>CM050528.1:16721128-17288628 GCA_027563665.1 Antrozous pallidus
AAAAGTTAGATCCCAATTCATGCCATAATAAAAAGTCGATAGCTTATCGCTCTTTCCAACAGAGAAGACCAGCTGACAAGACGGCAGCGGAGGACATTCCCACCGAGGGCCACGTGCCCACACCCCGACCCCCTGAAATGCAGCCGGTGCACCGGCCGAGTGGCCAGCATGGCCTGAGAACCGGCAGGCTCCCCCTCGGCTCCCGGCCAGGGCACAGGCCCGGGTTGTGGGCTCCGCCCCGGTGGGGCGGGCCGGTCAAGGGTTCTCTCTCATCAGGGATGTTTCTCTCTCTGCCCGCCTCCCTCCCTCTCTGAAGTCAGTAAGAATGTGTTTAAAATAAAGGTGACAAGCTGTCACCGGGTGGTTTTATTACTGCACTTGCAGCAAACGAAGGTCGGGATTCACAGCCAAACCTGTCCCACCGCGGGAGGCTGAGCCGCCCCTGGCGAATTACACTGATTTCTTCTCCGCCACTGGCTACATTAATCTGTTAGTTCCTGTCCAGCTCATCCTGTTTATGCGTTAAAATGCTGTTACATTTTAACATTTCGCAAGAATAACTGAGTAACACTTGGAGCTGCCCAGGCCTTGAGATCCTGTTCTGACAGAAGCACGGCTAAGCCCCTACACCTCTGACCTGCTCTCCGCTGCTCCGGCCCGCGGACCGCTCCGGCTTCTCTCCGACCAGCCCCCCGTGCCCTCCGACACCACCTGCCCCGGCCCCGCTGGCAAAGCCCCAGCCACACCCCCCCGTGCCCTGTCCACATGGACACAAGTCCACCCCACTCCCCGCCAGTGTGCCCGGCGAGGACGGAGCAAACTTGTTCTGACTTCACTTCTTTTTAAAATGTTTTTCTTGATGTCAGAGAGGAAGGAAGACGGGGAGAAGGAAACATCACTGGTGAGAGAGAATCACTGATGGGCTGCCTCCTGCACGCCCCCCACTGGGGACGGAGCCCCCAAACCCAGGCACGTGCCCGCCCCCCCAGTCCGCAGGCCGACGCTCTACCCGCTGAGCCAGACCGGCCAGGCCGAGCTCTTCTCAGTGAACTGGTGTCGGTCCGTTTCAACATCTTCACCCTCGTTCTTCCTTCCATGAAACGACCTTAAATCAGCAAACGGTCTCACCCCCTCTCCGTCCCCCACTCCCTCCCCAGCAGAACTGCGGGGCCCGGGGGATGGCGGCTCAGCCAAAGCTCCTCCCTCGGGCCTGGGACCCGCCAGCGGCAGGCCCTGTCCTGGCTTTGGAGCCGTGGCCCCTCCGGGCTGGGGACCAGCCGCCGGCACCTGAAGGCCAGCCCGGGACAGGCCGCCGCCCCCCAAAGAGATTCGTGTGGGGCCAATTTTCAGAGCAAAAACAACATTCTGGTTCCAGACGTTTCTCTCCTAAGACAAGCAGGTAGAAGTATTTTAAGAGAACGTGAGTCAGGCCTGTGTCCATATGGTGCCGCCACCACACTTCCAAAAACACCGAGAAATGACCCCAAACCGAAGAGCTGTGCCAATTCCGGACAGAATGGCGGCTGCCCAGGGCTGAGGGCTCCCTCCCCTCTCCCCACCGGCCGGGGCCTCCCGCCCAGAGGACACAGGCCGCAAGGCCCCATCTCTCTGTCCCCCCGGCATTCACTCTGCCCCAGCACGCCCCATGCCCGCCCCAGGCCCCACCGCCCGGCGAGCAGCCAGAGGCGCCCGTCACGGTGCTGCCGCCGGCTGCTGTCCGGCCGAGCCCGGCCGGGGAGAGCCGAGCGCCGGGCAGGGGTGTGCGTGATCACCCCTCACAGAAGGAGACACAGACCCCCCCCCCCCCCAGCTTCCGAGCCAAGGCCAGCCCCATCCCGAGCAGATGACGTCACGAAAATCAAATGTTCTTAGTCCCACTCTGCAGACAGGGAAACTGAGGCCCAGCGTGCCAGTGAGCAAGCGGAGGGGCTGGATCCAGAGCCAGCCTGTCCCCTGGACCACAGCGCCCGAGACAGGGGTGAGCCCTCCGCGTGGATGCAAACCAAAGGCGGGTGCCTCCCCCCCCCCCCCCCCCCCCGTGAGAACAGCTCCCGGGCCCACCCCCTGCACCCAGGCTCCACCTCCCACCACACACCGGTAACGGCGGTTACAGTGCTGCTGGGCCCACACGATTAGAAACCACCTCGGTCTGACCCAGAGGCTGACCAGGAGCCAGAAACAGACGCAAAGCGGGACTCGGGCTGGGGACCGGGAGGGCAGGGAACGTGACTTCCTTCTTGGTAACTTCTGATTTTTAAAACCGTGTTCTTACTGGTATCAGAGAGGTGGGGGGAGAGAAACATCAGCGATGGGAGAGAATCACCGACTGCCTCCCTCCTGCACGGCCCCCGGGGATGGAGCCGCAACCGGGGCTTGTTCCCCGACCCGAATCGGACTGTGACCCCCTGGTTCATAGGTCGACGCTCAGCCGCGGAGCCGGCCGGCCGGGCCGCTAACTTCTGATTTTGCTCACAGTGTCTGACCCGCACGCACGGCCCGGGGGGCCTGGGGGGCTCCCATCAGCAGGCGCCAAGCCCGGGCACCGCTTGTTTGGTGCACGGACCGCCTTCCTTCTCGTTCTGGGGCGAGCAGCCTTTCTCCACATTCCAGGAGCCGCCTCGGACCCGGGCCGGGGAGGGAGAGAAGACTCCTCCTTCCGTCCTCCCACCTGCTCGCTGTCCTCAGACACAGCCCCTCAGCTGGGCCCCGGCTGCCCCCGCCTCTCCGGACCGGCCTCGGGCTCCCCAGCTCTCCTCCCACCGAGGCCATGTCTCCCGCTAGACCATGATTCTGAGTTCTCAATGAGCCTTCCTTTTGGAAGAACCTTCGATACATTCCCTTTAGTCCTCCCACTAGTAACAAAGTCTCTAGCAAAGGCTGCCGGCCTCACTCAGGAGGGGAGAGGCAGGAGGGGCTGGAGAAGGGGAAAGAGGCTGGTAGCCTTTCACTGAGTCACTTGCTAAACAAAACACAAACACTCAAAGCCCTGTGCTGGGCGAGGGACAGGGACGGGGACGGGGGGGGGGGGGGGGGGGGCCGAAAAAGGCAGAGAGGGGTGGGAAGGGGCGGTGCTTGGGGGAGAGGGTGCTGGTGCAGGGAAGCAGGTGGCATGGGGAGGGGAGCTGGCAGGTGGGGTTTGGCACGGGGCCTGGGGGGCGGGGGCAAGGCTGAAAGAAGGCTCCACTCACTGTGGCAGGAATTTGCTGGCCAAGCTGTTGCCTCACCTGTAAAACGGGGTCACTATGCAATTAATTCCCAAGGTGGTCCAGAGAATCCCACAAGCTCGGCAGAGTCGGCAAGCCTGGCTCAGCACCTCACACGCACCGGGAGCCCTGGCTCTGGGGTCCCCTGGGGGGGGGGGGGGCAGTGGGTCGGGTGGCTCCAGGATTTCCATTTTACTCTTGATGTGGCCAGGTTTTCGGCAGTGCTCCCTACTGCCCCCACTCCTCCCCGTGTCTGTCACAAAGTCTCCCAGCAGCCCCCAGTCCATGCCATCCTCTCGACTCCTTCCCAGACACGAACTCACGCTGACCCCCGCCCCCCCCCCCCGCCCCCAAACTCTTGGCCCCAGTGACTTGGCTGTTGAGAGGTCTCCAACCCCCGCTGAAATCTCTTGTCACATCCCCGCTCTTGAGAGGTTCTGCTGATTAACAGATGTAACCACTTTTCCAAAATTCAAACCAAATGAACCTGGGCTGCAAAGGGTCAGAGAACGGCTTGCAGGCGGGCAGCCTCCTATCAGTCTCCGGGGGAGAAAGGGACACGAGAGCCACATGCCAGCGCCCCCACCCCCACCCCCGCTCCTGCCCTGACACACGTGAGGGCAGACCTGGGGTCACTGCCCTCGACATAAAGAGCTCTGCGAACTCAGTGCTTCCAGAACAGAAAGCCTTGGCGTCTGGAATCGACTTAATGCACCAGTGTCGGTTGCTAATTTTGGCAAACGTACCATGGCAATGGAGGACGGTGACACTGGGTGTGGGACGGCAACACTGCCATTGTCTGTACTATTTTTGCAACTTTTATGTAAATCTAAAATTATCCCAAAGCGAGAAGTTCATTTAAAAAGCAGAAAGACCATGGCTAAGATTACTAATGAAGTTTGGTGGTGTGTGTTTTTAAAGTGCCCAACGCAGGCCAGATCCTGTTTTAAGACATGGGTTTGCGGGGCGTCCCGGCTCTGAGGGGTTCCCACAAGAAGAGCCCCCTTCCTGGCATTAGCATCCTTCCACTGTGCCTGCTGCCGCCCGTGGCCGGGCCTGGGGAAGCTCCGCCACCCGCTGGGGCAGAGGCGGGAGGGCGCACAGGTGCGGGGTGAAGAGGCGGCCCGAGCTGGTGAAGCTCCTGAAAGGGTTCCCCCAGGAGAGGAAAGCCTTGTGAGGCTTGGGGATTGAGGGGAGGCCTGGTTGGTGGGAAAAAATAACATTCTTGGCAGAGGCATGGACAAGTTGTGTATGTTTTGGATACAAAGAGGAAGAAGAAACGCAACAGAACGGAAAAGGCTGGGGGTGGCGAAATGGGTGTCTTCCCGGGCCACCGTCCTTCTAAAACCGAACTGCGCCTTCTTCCCACCCTAAAACTTGGCACCTAATTTGGGCATCAGAAGATGCCAATCCCAGGCAGGGCTGGGGGAGGGGACCCTGCCGAGCAGGTTTCCGAAGCGAAGGCGTCTGCGCTCGGCGCCTCGTGCCACAAGTGGTGATAACGCGCAGTCACGATCTTTGTGGGCAACTTGGACACGTCCCCCCTTTCACAACCAGCCTGGAGACCTCTTTGTCCTCCCTTTCCCCCCGATGGCGACTTTTTTTTTTTTTAAAGAGGGAAAAGCCCGTTACGATGTGGCCCATTCCCTCTGTGCACGTTTCCATGGCTGGGGTGGGGGGGGAGGGGGGAGACCGGGGGCCAAACCCAAGATCAGGCTTTTCGGTCTGCTCCCAAACGGGGCGAACCAAACACCAACAAACCGAACCACCAAATCATAAGGAAAACACCGACAGGTGCGGCCGTTCGAACCCGTCTGCCGGCCGGGGCGCCCAACAGGTGCTCGGCCCCTGCCCGCAGCCGCGGGCTCCTCGGGCCGCCACAAGCAGCCGCCCGCGCCACGGAGCCCAGGCCCGCCCGTACTCACGGCCGCTCGGCGGTCCGCGCCCCGGCCCGCAGCGCCCATCCGGCCCGGGACACGGTCGGCGCGGGGTCGGTGCTCACGCGGCCCCGGCGCGGCCCGGGGCGCGCTGCGGCCGTTGGCACCTCCGCAGGGCGCGAGGCATCCTCCCGCCGCCGCCCCGCGGGCCGCCAGCCCTTTGTTTTGGAGCCCCGGCCCCGCCGCGCCGCCGTTAACGGCCTCGGAACGCGGTGCGGGCCAATCAGCACGCAGCCCCGCCCGCACCCCGCCCCGCCAGCGCGCCCCCGCTCCGCGCTCGGGAGCTCGGCGGCTCGCGCTCGGCCCCAGCTGGGCAGGGGCGCACGTGCCGCGGGGCGCGCCGCGCTGCCATTGGCCGGTCCTGCGAGCGCGGCCGCGGAGCCCGCCCGCGTAGGCGGGGGCGCAGGGGCGGGCCGTGCGGGGCGGGGCGGGACGCGGGCGAGCGCAGCGGAGAGCGCCGCGCGCAGGCGCCTGCGGGCCCGGGCCGGGCGCCTGCCCGCTGCACCCTTCGGCCGCGTGGAGCTGCGCCTCGGGGAGCCCACTGTCTCCGCGCGCGTGGACTGGCCACGGACGTGTTAGGCTCCCAGCTTCCGGGGCCGACGTGGGGCGTGCGGGCCGGTGCGTGGCGCCGGGTCCTTCCTGGCCAGACCTTCCGTGGCCTGGTCGGCAGGATACGGGGTCTTGCGCGCTCCCCTGACCCCTGATCATCCTCCTGGAACTCTCCAGGCCATTCTCCCTCCGGATCTGCACCTGGCCCCTAACTCTGCGCTGGAACCTCCACATCGGACCCGACAGCACCCTCGGCCCCCCAGACCCCCCCCCCGCTCTCTCTCGCTTTCCACACTTCGTTCCCCAACCCCTACCGTGTCATTATTTTGTTGGTCCCGTAGCCATTCTCTATAGACTGGTTTGTAAATTACATAGCATTTTTTAAAACCCACATGTTGAGGTCACAATGTATACATTTTTATATGTTAGCGTCCTTTAGATCTTGCTCCTTTTGTGCGATGCACTGTAAAGATCTGTCTTTGGGTGTCACTGGGTTTATTACCTAGAAAGCAGCTGGATTTTGCCTCTTAAACATTTCTGGGAACTTGGCCATTCTTCTAACGATGTCCTCGGCCTTTGCCAGAGATGTGTTAGCATCTCCATTAACTATTAAGCCTTACTCTGGCTGGTTTTGTGCAATGGTTAGAGCGTCTGCCTGCACTGAAAGGTCCCAGGTTCCATTCCTGTCAAGGGCACATTCCTGGGCTACAGTCCTGATTTCCAGCAGGGGGCGTGCAGGAAGCAGAGGATGAATGATTCTCTTATTGATGTTTCTATCTCACTCCCTCACCCTTCCTCTCTGAAATCAATAAAAATATATTTAAGAAAAACAATAAACTATTAAGACTTTCAGGCCTCCTTCAATTTCCAACCAGGTTTCCTTTTTCTTGAGAACTGTCAGGATTACTTTGTCTTAAACATTAAGCTTTCCTTGTTTTTGCTATTTCAAACATCTTTTCTCAGCTAGTTCTTTGTGTGTGTATGTGCTTTAATTTTAATTTTTATTGATTTCAGAGAGAGGAGGGGAGAGGGATAGAAATATCAATGAATGATTGGTCAGTTGTCTCTTGCACGCCCCCTATCGGGCATGAGCCTGCAACCCCGCCTTGTGCCCTGACCAGGAATCCAGCCCTGACCTCCTGGTTCATAGGTCTGCACTCATCACTGGGCCAGACGGGCTGAGCTCAGCTAGTCCTTTGTTAAAAGCAAATTATAATTTTGATATGAGTCAAAGTTTACATACTTTTGTATTCTGCTTTTTGAGGGGGGACTTTTCTATTACTGCGGTTTCTATAAATATTTTAAGTGGCTGCACAGTATTAAACTTAACTTATGCCTACCTGCTTATCTGTGTGTGGTGGTTGGGCACTGTGATTACTTCTGCAGAGCCCCTCATTCTCTGAAAATCTTAGCACCAGACTCACTATTGCTCTTTGCATTGTGGTTCCTGGCTTGATTCTTGGAGATACCGCTTTCTGTGAAAATGTCACTGCAATATGCATGTGAATTGTAGGTGACCGTCCAGCATCCTGGCCTGTCAGCCCCCTGGCCCCTGTCCTGCAAGGATCTTGTCCCCTGAAGGCCACAGATATGAACCCCTTCTGACCACAGACCTTTCCAATGTCTTTACGGTGACAGTAAGACATACAGCTTTCGGGTACGAAGTTCTTGTTTGGGATAATGATAATTTGGGGACTAGACAATAGTTATGGTTGCACAGCAATGTGAATGTACTTAATGTTACTTTGTTATACACTAAAAAATGGTTACAATAGCCCTGAGTGGCGGGGCTCGTTGTCTGGGGAGCCATCCGGTGCCCTGTAGGTTCCTGTTCAGTTCCCGTTCAGGGCACGCACCTAGGTTGCTGGTTAGATGCTGGTCGTGGAAGTGCTTATGGAAGGCAGCCAACCAGCGTTCCTTTCTCCCTCTCTCTGCTTTTCCCTCTCTCAAATCAATAAAACATATTTTAAAAAATGGCTTAAATGGAAAATTTTATGTTACTGTGTTTTACCACAATAAAAAACAGTAAAAAAAGAAAGAAAGAAAAGGCCGTAGCCAGTTTGGTTCGGTGGATAGAGTGTAGGCCTGCAAGACCAAAGGGTCCCCAGTTCAATTCCAGTCAAGAGCACATGCTCGATCCCAGGCTCAGTCCCCAGTGGGGGCGTGCAGGAGGCAGCCAATAAACGATTCTCTCATCATTGATGTTTTTCTCTCTCTCTCTCCCTCTCCCTTCCTCTCTGAAATCAATAAAATTTAAAAAAGTAGTAAGGGGGTGTGCAGGAGGCAGCTGATTGATGTTTCTTTCTATCCCTCTCCCTTCCTCTAAAATCTATCAAGATGTATTTTTAAAAAGCAGTAAAAAATATTTGTTTCATGATGATCCAGTATACAGTTACATGCTTTAAAACATACTTATGTAATGCCCTGATGTTTCCTATACTTCCGTTTATTTTATTAACTACTCCATGTGGTTTCACAAGGCACCACAGCCTATAGTCTGTGACGCATTCCTGTCCTCACCTCACAGCCTCAGGGCTGCCCTCTGGGCTCCCCGTCCGTGACCTGATCTCAGCCACCTTCGCCCCACTGGGAGCCACGGTCACTTCACTGTCCCCTCCACACACCTGCTGGCTGTCCTCCCTCCTACGCTCACCTCCTCCCGAACCCCCTTTCTCCCACTGGCACTTGCGGGACAGACCCCATCCTGGGAAACAGCTGTGAGGCCCGAGAAGTGCTTTATTCACGGAGGGAGGCCAGTTTCCAGGGCAGCTCGGTCCCCGTGGCAACTGTGCACCTGCTCCACCTCTTGTGTCCACTCCGTTTCCCACTTTCCTGGAAGACGATCCTGCACCTCCTCCCCCTCAGGCCATGTCCTACTTTACTGCAAACTTCCACCCCAACAGGGGGGTGGCTCCTCCTGCACACACCCCCCCCATGAGTACTCGTATGTCACTTACATCCTCTCCAAGGCCCCGAGAGCCACTGGTCCACGCAGGCCACCCCTGTGCACGCTGAAGGGTCACTTCAGGCACAACGTCCTCGTTCTTCTGCATCCGCAGTCCGTGCTGTACCGGCCGCTCCATCCAACGAGCCCGCCGTCATCTCAGGACGCTCTGTGCACTGGAGGCAGCACTGAGGTGTCTGTCGGCTGGGGACTCGGGCCAACATGGGTGAATGGAACAGGTCACACATTTCCAAAGTGGATGAGAAAAGGGAATCCAGGGCCTTGCAGGTGGTGCTATGGGCCGAGATGGCAGCCCCCGCAGCGCTGCCATGGCGTGTGCTGGCTGACACGGGCTGGAGCCGCCCCCCTCGCCCCCCCCCCCCCCCCGGGGCTCACACAGAGGGGATGCCTGAGGGCTGGGCCAGTCATCCCCCGAGGATCAGCTGGGGTTGGGTCCTGCAGGCTGAATAGTGTCTCCCCCCCCCCCTCCCCCCGTGACTAGATTTGGACATGGGGGTCTTCGAAGAGATGACTCAATTAAAACGAGGCTGTTAGGGTGGCTCTGATCCAGTCTGACCGGTGTCCTCGCGAGAAAAGACACAGCGAGAAGACACAGGGAGATGGCTGCTGCAACCTGGGAGGGAGGCCTCCAGAGAAACCAGCCCCGCTGACCCCTTGCTCTCCAACGCCCAGCCTGCAGACTGTCAAGAAAAAATTCCGGCTGAGACCGATTTGGCTCAGTGGATAGAGGGTCGGTCCCGGGTTCGATTCTGGCAAGGGCATGTACCTTGGCTGTGGGCACATCCCCAGTAGGGGGCGTGCAAGAGGCAGCCGATCGATGTCTCTCTCTCATCGATGTTTCTGACTTTCTATCCCTCTCCCTTCTGCTCTGTAAAAAATCAATAAAATATAAAAAAAAGAAAAAGAAAAATAAAAAATTCTGGCCCTCGCCGGTTTGGCTCAGGGGATAGAACCTCAGCCTGAGGACTGAAAGGTCCCGGGTTTGATTCCTGCCACAGGCACATGCTGCGGGAGGCAGCCAATCAATGTTTCTCTCTCATCGTTGATATTTCTTTCTCCCCCTTCCTTCCTCTCCGAAATAAAAATCATACATTTTAAAATAAGTTTTTTATAAAAAAAAAAAATTCTGCTGAGCTACCTAGCCTGTGGTACTTCATTGATTTCAGAAAAGATGGGAGAGGGAGAGAAACATTAGTGATGAGAGCAAATCATTGATCAGCTGCCTCCTGCACACCTCGCTCTGGGGATGGAGCCTGAGACTCAGACATGCCCTGACCGGGAACGGAACCCTGGTTCATAGGTCAATGCTCAACCCGAGCCATGCTGGCTGGATGCCGTGTCGTGGCGGCCCAGCGAGTGAATACAGGGGTTTAGAGGTGTCACCTAAAGCAAGTCTCCTAAAAGGTCCGCCAGTCCACCTCCGTCTGCATATTCCTCCCAAAGCCCTCTGGGTGGCCAGACCAAGCGGCCTGCGTGGGTGACGCGGTGCAGGCTGGCAGGCTGCGTGCAGCGGGCAGAGCCTCTCGCCAGGGGCCGGGGCTCTGCTCGGCCACATCAGGGGCGAAGGCTCTTGGTGGCCCCTGGATGTCTGCGTTTCTGAGTTGCTAACAGTTTCCTTTATGACAGGCCCATTAGGAAGTGTGCCGTTACTGTAGGCATAGCAACTGCAAGCCCTGTTATGTTCTTCCCAAATTAACACATTTCCAGCTTCAGGATTAAGGAGAGAAAGATGGAAAAGCAGAGATGAAATTAAGTTTCTGATGGAAGCAGTTGCCATGGCATCATCTGCCCGTGGAGCCTGCCAGCTGCCACTGTGATTTCGCCCTTCACCTCACAGATGAAAGATTCCGAGAGAAGAGAAATAGAGTAAAATGTCTTAATTAGAATTAGTAACTAATGACTGGAATTCGTATTTTAATAGTAACTATACATCAACATGTGGGGTTTCTCAACATTTAAACAAATCTCCTGGCGTCTTATTAAAATGTTGATGTCGAAATGTATGTATGAGGTGGGGCCCGAGATTCTGCATTTAAATTTTTAATTGTAACAAAATATACATAAAACTTACCAACTTAACCCACAGACGCTGCGTTTTCAATGGGCTCCGGGTGATGCTGACACAGGGGTTCCACGGCCCTCGTTCTGGGCTTCAGCTTTAAAAGAGCCTCTTTGTATTGGAGCCGAGGCAGGCGGTGGGCAGGTCACGGTGAGCTGGCCACCGGTGCACTTTCCAGGCATTTCCTGGCAGGGGGCCTGGGGAAGGGGCAAGGTCCCGTCGGAGGATGGACAGAAACTGGCCTGCTCTGGAAGTGTGGCTGGGATCTGCGTACTGAGGATCGGAGCTGGAGGAGGCAACAGTGACACTTAAGACTCGGCCAGCGCTGAGCTGACCGGTCCCCGGTGCTGGGCTGGGCCGGGCCTGGCCGAGCTGCTCCCCCTCGTTGCTGCCATCACAAAGGGGGCTGGGCAAACGCTGTGCGCGCCTGGCTGTTCTCTCTACAATTCTTGTCCAGGGGGGAAAAAGCCCAGTAATGGAATTACTGAGTCAAAACACATCTTCTGATGGGCTCCAGTCCCTCCAGATTCCACTGTATTAATTTAAAGCACTACTGGCAATGCCTAAGGCAGCGAGCGTACTTCCTTACAGCTTCACATTGGGCTTTTATACAGTAATTTTGTTTTTGCTGAAAAACAAAACAGAAACTAGGGTATGCACAAAATGGCAACTTTTCTTTCTTCAAATCTTCACCAAAGGGTGAATACATATACACACAAACATATATATCTGAGTGTGTGTGTATAATATATATATGTGTGTGTGTTTGTGTTGTGTGTATGTATAAGCTTTAGAGAGAAAAAGAGAAACATCAATCGGCTGCCTTCCACATACGCACACTGCAACCCAGGTACGTGGCGAATGGAACGGCCGCCTTTGGGTGTCGGGACAACGCCCCAACTCACTGAGCCACACTGTCCGGGGCTTTCCATTTCAACCTGCATTTCCTTCTTTATTCAGGGCCCTGAAGCTTTCCCCTCAGGGAAGCAGACAATATTCTTTGATTGGCTATCAGTTGGGAATGAGGCAAAGTGTCTGTACTTTTGTGATTCGTTTAAAAAAAAACAAAACCACCAGACTTAAAAAGTGCATTTTTATTGATTTCAGAGAGGAAGGGCGAGGGAGAGAGAAACATCAATGATGAGAGAATCACTGGTGGGCTGCCTCCTGCACAGGCCATGCTGGGGACTGAGCCCACAACCTGGGCATGCGCCCTGCCCGGGAATCAGACGGTGACCTCCTGGCTCATAGGTGGACGGTCAGCCACTGAGCCACACGGACTGGGCAAAAATAGGCTTTTATTATGGGTCACCCCTGGCAGATGTGCCCCTTCCCCGCTGTTGTTCACAGTGGACTGTGTTGAAAGTAGATGAGAAGACAGTTCCCGCCAGTCCTCCAGTTTGTTCAGGTCACCGGATTTAGCGAGCTTTCTACAACCACACCTGCCCAGCAACACCTGCCTTCCACATGCACCTGTCAGGAACCGCACAGAGGCCGCAAGCGTAACAACAGCGGTGACGCCTTTTATCTTCAAGATGTAAAGAACTTCGAAGTCATCACTCAAGAAAAAAAGATTAAGCTAGAAATCAATGACTTCCTTGATCCATCAGAGAACTGAGGTCACAGGACAAGCCCCACACCCACAGCTGCATGGGCTTTATCTCCAGGGAGCCCACAGGTTCTCACAGTGAAGATGGGAGCAAAATGCCCTTGGTTTGGACTACGGGAGAGGAAAAGCCAGCATCTCAACTATGCCCAGGTGGTTCATTCACCATGAGGGCCGGCCAGCAAGGGAGCTGACCCCCTCAGAGCTCAGCCAACAGGGAGAGATGGCCAAACTCCAGCTTCTTGAGTCTGTCTGTCTTTCTGAGGGGGAGAGTCCTGGAGGAGCACTATGAAGCCACAGCCCAGCGCCTCAGGCCCGCTAGAAGCCTGAGACCCACTCATCAGTAAACAGAAGGCACCAATGGGAACAGGCAAAAATGAAAGATTTCTGTGGACAGAATGTCCTGGAATTCTCAGGCCTATATGCAGCCTCCCCACTTTGCGGTATGACATCTCCCATAAAGTGCTTGTTGGTTCTAATGATTCCTGTACCGTAGTAATACCAAGTTTTAAACCTCTTGACATCCGTCTGTCAACTGCACTACAGAAGTTCCCGTGTACCAGGATGTGCCTGACTCTGGGGACCCTGGGACCGTCCCCCCAGGCCCACCCGAGCAGCAGGGCTACCAGCGGTGGGGACCTCAGGTCTCCCCTCCATCCTCGTGGATGGGTGTGAAGGGCCGAGCCCAAGAGGACAGGAGGATGGGGGGGGGGGGCCGGGGGGTGAGTGGCTGTAGCCGCAGGTGGGGAGCGAGGCCAGGGCCACCCACAGGGAGATCATGTGAACTGATTCAGTGATTTGATCCCCTGACTGCTGTCCAGGAGACACAGGTGGGGATGTGGCACAGGGAGCAGAGAGTGGTGGTGGATGGGGCTCCCCTGGGGGCCTGACATGACCTCCAGAACCAGAAATGTACATCTATTACCTCCAAGGAAAACCAAAATGCAAAGCCAAAGCACAAAAAGCAAATGTACTGTTTGCACATCGCAGGCAAGTGGCTACTTATCTTTTCAGGCCAGCCCCCCCTTGCCCTGCGTGCCCCTGGCCACAGGCCACCGCCCGGCCTGCCAGGGTTGGGACCTGCACACACTGTCCCTGCTGCTTTATTTTGCCAGGGGAGACCATCGGGGAGAGATCCGCTCTTTCTGGAACCTGCTGTGGCCCGGCATCTCCTTAACCGGGACAGTCAGACTCCTGCAGCGACAGAAAGCCAGGCCGGGTCCCATGACCGCCTGCGAAGCCCCGGGGTGGCCCCGGCCTCGCCAGCAGGGACAGTGCCTTTTCCAATGCCACAGCAGTGGTGCCCGCTTTTGTTCTCCAATAAGCACCTGGCACATCGCACGTCTGTGCAACTATTCACTGAATGCACCGTCCCTCCCAGGGACCAGCACCCGGGACCAGTCCCGTGGGCAGTCCCGTTTCGTGCAGGGCGGCGCGCTTCCCACGGAACGCTTCGTTCGCCATCGCCTCAGACGGTCATCCTTGTTGTTAACCCTCACCCGAGAGTGCTGTCCCATTGATTTTTAGAGAAAGTGGGAGGGTGGAACCAGAGAAACATCGATGTGAGAAACATATTGATTCACTGCATCCCACACGTGCCCCGACCAGGGCTGGGGGGTCAAGGCTGCAACTGAGGTGCGTGCCCTTGACCAGAACCAAAGCCAGGACCCTTCAGTCCACAGGCAGACGGGCCCAAGCTCATCTTAAGTGCCATCTATTGCCCCACCCTGCCCTCTACTTACAGGATTTCCACTGGGTTTTTCCTGGACTTTAAGCCCGAGAGGAGGGCCTTGCCTATCGCCCCGCCAGGCCCCGCGGCGGCCCCTCCCCGGCCCGTCCTGAGGTGTGGTCACCTGTTCTCTTCGTGGCAGGCACTGCTCCGTGGTTTCTGCGATCACGTTTTGGATTTTCTGGGGCAGCGCATTGTTCTTCTGTGGGAGGCGGCGGGGGTGCCGCGGGCCCCACCCGTGCTTACTCAGAGCAGAACTTTCGCTGATTTCACTTCTTAAAAGGGCACTGTGATAGAAATATTTGAAAAACTGAAGACTGCTGTGTGGGACGTGCACATGCGGCACAGATTTTCAAAGGGCATCTTCAGAAACCGAATTCTTGAGAAGAAACCGGCGTGGCGTTCTGGTGCCCCAGGGCCCCGCACCGGCAGCCGGTTACCCGCAGGAAGCCCGCTGTCCTTGCCTGGAAGCCAGCCGGTTGCCCATGTTCACCGACGGCACACTTCGGTGGGGAAGCCATGGCGACTCCGGGACAGCACTGTCTGGGCTTCAGAGGAAACAAAGCGGGCAGATTCGGGAACGGTGATGTGGCCCCGGTCCGGCCTGACTCCACACTGGCCGCCGTGCCAGCTTCGCTGGCCCCTGCCAGGGGACAGCCAACTCGTGTCTATCGCCTCCGGTGCCGGGCCTGGAAGCTCTGGCCCTGGAGCCCCGGCCACTGCACACCCTCTTCCCACCACACGTGCCTCCCCGCCCTCCTCCAGCTCAGAGCAGCTTGTGGGACCTGTTGGTCTTGTTAAAAAGGGGCATTGGCTCCCCTGCTCCTCTGCCCAAGAAATTAAAGAATAATCCTTTCCTACTCCCATCCAATTACGTGCTTCCCTTCCCTGACACTATTACCCCCTCCCTCCCCCCAGTGTCTTTCCCAAGCCAGTGGGCCACGGCGTGGCAGTCAGGTACGGAGCTGCAGCCGGGTGTCTGCCGGGGACGCACCAGCACATCACAGGCGTCAGTCCCTCGGTCCAGGCGGCTGCGTGCAAAGCATCTCCACACCCAGGGGGTGAGCGCAGGACACTGTTATAGAGGCGTCTTACACTCTCAAGTTTAGACATCAGGACACGGAAGATGAAGGGGCAGAAGGAAATAAGAAGTAATCCTTCCAGACATTGGCGAGTACAAATGCCTTTCATTTCAGAGTAAGGAGGTCCCGCCTGACAGCTCCCAGGTCTGCTCCATCACACACAGCCAGGCCTAGTGCCGGCATTCCTACGTCTGCTTCTATTGATGGCTCTTCCTTATTCTCCAGACTGTTTCCCACTTCACCTGAAAAGGACATGCCATGGGGTACGATCACGCCACTGTTTCCTCTCCACCTAGAAAATGACCTGTCTTCAGCCGCCCTTGGCCCTAGATTCAGAAAGAGCCTCCACATCCCAAGTCCACCTAGACCTCCCTTTCCCTGCTCTCAGCTCTGCAAGGCCCAACTCCATCACCCCCTTTCACTGTCCTCCCTCCTTACTTAGACTCAAACAGTCACGCCTGTCCCCCAAGACAACCCCTCTTTCTCCTCCCTCCACACGGGGCTCAGCGGGTCTATACCTGCCTCCACCAGCTCTGGGTTTGGTTTCTGCTCTTCTCAGAGGATCGGCCTGTAGTCACCAGTCAGCTCTGAAAACTCCGGTTCTGATTAAAGGCAGCAAACGGGGCCACCCAGGGTGCTGAGTGCACCCCAGCTGGAACGGCCGCCTTACTGCTCAGGCAAGGAACGCATCAGAATTAAAGTGGAAAAGAATGAGTAAGAACGATGATTATTTTGACTGCTTTCTATAGGATTTGGACACAAAGAGCGTTACTCTCGCAGTAAAGTGAATGCTATTCTCCTGTGAGTGTTTCAAATACTCAGCATAAACTCTGGGCTTAGTGGGATGAGCCCACTCCCTGGAGCCTGTGCACAGGTTTTCCTCTCAGATTACCAGAACGCAGTTAGTTCAATTAGCAGAAATTTAAGTGCCACCTTAACAAAAAAACTGAAAGAAAAAAGCATTTAGAAAGATTTGCTGCGTACTGTTTTTGTTTTTTTTGAGGTCCTTTACTAGACAGTTGAAATATACTTTCATAATCCTTACCACATGCAAGAGAAGGATATTGGTTCCACTTTCCAGTGAGGGACAGACACACAGAGTAGCAGGGACCCGCCGAAAGCCAGCACAGCTGAGCAGAGGCCCAGTTATGGGCCTAGAACCTGAGGTCTCTCTACATGAACCCAGAAACATCTCCAATATGCTGTCTTGTAACATCCCACTGCAGGATGCCGTGTCAAGAACCGCATGTCCAAGAGTCCCTAAAGGGTCCGAGTTCTCGGTCTGAAAACAGGCTCCAATGACGCGTGCCCGGGGCAGAGGTGGGAAGACACACACGGGCGCTGCGCCAGGACTCCCCGCACCGACTCCCCACCCCCGCCCCCAAGCCAGCGGTCTGAAGAACCATCTGCAGACCCCAGGGCCCAGCCTGTGCTTCCATCATCATTACCATCAGCAAAGTCGGATCAGGGAGAGACACATATTTGGGAAATGTTCCAATAAAGGGCCAGACGAGTTCATATTTCCAAACATAAAATTCCAATTAAACTATACATGCACAGTACTATATTATTTTGGTAACACAGGGACACAATTTAATGATTCTAATTTTTTTGTAGTTTTTTTTTTTTACAAGTCAGGTGCCATAACATTCAAATAATCCATCTTTTAAAAAGTACGTTTACAACATCAAAAGAATTAAGATGAAATATAAACCTTTCTACTTACAATTTTTATACAGATTAACCAAATCACAGATACCACAAATAAATGTTAAATTGTAACAATATAATGAATAAACATTCAGATTCTTAATAAAATCTTCCTTTAACTTTTTTTTTTTAAACTTACCAGTATACTAAATAATCTATGCAGAGTTTTGGGGTACAACACCAAAAAGGCACCAACAGTACGAAGCAGATACAAAGCAGTTTCAGAACTTCGAGTGCTCTAAACGGATAAACAGCACAAAAAAGGCAACGAGCTTTAGGTAAACCTGGTGCAATCCGAGAGAATTCGCTCTGGATCCCCAGCCGTTTCTGACCGACCTGCCGCCCTGGGTTACGGCGAGAGAAACCACAGATTCACTCTACTGCTCCATGCGTCTCATCTGCACTATGGGAATATCCTATTTCAAACACCGGCATCACAATTTTAAAGCACAAATGCTTTAAAAATGTATAAGCAAAAGAATTGCTCTGATTTTCAAAACCACTACATTTACAAAAATATTTCCCTTAAACTTGGGATTGCTCCAAAACATTGATTTACAAATATAAAAGTATTATGGAAGGACCCAAAGCATGTGTGCATATGTATATGTATATTAACATACCATTACCATACTATATAAAAGTTACCAATTTAAAAACTGTATTAACATATAAGCAAATAAAGGTAAAACAGTCTCCTCTGAATGGTCTGATTATTACGTGGCACGCGGCGTGGGCAGTATATCTGTGGCTCCTTAGAGACAACCACTGATGAACCATGTGTGGGTCCTGAAAGCTAGCAGCTACCTCCACACCCATCACCTATGTTTGCAGCAGGAATCACTGTGAACACACCAAGCACTGGGTACTGCACAATACAGATATTCTTCACCCCATGCATCAAAATGGTCTGTCTGTGCATCTCTATCAGCTCTGAAGACCCGAGTCAGCAGAGTCATCCTAAGTTCTCTCGAATCCACCCCACTGGCCTATTAGGTATTTTATTTTACACTAAATGAAAGAACTGGAATGTTTCAACAGGAATTTTTTGCTTACATTTTAGACACCAAAAAAGCCATTAGTCTGAAAGCTTATGTGAGCATACCAGTCATGAAAGTGTTCATTCTCATCAATAAAAATTTATGACCTAATCTGAACATTTTCAGAGATGCAAGAAGATCCAAATGTTGAGTCTATCGCGCATAACAGCTAGTACCTTCCCCAGGTACTTTGGTTATGATAATTCTCTTAGCTATTAAACCAAGTTTGGCATGATTAATTAAAAGCACACAACATATGGCTACAGTGATTCTAGAATGCAGTTAGTGGTTTCATGCCAATCTAACTCCAGCAAAGATGGGAAGAGCCCAGTTCCCAGGGATTAGTAACCAAGACTATGGCTTTCTATTTAGAGGACTGCAGATTAACTTCATAATACTTCTAACATTCCACTCAGAGTCCACAGAAACGTGAGTAATAAACCTGTCAACGCTCCCTTTAAAATGAAAACTGACTTATCAATGTATCAGGTAATAGATCTATATCCTGTCAATGCTGTGTGGACCTTGACATGCAGCTCTGAGTGGGGAGCTGAAGATCATGTATTTTGGGGCAAGAATCTGGATGTAGTTCCAATGACTGAGGATGAATCAGCCATCCTTCTTTAGCCCGTGAGGTCTGAGCCTCAGGACCCTGGGCCGGGCCGGGTGGGGGGGCCGAGGGATGCTGAGCAGCCTTTCCCAGCGCTCAGCTGTGCCTAGAAGCAGCTCTGGGGCACACAGGCAAGCCCTCTTTAGAAAGAACCAGAGAATCCAACCTGAGACGTTTGGACTTCTTCATCAGAGTTTGAGATTATTTTAGACCTATGATTTGAATAAAGAAACAGGTTAGAATGTATTTCTCTACTGTGCAAGTAGAAAAAATAGGAAAAAAAATGCTTTCTAAGTCGTTTCATGTAAACCAAAGGGTTGGGCAGTGCCCAGTGGGAAGGTGAGGCCGGTAGCATTTCTGTTCTAAGCACAAACTGAGCCTGTCCCTTCGGACATGCTGATCCAGAGGAAATCAACACTGAATCTTAACATGAATATGAAGATAGAAGATGTACATTTATTTCCATGAGTTACAAGTGCATTTCTTTTCATATTAGCAGGCAATCTTCATAAAACCCATTTTCCATTGTTGTCAAAAATCAAACAAGAAATAAACGACAGCTGAGAAATGAAAAGCTAAAAATAGAATTATTCCTAAGTGATCTGCTGAATAGCATTTTCCGTGGAACACAACTCAGAGGTAACAATAGATTTTTCATTTCAATCATAGGCATGTGGCACTTGGACAGTCATCTCTGCACAGAAAGCTGTAACAGTCATGCGAGGGTACAGTAATTATTGAACAAGGCAAAGATCTCACCACAGAGAGCAGTGGGGGAGTCAGGAGGCACCGCACGGGGAGAGACACCGGGGCAATGCCACAGTGTACAGTGGCAGGAACAAATACTTAAAGAGATCAGGAAAATAGGGGATTGCGCTCCAAACGTGACTTAGTGCTAGCTTTTTCTGATGGTCTTAGCTCGGCATTATCAGAAACAGTTGAGAGTACTTGGTACTTGAGACAGAACAGTGCTTCATGTCGTGAGCTCATGAAGGCTCTATGACAAACTGTTATATTGTAGGCTGGAAATGAACTTGAAATGCTGACATGCTGTAGGAGGAAAAAATTGTACTTTCTCATTTAAAGACGCAGTGTTTACCCTCTGCTAAATCCTCAGGCATCGAAGGTGGCACACCATGTGAAGTAGCTTGGGGTATGCGTACCTGGGCGGCCCCAGTGACATCAGGCAGCCTTCTGGCTACTTCTCCAGGTACTTCCCTCAGCACTCTGCTGTGGCTTTGTACACCTTCCACTAAATCCAGAGTGAAGCTGCCACTTTAAAGGTTTTTGCATAAGTCTTGCAAACACTCTGTTCTGCATATAACACATTTTGGCAAGTGTTATACCTCTATAAATTGTACAAATAACCACAGTAAATCTACGGAGTAAAATTGCTGAGTGCAGTACATTATTCTTTTATTTAGAAAACTGTACTGAGCTTTCTAAAAGCTGAGTAAATAGCACATACCTTAAATGTTAGTGACTAACATGATATGAGAAAAGATGCCGACAAGTGCCCCCAAAGACTCCCGGGTAGGAGCACTTGCTGCAGGCGGCAACGTCACCCCAGGTGTTTCCACGAGTTCCTGCTCTGGGGAAACCATCATGGTGAAAAGGTGAAGTGCAAATAAGGGGCTGTCACTGACTTAAAGTGCCCTAGGTAGTAGCCTTCCCTATTATAAAGTGAGACGCCAGTGACGAGAGCCAACTCGGAAACAGCTATCTCTGGTGTGACTGCATAGTCAGCAGGGCGCCATGGAGGGAAGGATTCAGGAGAGGGAGGAACCACTGCATCTTTCAAACCAGAAAGTGATTAGTGACTAAGCAACGGTAAGCAGTAGGTGCACTGAAAGTACATACTGCCACAGGTCACCGGTGGGTGACACACACAGGGGTGCCAGGAACAGTTCTCTGGACTGAAGGAATTCTTTGAAAGCATAAAAGCCACAACTACCAGAAACCGCTCCTCCGAATGGCTCAAAGGAGTCAAGGTGGATAAGCCGAGACGGGCTGAAGACAGGACCAGGGTCAAGAACTGGGAAGAAGAACACCGATGTCTGAGCACATCCAGTCCTCTGATCCCTTGTCCTATCGAAAAACAAACAAACAAACAAACAAACCTGAGTTAAAAATGCATCACATTAGCCCTGGCCGGTGTGGCTCAGTAGTGAGAGCGTTGGCCCAAACATAGAAGAGTTTCAGGTTCAATTCCCGGTCAAGGGCATGTACCTCGGTAGCAGGTTTGATCTCCAGCCCTGGTGTGGGCACATCTGGGAGGCAACCAATTGATGTCTCTCTCTCACATTGATGTTTCTCTCTCCCCTTCCTCCATCCCTTCATCCCTCCCACTCTCTCTACAAATCAATGAAAAAAATATCTCAAGAATTAAAAAAAAAAAAGATGAATCACATTAAAACATCAGCATTAGAAAAGTGTTAAAATGAAAAGATGAGCCATATTAAAACATTACCAACAGCAACATCATGATAAACAAAAAGGGAAAAAACCTGCAAAAAGGTCCTTTCGCTTGGAACACTTGGGCATGTGAAATGTGGCAGCTTTGAAGGGCGGGGGCTCTGTCTTCGAAAGCACCTCTCTTCAGATGTTTTCGTACACTGGTGGGGGACGCACGGACACACACACTTGCTCACAGACTGGCTGGCTTCAGTAGACTCAAGATGCATACTGAATGGTTGACCATCAACCCACCGCGATAATGGTCAAAATCAGAGTCTGAGGGTCTTTGTAAACCCCCCCCTCCCCCCGCCTTAGTAAGTCTCTTTCTCTCTGGATGATCAGGTAGGACAGAATCAACTACACGGCAGCAGGAAGGGTGTTACTTATGCTCTGACTGGGGTGCAGAAGAACAGCAAAACAGTGCTGGCTGGAAGAGGACAGCAGCCAACCGTGGAGAGCAGGGGCCTGTGGCCTAGCTCCCACAGGCAGGAGCGGCTTCTCAGCATCCTGAGGAGGGGAGCTGACCTCTGAGGGCACCCTGAAAGGCAGCTGGTGGCAACTTGCTGACAGCCCTCACCCATTTTCTGTACGTGACTGGGTTTACCTGGCTCTCCAGATGTTTGCAAATGGGTCACCTCCAAAAGTACAAGGAGCACATTTCCCACTCCTTTATCCCAATGTCTCTATTTCACTTGGAGGAATTATATTTTTCAAAGTGCACTTCCTATGAGCACTTAATAAATGAACAGGGAGCAACTCAATTTATTACAAGTATCCATCTAAACTTAACCCAGAATAATTTTCAAATGTTTTAAGGCACTGAAAGTTAAGCATCACAAGTGGGTCAAATCTACTCTAACCACTTACAGGCTAGTGTTTCTCAACCATGAGTATCATGATCCTCTGGAGGGCATATTAAAACAGATTGCGGCGGGGGGAGAGGGGGGAAGAGGATAGGGAAGGAGTGACGGACACACAAACCACTTCTGAGAATCACTGCTTAAAGCAGCCACTGTATGTAATGAATTAATTTCACCCCTAGGTTTCTCTTAGTTTTGTACCTTCCTTGGGAGAAGTGAAAACACTGCCACTGAAATCCTTGGCCTGAGCCATTGTCCTCAGACCTCAATATCTATAATAATCTATAATAATAAAGGCATAATATGCTAATTAGACCAGACGTTTTTCCGGACAAAGTCGGGGCTGCGAGGGAAGCCCAGGTCCCGGGTGCCACAGAGGGAAGCCGGTGAAGGCAGCTGGGGGAAGGAAGGTCTTCTACTCTTGCTTGAATTTCAAGCATTGGGGCCTCTAATATGAAAATAAAAGGACACGAGAGAATGCAATATAGACCCAGGTAAGAAACCCCCAAATATCTACCACTTGCAGAATCTGCTCTTCCATAATGCCACTAGGTGGCTTCCTATTCTAATACAAGCACAGCACCCCTTGGGCCACTTGTATGCACACTGCACACGGTACTGCTGCTTGCCAAAGAACACCTCCAGCGCCTCCATGCCAGTCTGTCCCGAGCATTCCCCAACAAATGCTTCAATCCTTGGTTGTAATTCTTTATTTCACTATTCACACTTCTATAGGGTTCTAATACAAGCCCTATTCTCCGCCTTCCATACATTGTCTAAAATCAAGATTTGCATTTCCGCCAAAACCGGTTTGGCTCAGTGGATAGAGCATTGGCCTGCAGACTCAAGGGTCCCAGGTTCGATTACGGTCAAGGGCATGTACCTTGGTTGCGGGCACATCCCCAATAGGGGGTGTGCAGGAGGCAGCTGATCGATGTTTCTCTCTCATCGATGTTTCTCACTTTCTGTCCCTCTCCCTTCCTCTCTGTAAAAAAATCAATAAAATATATTTTAAAAAAAGGAAGGTGAGAGGTTAAAAAAAATTTTTTTAAAAAAAGATTTGCATTTCCTTTTTTTGAGCACTTGCTTTTTAAAAATCTACCAATATCACTGTATTGTCCACCATATCTTATAATCTAAACTCATGAAGCTTCCATGCAGGTCTACAGAGATCCTACTTTCTTTTAGATAATTTTTAATTTATATTCTCTTTCCCTCTCTAGGGCTTATTGTATGGTCAAAGCTCCAGGTACCTGACAAATTTAAGATCTATATCCAGGCTGGAATCTAGCAGTCTCTTCAAAAATGAGTTCTTTGAGCTTCTCCTTAGGCAAGTCATCCAATTCCATGTCAAACTTGAATGGTGCTTCAGCGATGGGCTTAAGAGAAAACAAAGTATTTAGTAGACAACAGTTGTTAGGGTTAGGAGTCTCTGAAACTTACACAAGACTGACATCGACTACAGACCAGGAGCTATGGTAAGCATCTTTGTACTTGTGCCCCCCATGCCTCAGAGTGCACTTCCTATGAGCACTGAACAAACAAACAGGGAGCCACTGAATTCATTAAGAGTTTACATCTGAATATTATCCCAGAATGATTTTCAAATGTTTTAAGGCACTGAAAGTTAAGAATCACAGAAACTTGTAGGGGTGATGGTATATTTACACAATCAAAACTCAAGATACTCAAATGATGTATTTGATACATTATATCTTTTAAAAAAATATATTTTATTGATTTTTTACAGAGCAGAAGGGAGAGGAATAGAAAGTCAGAAACATCGATGAGAGAGACATCGACCAGCTGCCTCTTGCATGCCCCCTACTGGGGATGTGCCCGCAGCCAAGGTACATGCCCTTGCCGGAATAGAACCTGGGACCCTTCAGTCCGCAGTCAGACACTCTATCCACTGAGCCAAACCGGTCTCGGCTCACATTATAATATCTTTATATGAAGAAATATTATGGAGTGTTAAAAATGAAGTTACAGCCCTCGCCAGTTTGGCTTAATGGATACAGCATCGATCTGCGGACTGAAAGATCCTGGGTTTGATTCCGGTCAAGAGCACATGCCCAGGTTGTGGGCTCGATCCTCAGTTAGGGGGCTTGCAAGAGGCAGCCGATCAATGATTCTCTCTCATCATTGATGTTTCTCTTCCTCTCTGAAATCAATTAAAAAAAAATACATATATAAAATGAAGCTGCAGGAAAGATTAGTACAGTAAACCCTTGATTTTGCAGACCTTGATATAATGGACTTTGGATTTAACGAACAAAGTTTCTGGTCTGTATGTCATATGTGAAAATTAATACCCTGTTAATTTTTAAATGCTTTTAACCAATATTTGTTCATAATTAAATAGGTTATTTTCTTATTAACTCACTGTTATTTTTAACAAATTTTAGCTAATAGGCCATATGTTGGAAAAAACACTGCAATAGTTTCACTCACGTAAACAAACATTACGTATCTATAATATAGTCTACATATTTACATCGGAGTCATTGGCCATACACAATGCTCAGCGAATGACTAGTCTGTGATCACACTGCATCTCGCAGGGTAAATGGCTCTGCTGTCGAGTGGGGTGATTTTACAGGAGTTTCAGCGCCCGTCTGCCGATGTCCCACAGGATGCTAAGCCAGGCTCTAGCCGGGGGCCTCCGTTTACTCTCGGTGACGGGTGAATGCATGCATTTCCTAGACCTAGTCAGTATAAATTTAAAATGACTGTAATACACATAGAAAACTTTCTGTGAAATGAAACTTTTAATTATACAAATGTGTCTGTATAAGTAAAAACAGGTAAACTATTTTGTCAATTTTTTAACATATGCATTTGGAAAACCTACTTTATTACATAATAGACTTTTGGTTTTAACTGACATCCCTTCTCCCAAATTAATCCTTTATATTGAGGGTTAACTGTATCATGGGAAAATACCTGTATTATGTTAAACAGAATAAACCCTATTTTAGTTTTAAAATTTAGATACAGAAATGTAAACTGGGCAGGAAATACTCCAAAACTTTAATAATAATACTGTAAAAAGACTACAAAGTGATCTTTCTTGTATTTTTCCTGCAAATTTTCTTTTAATTCTCTTTAACTAGACAGGTATTTAAGTATGTAAATAAACAACTCACACATTATCAATGACAAAAAACCAAAATCAGTCAATAAATATTATATTTTGATTTTTAAGTACCCCCACTAACACTACGTTACAGAACTAACCTAATGATGATACCAGTTATCAATCAATGGATGCTTATTCATATATTCCTCACACCAGACCTTACAGAAAGAAAATATGGGCCCCAAAATCTACACTAAGCTTTGGCCTCTTGAAAGGGGGAAAAGAATTTGTGTCCATGACAGAAGTAAACAAGCAGCTAGCTTTCCCTGAAGGATGGCTCTGTATGGGATCACACGAGGTGTCCTACCTACGCCATCCTAATCCTCCCACCCCCCTACTGGGTATGGGTGGCAACCAGCTTGTGATGAGGACACAGGGGCTTTGGAAATCTCTCTCACAGGGGTACTGAGGGCTCCAAAAGGTACACTCCCTCACCTAGTTCCCTGTTATTTACTATGTTGTAGTAAATTTGCAAGATGTCTTGTTTCTGCAGGAGGGGATAAAGGTGGAAGGGGAAGCTGCTTAATAAATATTTATTCTTGATTTTTTTTCCCTTTCATTTATCAGCTTTTATAGCTTTTCCTCTCCTCTTCCATTTTCCCCTTTAATACTCCTCCACCCCCGCTCCTCCTCCCCCCGGGCTTCCCTCTTTCAAAAATAGGGATGTGAAGGCTTGTTTTCTACACATGAGCCTCAACTAGAAAGATCCCCACATTGGTTGATATTGCATTTTTCTCTGCTATCTTTAGTTGGATTTCCAGAATGCTCTGGAGACCGCCACATTAACCTGTGGACTCATTTCTCACCACAATAGGCTCTTGTGTTCTCATCTTCAGGTAGGTACACCATACTTGAAGTCACCAAGCTATACGAGAACTGTCAGGCTGACCTCTCCACCCCCTTAATCTACATGACACCCATCCCCAAGCAGGCAACCCTCTTTCTATCCTCAGGACAGGCACTTTGGTTCAGGTGTCTCTACCTGCCACCGACCATGACAATGGTCTTCAACAATCTTGGACCCTTTCCTTATCTGTGCTCCCCTTTATCCAACTATGCCCCAGCCCCACCCCTGCTAGAAGTTTCCTAAGATAAAAAGGCCTGAAGATGATGGGGGAAGGGTTTCAAGATGTGCTGACTGGCCGAAACCGGTTTGGTTTAGTGAATAGAGCGTAGGCCTGCAGACTGAAAGGTCCCGGGTTCGGTTCCGGTCAAGGGCATGTACCATGGTTGTGGGCACATCCCCAGTAGGAGATGTGCAAGAGGCAGCTCATCGATGTTTCTGACTTTCTATTCCTCTCCCTTTCTCTCTGTAAAAAAATCAATAAAATATATTTTTTTAAAAAAAGAAGTGTATGTAAGTTTTTTTTAAAAATATATTTTATTGACTTTTTACAGAGAGAAAGGGAGAGAGATAGACAGTTAGAAACATCGATAAGAGAGAAACATCCATCAGCTGCCTCTTGCACGCCCCCTACTGGGGATGTGCCCGCAGCCAAGGTACATGCCCTAGACCGGAATCGAACCTGGGACCTTTCAGTCGGCAGTCCGACGCTCTATCCACTGAGCCAAACTGGTTGCGGCTGTATTTAAGTTTTTTTTTTTTTTAAAGATGTGCTGACCGAATTAGGCCTCCAGGCAGAGGAGGTAGGCATAGTGGGAGGACCAGGTACAGCACCAAGTACCTCTCAGAACAATCTACAAAGGCCACCCGGGCCCCTCCTGGCTGGGCCTGCTGCTGGCTCACATACATCCCTGCAGAAGCAGCAGGGAGCACAGGCGCTTACCTCATCACTTGGATCGTAATACTGCTCCAGATACGGGTGGGCTAGCGCCTGTTCTACTTCGATCCTCTTGTGAGGGTTGAAGGTCAACATTTTGTCCAGTAAATCCAGAGCTACAAAGAAAGTTTTGCAGTGGTGAGCAACCAAAGGAATAATCACTGAAATACTCTCCACTTCCTGTTTAAGTAAAGTGACTAAAAAATGAATGAGCTATGCACCGCCTTGGGAAGCAGTCAGCACACTGGGTGCCTATGATGTCTCTGAGCTTCCTGAGACTGTGACCATCCGACACTTGCAGACCCAGACGTAAAAAGGTGACACTCAGCCCAAGGCTGAAAGTGGAAGACATCAATTCAAACCCAAGTCTGTCTGCCACACCTGGACTTTTCCTAAATCACTACCCTGCTTTGTAGATGTCAAAAGCAACAGCTTTATGTATTTATTTCTCTTAAGTCTCCAAAGTGATTTCTGCAATGGTCAATTTATCTTTCAACATACAGGAGACCGCCCGGTAATAAAAGAAAATGGCCACTTGTCCTCCTATGTGGTTTCAGTCCCCTTCTTCCAGGTCCTGGCCAAGGTTCACGTGTGAAGCAACGGTGCCCTGTCTATTCTGCAGCTTGGCGGGTTTCTCCAAGGCCCCAAACTACAAGTACCCTCTCAATCTGACCATGGTTAGCAGCTGAACATTTCTTTCACAATGAGAGTGTAACAGTAGGAAGCGAGTGTGGGATCAACAGGAATGAGATGGGGGAGAGGGGGTTAATGGACAGTTTATCTTTTTTTAAAAATATATTTTATTGATTTCTTACAGAGCGGAAGGGAGAGGGAAAGTCAGAAACATCGATGAGAGAGAGACATCGATCAGCTGCCTCTTGCACGCCCCCCACTGGGGATGTGCCCGCAGCCAAGGCACATGCCCTTGCGGAAATCGAACCCGGGACCGACCCTTCAGTCCGCAGTCCGACGCTCTATCCACTGAGCCAAACCGGTCTCGGCTGGACAGTTTATCTTGATGGACTCCTCCAAACCTAGTATCCAGGGAACATCTCAAATCATGAGGATAGATTTGAGGGCACGGCAAACTCCAGTTGGGACAAGGGTTAAGGGAAGTGTGACAGAACACTTCCTGGATTTAGGGTCAGAAGCAGATGTCAATGAGAAACAAATGTTAGAAAATACATTACTGTTCTAATAAATCGGTAGCAAAGGGAACTTCTTTTTTGAAAGATCTAAAATTAAAAAAAAAAAATTTGAGAGAGACGGAGAGACAGATATAGATATGAGATGTGAGAGATATACACTGATCGGCTGCCTCCCATACACATCCATACCTGGAAACAGAACAAAAACCCTGGGTATGTGCCCTTACCGGGCGGGAATCAAACCCACCACCCCCTGGTGTACTGGACAGTGCTTCTACCAACTTGAGCGACACCAGCTGGGGGGTAGGAGGCTTCTTTTAAAAATGTCTCTTATTTAATGACGCTCAAACCAGCGGTTTTCAATTTAAGTGGTGGGTCCTTTCTTTAAATTCTAAGAGGAGCCAGAAAACTATGCAAGCCTCTCCTAAGTCCTAAAGAATATAGTGACATTTAACCAAACAAAAACTCACAATGGCATCTGTTGAATGAAGCAGTGATAATTAGGTTATCAATCTCATCCACATGCCATTAAACTCTATGTGTAGAATGGTAGAGGAGAATAATTTTACTCATTCATTTAATCCTTGAGAGCAACAGGCCAATTCACCTTCTGAAGTGACTGCTTATGTGTGAGAAAGTCAAATTCCAGGGAGCAGGTGGAGGGCTGAAGAGGCACCTAACTTCGAGGTCACTACAAGGACATGTGTTTGTTTGTGTGCATGCTTTCTGCATGCTCATCTAAAGCCAACTAGTGACTCCCCCAGTTGCACGCCACCCATCTTGATCTTCAAGACAATTAAGATAAAATAAATGTAGTAAAACACAAGTTGGGCATAATGAGAAATTCCACAGAGCAAATAATTTTTCTCATATCCCTAAGGGGAAATGTAAAAGTTTTTTTTTTTTTTTAAAAGCACATATAATGAATTTTTGCCTCTATCAATAATTGTTTTAACACATACGAGTTTACCTTAGGGTATCAGGGAACAATGACATTGTGTTCTACAGGTTAGAAGACTTTTCAGAGCAGAAGAGGCTCTTGGGCATCTCGACATGTTAGGATTTGACTGAAGCAGTCTGGGCACCGAGGAGGTGTCATGTCTGCACTGTGACATGGGGTCTCGGCCTACATCTGGCTGGTTTCAGAGGAGGCTCTCTCAAAGGTCAGGACAGTGCAGCATGATGGTCAAGAACTGAGGCACCTCCTGCTCACACTGAGTCCCATGAATACAAGACAGATCCATGTACACATGACACAACCCTTGCGGAGTAAGTAACACAGGTAATAAAATCTACCTTACCTACTCCACACCACTCCTCCCCCTCTCAAAAGAGCTCACAGACATTTTCCTAAGAACTTTGCTGAGATTAGGAGTCATTTGTCCCTTTGCCCAATTAGACATCATGTGTCAGAAAAAGTCCAGGTCAGCCTAACCACAGTCTCATTCTAAAGCAATATTTCTAAATAGTTGGGGTGGGATATGTTCCCACTCCCAGGCACCTGGTGGTTGAAGCATTTCTAAAACAGATCTCTTAGTTCCTCAAGTTAAAAATTCTAGGCCCTTAATCTTCCAGGTAACAATTTCAAAGGAAGGTAACTTTTTATTTTGCTACTTGGAAAATAATTGGATCTTTACCCTTTTTTTACTGCAAGTGATATTTCTAGCATTAATCACAACTACAGAAGGGGAAAGGGGAGAATGGGAAGCAGCTGGCAGGTGCTGATCCCAGTTATCGAGTGCCCAGCCTCCCCTCCCACACCACACCGCCATCCACTGGCACCATTCAGATGGCGTGAATCACGCTGCCTGCGCATCTGTTTCCTTGGACACAGGCCTGATTTCTCCTAGGAGACTGAAGTCCCTCCCGTGATCTCTGACTGTCCCTGGTGCCCCCTCAGAACCCACAGCATCTCTTAGCAATATAACCCCACCCTTGTGGCCCATCAGGCTTCCCCCATCTCGCAGCCTAGACCTCATAGTGGGTCAGCAGACTGGCCCTCCATTGCATGGCTTTGGGTCCATCTCATCTACCCAGCAAAACTGGTCCTGGATCAAGGCCGCAACCTGTCACTTCCATCCTCAACCGGGGTTTCTTAATGGGGACCAAGAAAATGACCTAGCTGTGCAAACTGTGCTACCGTAACTTTCTGACCACAGAATCCTACCCTTAAAACTATGGAGGGTCGTCCTGCCCAGTGTGCTAAGTGGCTGGAGCGGTGGCCCGGCACCAGAGGGTCAGTTTTATCACCAATAAAGGGCGCATCTGGGCTGCAGGCTGGATCTCCAGCCCTGGTCGGGGTGTGTGCCGGAGGCAACCAATTGACATGCCTCTCTCACATCAATGTTTCTCTCTCTGTCCCTTCCCTCTCCCTCCCTGCTACTCTCTCTCTTAAAAAATAAATAAATAAATAAATAAAGTGAAAAGAGTAGCAGGGAGGGAGGGGGAAGGGGGAGAGAGAGAAAGAAAAACAAACAATATCCCCCAAAACTTTTGAGGATTAATTTAAAAAAGCAGCTAATTCAGCTCATAATTCAAACTGCACAAGTGCTTTTCCTTGAGAAAACCAGGGCATTCATAAGTGGCAGACAGGTTCTATGTGTACTTCCCATTTTGCCACATAGAACATTAAAAAGACTTATATGAAGGGTGGGGTTTAATAAAGAATATTTCTTATTGCTTCAACAAGAACATTCTGACTGCAGTGGGCATTGGTTTTAGCTGTGAGGGCACGGCACTTGTGTTGAGGTGCGGGCAGTCTTGCTCACCACTGCTTCTTAACCAAGAGTGCAGATGGCAGCAGAGAAAAAGGTAAAAAATGCCTTATATTATAAAAAGTTTTATCCTCACAGACACCCTGGAAGGACGTTGTGACAGCAGAGGTGTAAGGAGTATGCTCTTGAGAACTCCTATGGAACAAAATTGCAAGCTTCTTTCCTTTTTAAAAATCTCATGAAGGCCCCCCAACTGCTCTGGAAAATCCTGGTCTGCCCCTTCTCTATCCCCAGAGTCTTCTTAACTCCTGCAGCTTGAAGCATAACCTTCCTATCAACTGGCCCTCCTTAGCCTCAGCAGATCTCACTGAGGGTGCTCCTGAGAAAACTGAATGCACAGGAGTGACCTTTCTGGATGTCCCTCCACCAAATTCACACGCATCCTTATTGAGGAAAGAGGACATCCTCTCCCTAATTAGCCAAATCTCCGAGACACGTGGCCTGATCACAACCAGCTCTCCCTCATCTGAACCACTAATTTGTCTCCACTTTCCATTTGAAACTTCTCACACTAATGCTTTAACTGCTCTTACAAGGTCACCAATGACCCTCCAATTAGGAGCCTCTCTGCTGTCTGGAGACGGCTGCACGTCTTCTTTCTTACAATGCCGTCTTCTGCTCCTGCAAAATACTGAACTAGTTAATTTCTTTATCCATTCTTTCTAGTTTTCAAGAGTTCCTATTCCATTGTCCAATGAAGGTTCATATTATCCAGCTTTAAAAAAAAAAATCTTATTGGTTTTTTTACAGAGAGGAAGGGAGACGTAGAGAGCTAGAAACATCAATGAAAGAGAAACATTGATCAGCTGCCTCCTGCACATGCCCCACTGGGGTGTGCCCGCAACCCAGGTACATGCCCTTGCCCAGAACTGAACCTGGGACCCTCAGTTCACAGTCCGACGCTCTATCCACTGAGCCAAACCAGTCAGGGCATCCAGCTTCTTATACATCTCATTCTTCTATCCTCTAAAACTTTGCATGTTTTCAAATGCCATGTGTAAAATAACTCCCAGATCTATCTTTAGCCTAGAACTCTCACCCAAGCTTCAGATGAATAAATGTAACTCTCTGTCGGTAATAAAAAAGGACAGAGCTTATGGTCACATACAACATATATATATTTGTAGGAACAATAACAAAGTCTAGAAGCTTTTCAAACGGTAGGTAATCTGAAAAATGGAGAGACTTATTGCATAAACTACATTTTTTTAAATTTAAAAAATAAATTAAAATGGGGAAGAAAGAACAGAATTCCTTAACTTTTTTTTATGCAGAATTCCTCGTCTCTTTTTGTCTGTTGGTTTTGCTTACCAGTGTTCCCTGCCCTCTAACCACATGAGCTGCTCTTACCATGGGGGAACTAGCTCTCAGGCTTGCTACCCACCCTGGCTGTGCTGTAGGAGTGGTGATAGTGGCTTAGCCGGTCACCTGGGTAGGTTCCCTTGGTCCCAATGACTAGTCTGGGTGGGTCCAGAGACGAGTGCCAGCCCTAAGCTGAAACTCTCAGGAGGCCTGTCAGTGTGCCTGGAGCTGCTAGCGGCCATCCTGTCACCACCACCACGAGAGTGAAAATAAAGATAGCGCAAGAGGAAGGCCATGTTGGAAGGAAAAGAGCCCAGGTTCCAGTCAAAGTGACCGTGTCTGGGAATCTCAACACTACGGTCTTGTCTTTTTTTGTTAAATACATTTTATTGATTTTTTACAGAGCGGAAGGGAGAGGGATAGAAAGTCAGAAACATCGATGAGAGAGAAACATCGATGAGAGAGAAACATTGATCAGCTGCCTCTTGCACATCCCCTACTGGGGTGTTCTTTTCCTTTGCTCATTTATTTATCCATTAATTTCTCTCTGCATTTTATACATTGATAATATTAATGATGAGTCTAACATTAAAAACTAATAATTTACTTAACCTTCCTAACTTAACATGAGGGGGAAAATGCTATTTTCCCTAATTTGAGATGAAGAAATTGTGAAATAGAGAGGTTTAATAACTTGCTCAGAGTGAGCCGAAACCGGTTTGGCTGAGTGGATAGAGCGTTGGCCTGCGGACTGAAAGGTCCCAGGTTTGATTCCGGTCAAGGGCATGTACCTTGGCTGCGGGCACATCCCTAGGTGGGGGTGTGCAGGAAGCAGCTAATTGATGTTTCTCTCCCATCTATGTTTCTGACTTTCTATCTCTCCCCCTTCCTCTCTGTGAAAAAATCAATAGAAAAAATAAATAAAATAACTTGCTCAGAGTGAAAGACCTGAGGTGGTGGAGCTTGTTTGAACTCAGGAGCCTGACTCCAGAGCACACAGCTTAACCACTATGCTGTGCTGCCTTCAAAATGACAGGACAGGGCTCCTTTAAATCTTTTCTATTTAGAACATTGTATACCTGTTGTCCACACCTGTTCCATCTAATCCATTTTAAGTTCTAAAACTTTTATGTGATCAAATCTACTATCTTTCCTTTATGTTTGCTTTTTTAGGAAGACAGTCATTCTCCATGCAGAGGTCAGAGAAAAAACAAAAAACAATGAATACTCTAAATACTTGTTAGTATCTAATGGTATGATTTTTAGAAAAAAGTATTTAATCATTATTTTTTTGGATTTATTTTGATGTGTAATAATTTAAACTGATTTTCTTCCAAGTAGCTATTCAACTAGCCCAGTACCATCTGTTGAATAATAATTATTTCTTCCCCCTCAGGATTTGAGAGAATCTGAAGCTCGATCCCTTTGAAGAAAAATCTGTAATACTGCTGGTTCAAGGGATTCAACAATCAGAAATTTCTAACAAACATGTGAAAAAATATCCTCTCTCTTAATTGAAGAAAAAAACAAACACATGAAAATGCCACTTCTCCCCATTTGGTTGGCAAACCCAAAAGTTCAATACCCAGCCAGAATTGCTGGAACAAAAGACATGTGACAGAACTGCCAAACTGTCCTCCAGAGAGAATCAACCAATTTACACCCCACCAGCTGTCTCTGAGAACATCGCTTCCCCACCACCTTGACCACACAGTGGGCTATCAAACTTAGTGATGCTTGTTACTGTGATGAGTGGGCAAAATGGAATTTCTTTCTTTTCTTTTTGCCAGACTAGATTTTTTAAAAATCTAAGTAAATGTTCTTTATAAGAACACAAACACTGAAAGTAAAATCATGAGAATAAAATATTCTCAAGCAAGTGCTTACTAGAAGAAAGATGGTGTGTCCATACTAATTCAAACTAAAGTTGTGAAGCAAAGCATTATCTAGATAGAAAAAGGGTTAATTAATACACAGTGATAGTTTCAAGTCAGGGAAAGACACAAGACTTCTAAATATGTATACATGTACAGCTTTAACATCTAAATATCATCTAGGGTAACCACTAAAAGAATAAACATATAAGACAATTTTCAAATGAGTGAAGGGAAAAATGAAAGAATAAATGTATAAAAAAAGTACTTCATCTAATGATAGATATGTCATTATACATTTGACCAAACTCATGGAATGTACAACACCGAGAGTGAAACATAATGGAAACAATGGACTTTGCATGCTTAAGATGTGTCAGTGTAGGTTCAGCAATTGTAACGAATGTACTGCCTTGGCAGGGAATGTGGATAATGGGGGAGGCTAGGCATATGGGGGGTGGGGATGGGGGCAAAGGGGAGAGGTATGTGGAAAATCTCTCTCCCTCAATTTTGCTGTGAACTTTAAACAGCTCTAAAAAAAGATAAAGGGTTAATCTAAATAAATAATAAATCAGAGATAAAAGACAAAAAATAACAAATTATACCTAAATAACGAGTGTAAAAAACAAACTCACAAGAATAAAATAGCAGGGGAAAAATAGCACTAAAATCAATCTAAAAGATGGCAAGGAGAAATGAATGAGAATAGAAAAATAGAAAGTACAAAATACAATACAATTTATTTAGAAATAACAGTAAGTAAAAAGCCTGAAGGAACTGCTAGAAGATACTGATGGAAATAACAGTAAGTAAAAAGCCTGAAGGAACTGCTAGAAGATACTGACAAATCCATCATCAGGAAGGTGATTTTGACATACTTGTCTAAGTTAATGATATATCCAGCAGACAAAATTATTAGAAAGGCTTGAAAAACACAATTAAAAGATTGATCTAGCCCTAGCTGGTTTGGATCAGTGGATAGAGCGTCGGCTCTTGTATGGAAGGGTTCCAAGTTCGATTCTGGTCAAGGGCACTTTGGTTTGTAGGTTCCCGGTCCCGATTGGGGTACATGCAGGAGGCAACCAATTGATGTGCCTTTCACACTGATGTCTGTCTGTCTCTCACTCTCCTTTCCACTCTCTAAAACAATGAAAAAATATCCTCGAGTAAGGATCAGCAACAACAAAAAATAAAGAAATAAAAAGATTGAGCTAATGAATACACACAGAATATTGCATGCCCTGAATGGGGAATATACTCCTTTCAGACACTCATGGAATAGTTACAAAAAATTGATTAGCTGCTAGGCTGTAAAGCAAGTCTCAAGAAACAGCAGTTTTGTATGATCACTTTTCCTGACAATTATGGAAGTTGGAAATTAGTAACAAAAATGGAACCAGTAAAAAAGCACATGTCTGGAAAATGAAAACCCATTTCTAAACAATTCATGGATCAAATAAAAATAATAATGAAAATAAAAATTTAGAAATGATGGATAACAACCAATACTATATATCCAAACTTGTGGTATGCAGCTAATATAGTTAGAATGAAGGTTCTAGTTTTGAATTAGCTATGTCTCCAACTTAAGAAATGAGAAAATAATTTTAAAACATACACACTCACAGTAGAAGGAAAAACATGATTTCCGGGGTGACCCTGTACTAGAGAATTGACATCTGATGAATATCTTTTTTTTTTTTTAAGTATATTTTATTGATTTTTTACAGAGCGGAAGGGAGACGGGAAGTCAGAAAACATCGATGAGAGAGAGACATCGACCAGCTGCCTCTTGCACGCCCCCCACCGGGGATGTGTTCGCAGCCAAGGTACATGCCCTTGCCGGAATTGAACCCGGGACCCTTCAGTCCGACGCTCTATCCACTGAGCCAAACCCGTTTTGACTCTGATGAATATCTTAAAGTCATCTCTTCAACACCAATGCACGAGGGGTTGTATGGCCCTTGCAGGTTGCAGAGTGAACATGAGAAGTACTGACCCGGCTGTGGGTGGACTTAAGGGCTTAAAAAGGAAGGTGCCGGGTGTACTCTCAGGTCTTTCTGATCCTGGCAGGTGAAGCAGCAATAGGTGTGACAGCTGCACACAATGATGACCTATTTGAACTCTGTGGGGACCATTTGTCAGGGCAAGGGAATTTTCCCCAAAACAAAAAGAAGATGGATCCTCGGGTTCCCAGGCCAAGAGCTCTGCAGTTTCTATGGACCAGAGAGAAGAGAACTGTTCTCGCAGAGGCAGGCCCAGCAGGAACCAAGGGTACCTGTCCCCTCCATCTGCAGAGGAGTAGTACCCCCTCTTGTGCTCATTCTAATAACACGTCTCTGAAGAATTCATTAAAGTATTTTAAAACCAGTGGAGAAAAATTAGTCCCTGTGTTTAGACTAACTATGCACGCAAACCAAGAAATAAATACAAAGGAAGCGGAAGTAGAGAACAAAACAACAAAATTAACCTTTGAGTGTCTAATAAACTTGACATTTTAAACAGGCACAATTTCCATGTGCTGGTGATAACAATAATTGAATGCATAAGAGAGAAAAGTCTATTAAAAATAGCAACTAAATCTGTTGAGAGTTTTAAAATTCAGATTTTTGTTTTAAATCAAGGTTTGTGGCCCCTCCTCACTTAGCTCACTGCAGCGCTGCATCTGGGGAGGCTATGGAGGGACCCTGCTGGGAAGCCCACCAATCCCCCCGCTGGAGCCTGGGGAGGCTATGGAGGGACCCAGCGGGGAAGCCCACCAATCTCCCCGCTGGAGCCTGGGGAGGCTATGGAGGGACCCAGCGGGGAAGCCCACCAATCCCCCCACTGGAGCCTGGGCCACAGGTTTCAGGATCCCCAGAGGCAGGCCCTTTTGGTTTTAGGGAGCTCTTCCGTAGGAGAGCCCCCCGTTTGTGAGGCCCGGAAGCATAGAGCTCCCTTTTCCAGTCCAGGGCTGGAAGAAAATATAAAGTCCTTTTTTTGGTTAGAGGTTTAATTCACATAACATAAAATTTGCCATCTTTTTTTTTTTTTTAATATATTTTATTGATTTTTTTACAGAGCGGAAGGGAAAGGGATAGAAAGTCAGAAACATCGATGAGAGAGAAACATCGATCAGCTGCCTCTTGCACGCCCCCTACTGGGAATGTGCCCGCAGCCAAGGCACATGCCCTTGACCAGAATCGAACCCGGGACCTTTCAGTCCGCAATCCGAAGCTCTATCCACTGAGCCAAACCGGTTTCGGCAAAATTTGCCATCTTAAAGCGTGCATTTCATTGGCATTCAGTGCATTCACAATGTTGTGCAATTACCTGATATATCAAGTTCTGAACTGTTTTTTAAAATTATTTCATTATTTATCTATTTGTTGTTCAACATCATTTTTAAAAATCCTCACCCGAGGGTGTTTTTCCATCGATTTTTAGAGAGAGTGGGAGACAGAGGGAAAGACAGAGAGAAATACTGATGTGAGAGAAAAATCGATTGGTCACCTCCTGCACTCACCCTGGAGCCTGCAACTGAGATTTGTGGCCTTGACTGGAATCGAACCTGGGACCCTTCAGTCTGTAGTCCAACCCTCTGCCCACTGAGCCAAACTGGCTAGGGCCCAAACTGTGTTTTATTATCCCCAAAAGAATACCCTGTGCACATTCTAAAGCCACTCTCACTCTCTCCGCCCTCCAGCCCCAGGCAACCACTATTCTGCATCCTATTTCTATGGACTGACCTATTCTGAATATTTTATATACATTTATTCATGTAATATGTGATCTTTCATGTTTGGCTTTTTTTTTCACATAACATGTTTTCAAGATTAATCCACACTATCACAGGTATCAGTACTTCATTTTTTTTTTTTATTCCTTAGTATTATATTGTAGACAAATACTACATTTTGTTTATCCATTCATCCTTTGATGGGCTAAAGGTGCTTTGGGGAGGTGCACTGGGCTCACATTCTTTAAGTGGCTAGGAGATTATGAACATAATTTAGTGCCAGCTATATAATAACCATCATACAATCAGAAATCCTGGTTCAGAATACTTTAGAGCTCCAGCTTAAAAAAAAAAAATTATTGTTCAAAGTATTACATATATCTATCTCCTTTCCCCCCCATTGATCTCTCTCAGCCCGCCCAGCACAGAAAAATTCTAGCTTTTCAAGTTTAGGAAAGGATTGTTGGATGGAGGGATGGACAGATGGGTGGTAAATGGCTCAGTGGATGGAAAAGGTGAGTGGTTACATTTATTAAAAGGAAGAGCACTAACAAGAAATGGAATTACTACTGGGCATTGGCTTTTTTATCCACCATAAGCAGGATAATGCATTTTTCAAATAGTGATAAAACTGAAAGAAGATTTAAATTGTTAAAAAGTTGGTAAGAATAAAATCCATGTCGTGCTCAACTTTGCTACTTTAAATTAAAAAATGACCATACGTAATATATTTTTAACAGTAGACAATTACAATCAGTGTCACCAAGAATTTTTTAAGCCTGTTCTTTGAATACCAAATAACAGAACATTTTTTGGAGGGGGGGATAGGGTAAAGTGCTCTTTCTGAAATGCTAAACTACAAGAAATAAAATGATTGCATTAAAAATGAATATTCAATCTAAAGTAAATAAATAAAATAAAAAGGAAGAGCACTAAACTTAAAGACTCTAGCTCCATGTTTGCCACAGAATAGCTCTGCTGCATATAATCACTTCATCTCTGTGGGCCTTCATTTGCTCACATGAAGAGCTAAGCTCTAAGACCAGATGGTTTCTTGTGATCCCAGGAGATCCCCCTCTGCAATAACCTCTTGGGATAAAGGGGAATCCTGGCTGGTTGTGCTGAAGTATAAGTAGTTACACAGAAGCAAAATAAATAGACAAGCTGATTTCAAGAGATTCGTCTGACCTGGGTATTCTATTATTGCTTCCCAATTTGAGTTGGGTTCATCAAAGATTTTCTTTATGGCCTCATAGAGCCCCTTATCTTCCCATACCTAATTCCTACTACATCCCAGTCCTGCCTTATTGTGATTCAATGTCCTTTAAATATTCTGCTCCAGCTGTCCCTACTAAAAGCTTTATTTTCCAAAATTTATGACTTTCTTTCTCTGGTAAAGCAATTGGACTCCCAAGGCCAGACTCTGGAGCTGGGAAGCTGAGAGGCTGGCTTGCTTCACAGCCCAAGTTCCACATAGGCCAGCACAGGTGCCTGAACTGACTGTTGGTGGAGGCCATTTCCCCACCCATTACCACCAACTTGTGGGTTATTTTCTCCACAAACATGTGTGCAGCAAGTTGACATAGAAATTAAAGTGATTTGTTGGCATTGGGATCTTGAAAATAAAGTGTGAGCCAAGCTTAAAAAAAAAAAAAAAAACAGATGTAAGGGAGGGCTATCAAGGGACATCTGAAAGACTTTTTTCATGAAAGGTTGAGGAGGAAGCTTTTTCATTACAGAGAAACATCTCCATGATGGAGATGAAGCTGAAGAGAGGGAACAAGGCCTCTAGATACTGGACTTGACCTCACTGAGGCTGGCATTCATTGTCTGGTATGGGGACAAGAAACTCTTGAGACACTCTGTCCACTATTTCCTCCCCACTAATGAAGATGAACAACAATTAAGTTAAGCTATGTAATCTGACCCATTAGTATGCATCTTCCCCAGATCAGAGGGTGGTTATGTTGGGCCATGAGTTGGCCTCATAGATTTCAAGCTACGGGCGGCAACTGCTTTGACTTCAAATAATTTTCTTTTTCTTTTTGTGCCTAAGCTAGTCCTGAAGGACTGACCCTATTTCCGGAGATCCTAGCCTAGTCCCAAAGGGCCCAGCCCAGGCTGCAGGGTGGAGCCTAGGCCTGAAGAGCCCAGCCTAGCTCCAAAGAGAAGAGCCTAGCTTAGGCCAGAAGAGCCAAATTCAGCCCGGAAGGGCAGAGCCTAGCTCAGAAAGGTGAAGTTTAGCCCATAAGAGCCCAGCCAAAGCCTAAGAACCAAATCTAGCCCCAAAGTGTGGAGTCTAGTGGTCCCCCCAAACCCTCAATTAATGACTTTTCAATGTTTATATTACTACCCAATAAAAGAATATGCAAATTGACCATACTTCCACCACACCCACCAGCCAATCAGGAGCGAATATGCAAATAAACCCAACCAAGATGACTATAGCCAGAGAGAGCAGGAGGAAGGCTTGGGTTTCCCTGTCAATGGAGGAAGCCAAGCTTTCCACCTGCCCTTGCTGCTCAGACCTCCACACCAGGGTACAAAATTTCAATTATAGAATCCCAACAGAAATGGTGGTAGTCACGGAGATGGAGAGAGGCAGGAGGCTAGGGTTGCCCCTGGCGATGGAAGCAGCCAAATTGCTGCAGCTCTGGCCTGTCTAGGCCTCTACTCCAGGTTACAAAGTTTCAATTATAGAAGATACATAAATCGCAACAGAAATGGCTGCCGCCACTGAGTAAGCAGAAGGCTTGGATCTGCTCTAGGCTACAAAGTTTCAATTGTAGAAGATAAATAAGTCCCAGATACCAGGGCCTCCGCTTGGGTTGCTGAGGGGCGTGGCAGGCCTGCAAACCACCACAGGCCCCTTGCCCAGGCCACCCCACACCCCAAGGGAACCCCTACCCTGATCCAGGACACCTTTTGGGGTAAACCAGACACCCCCCTCCCCGTGCACCAGGCCTCTATACTATTCCAATAAAATACAAATTGACTGTCACTCCAACACCAAGATGGCTGTCCCCATGTGGTCAAAGATGACTGCCTCCATGTACACACAAGATGGCCACCACAAGATGGCCAGCAGGGGAGGGCAGTTGGGAGGGATTAGGTCTGCAAGGGAGGGCAGTTGTGGGCGATCAGGGCAGCATGGAGGTACCAGGCCTGCAAGGGAGGGCAGTTGGGAGCAATCAAGCCTGAAGGGGAGGGCAGTTAGGGGTGACCCAGGCCTGCAGGGGAGAGTAGTTGGGGGGGACCAGACCTGCATGGGAGGGCAATTAGGGGTGACCAGACTTGCAGGGGAGGGTAATTTAGGGGCAAACAGGCTGGCAGGGGAGCCGTTAGGCATCAATCAGGCTGGCAGGGGAGTTGTTAGGGGGTGATCAGGCTGGCAGACAGAAGCAGTTAGGGGCAATTATGAAGGCAGGCAGGTGAGCAGTTTGGAGCCAGCAGTCCTGGATTATGAGAGGGATGTCCCAGATTGGAGGGTGCAGGCTGGGCTGAAGGACACCCCAACCCCCACTCCGTGTACAAATTTCATTCACCAGGCCTCTAATGAAGTTATAACTACAGATTTGGAAAGACGTCCAAGATACATAAATAAAAAAGTTTCAGTCTTGAGATCTCAGAATTTAGACCTATAAATGCCAGTGGTCTAGACATTCGCACAACCCTATTACTAATACAATACAGGTACTATTACTAATTCTATTTTATAAATGGGAAAACTGAGTCCCAGAGAGGTTAAGTAGTTGTCCAAAGTTCAGATAGGTAGTTAAGTTGCTGAGCTATGGATTAAACCCAAAGGCTGCAAAGCCTGTGCTCTTAACACAAGATGCTGTACTGTTTACTCTAGCATTGACAACTTCATATCTCCACTTCATTCTATTTAGACTTTCCCTGCTTCATTGTATTAATCCAAAACCTGCATTTCAACATTAATTTTCTGAATTTTAGTGGTGTCAATTATTATCTGAGCAGACCAATCTCAGAAGTTTATAACCTTAACATAAAAAAATCAGCTAAAAAAAAAAAAGGCCTTACAAATATTCTTATATAAAAAAAAATGTCTATAGGAAAGAGTAAGAAAACAAACAGGAAGGAAGCCTGAGAGCAACAAACAGGCATTATCCAGTAGCAATAGGCTAACTTTACAGGCTAGTGACCTAATGATTTAACAAATAAAACAAACACAAAACAAAAAGCTAAACCTAAGAAAAATAATCAACAAAATATTTACCTTTGGAATCAGCAGTTGGGAACAGCCTGTTCCACGGCACCTTATTTTTGTGTGGGAGAGAAAGCAAATAGTTTCTAGCTTTTAGATTGATTATGCAGTTCAGGTCTTCCTGTGATGGGGATCCAAGAATACCTATTAGATAAAATAATTACCTGTTAATTATCAAGACCAAAGTAACTGACCACACACCATCAGCTGTAGGGCAGAATGGGCCTTGATAATTAATGTCTTCTCACACCACCTGCCAATGCTTACCTTTCTAACTAACAAGTTTTTTTTTTTACAAGGATCCTTATCATTTTGAATCAAGGACCATTACAAACTCATGTCTGTCATAGGTTAAAGAGCTGTTAAAATTCTTAATTTAATGAAATGACTCTGATATAAACTGATGAAATGAATAAATATAGTCCCAAATGAGCTCTTACCCAGAATGTGGTTCAGCTGGTCAAGGTAATGCTTCCCTGGGAAGATGGGCCTGTTGGAGAGCATCTCTGCCAGAATGCAGCCCACAGACCAAATATCAATGGACTTGGTATAGCCCTGCAATAGAAAGGGAGAAAAGATAGAAAATATTATCTGGCGTTACAAGACAAAATGTGATCTTCTTACATGATAGGCACATAATTGTCAGGAGTTTTAGCCTCTCCTTTGGCTCTATAATTCAAAAATAAATGAAAAAGATAGAGAAGCCAGTAATAATTTTGTTTTCTTAAAGGATGTTGAACAACCAAAACTACTTAATTTTATTGATCTTCAAAGTTGATTATGTTATTATGAAAGAAGAATTTCCAAAGTATACTTCATTCTTTCCAAATAATTTGAGAGAAAAAACTAGCATCCTTAGAAATTGAAGCTAGAAATAAGAAAAAGCAATCGTAGCCTGTTAACTCATTTTGGAAACCTGGAAACTAACACAAAAGAAGGGACACTATTATTCTTCCAAATATTTTTATCCACTTTGCAAATCATTTTTTAAAAAGTCAAGCTGAGTTTGAGATTGAATTAACATGGCCTAGAGCTTGTCACCTCCTATGGACACCAGTCCTTAGGCTAGGCCCTCCTTAACCTCCCGTGACACCATAATACCCTTACATGATATTATTCTACAATGTCATTATAATATTTGATATTTGACAACAGCATATTATACAATTATCCCAAATAAACTTACAAACTAATTCTCTGAATGTTGGGCAGCAATTTAAAAAAGGATAGGAAAGGAATTAATCTCTTTCAGAAGGAATTAAGGCACTGGGAAGGCATTCTATATTGGCCCCTCTTTTGCCCTTTTGCCAAGAGAGACCCTCTTCTTACTATCCAAATACACACAGATGATGCCTGAGCTTTCAGTTCAGGCTGTGGCTGAAGCCTCTGTGCAGCTGGCTCCATGGATCTGTCTCTCGACCAATGGTGTGAGCTGGGCCCTCGCTGGAGAAGAAACTTGAGTCCCCTGAGATATGTGATCAGTACCGGGACCCTGCCAGCAGGCGAGGGGCCCTAAAGCAGGTGCTGGACGTGGAGGCCACGGGGGCACAGACTACAAAGGAGACAGGACTGAACCTCACATCACCGTGTTTGGCCCCGGAGGATGGCTGGTTAGCCAGAGACGGATAAGATTCCTCAGGGAAGGAACAACCTAAGACAGGCACAGTCGCAGAGGGGCCAACAGGAGAGAACTAAAAGGTCAACAGAGGTGGGGCACAGACCCTCATCCACAAACCTTGCAGGGGCTTGAATTCTCACCCCTCCTGAGGGAGGTCTCCTACCCCCACGGCTGCTTCGCCTCCCACACACAACTCAGACCGGGACCCAGGTGGTAGACAGAGACTCGGCCAGCAATAGCTGCTCTATATCTAAATTCAGTCTATTACCAGGAATGCTCAGAACCTACTCAAAAATGCAAATATTCCTTTCCACTAGTATTTACAGAGTAAACTAAGATTTCTGCTTGAGTATTAAAATTGACAGTAGAATAGTAATCAAGTGTTCAGATTAATTTAAATTGGCCAAGTGAAATAAGTGAATACTCAAGAAAATTTAAGTGTACTGGATAAAAAGCTTTTCCTAAAACTTTAAAATATCTATTAGTAGTTCATCTCACTGTAGAATTGCCTAACATCCAAAGAACCTAAAGCAGTCATATTTGTGTGCAAAAATTAAAATTTAAAATTACCAAGACTGCAAGTTAAAGTTTCCAAAAGCCCCCATTAATCAAAAAGGGGGGCGGCAGTGGGGTAATATCATGTAAGGAATAATATTCTGTAAGTAAAATACATCTAGAAAATTCTTACTCCAGAAAAGTAAATTCCACTTGTAAAACCAACTGCAGGACACCCATGAAAAAACACACATGGTGTCAAAATAAGCCAAAGGAAAATCATTTAGGCAAAAATAAAAAGAATCCCAAGTCTATTTTGCGGAGAGGATCCCTTTGTTAACTTTTGGTCGGGAATGTGTTTGTATATTTTCAGAGAACTCCAAGACCATGTGAGTTCCTGTGACTGTGAGGAATGGACGGATCTGTTCCAGTCAGGAGGATGGTCCAGAGATGGGGGACACTGACAACACCTTGCCATGCTAGCAGTTGGCAGCTGTGCATGGCTGCAGGCAGCCCAGGACCAAACCAGAGAGGATGGATCTTGCATTGCTACGATGTGTCCACCATCTGGATACCATTGCTGACATGTACACATTAAAAACTATTTGACACTGAAACTCGGACTCTGAACAGTTGGACATTGAAACTGAGACTGAAACATTTTTTGTTCTTATACATTTATTTCTAGTATGCAGAGGTAAGATATTTTTGAAGAAAAGAAACAGGGGAGAGTGATTGATACAGAGGCAGGGAGGCATTGAACAGGCTGTCAAGCTACAGGGGGAAGGCTGGGGTGGATGGGAGGTGAATGCTGGGGGAGATCAACCAAAGGACTTGTATGCATGCATATGAGCATAATCAATGAATGAAAGACACTGGGGCGGGAAGGGGGGGTGGGGAAGTGTGCTGAGGGCTAGGGGAGGCTGGGGGAAGGATAATGGGGAGGGGGGGAAGGAAAACATGTACTACTATTATAAATATAAGTTATACTGCAAAAAAAATCAATAAAAAATTAAATGTTAAAAAAAAGTCAAGCTGAAGCCCAGCCAAAAGGCTCAGTAGTTGAGCATTGCCGTGAACCAGGCAGTCAACGGATTCAATTACCAGGCAGGGCAAACGCCCGTGTTGTGGGCTCAAACCCCAATAGAGGGCACGCAGGAGACAGCTGACCAGTGATTCTCCCATCATTGATGTTTCAATCCCTTTCTCCCTCTCCTTTCCTCTCTCTGAAATCAATAAAAAACATCCCCAAAGCCCACAACGCCTCCTACCCCGTGAATCTCAATTTCCACCAAAGCTCTCAATGTTTGCCACCTGTTTCATAAGCCTAACAAAGGTATCATACTTCCCTTTTTCTTGCTTTTATGTATTTATTCAATTATTTTTTCTGACCACCTTTCAGACTTATAAGAGGAGTTTGCCTGCGAATTGGATGCTCTTTCACATCCACGTGGAGATCAGAGGAACACATGTCATTTGGAAACTGGATTATGTAATTTTAAAGAATCCATAGCAGTTCTTATTCTTTCCACACCTATGTTTTCTCCAAATTATATTGTAATTTTGCTGAGTCATTTTTTTTAATCAGCTAAATCTGATAACCTCTAACACCAACCCAGCCTACATCCAGCAGTGGCAGTAGCAGGTGTAAAAGCTGTCACAGCCCTAGCCGGTTTGGCTCAGTGGATAGAGCATCGGCCTGTGGATTGAAGGGTGCTGGGTTCAATTCCAGTCAAGGGCACAGACCTTGATTGCAGGCTCTTCCACAGCCTGGGCCCTGGTCGGGGCTCATGCAGGAGGCAACCAATCAATTTGTTTCTCTCACATCGATGTTTCTCTCTGTCTTTCCCTCTCCCTTCCACTCACCCTAAAAATCAATGAAAAAATATCCTCAGGTGAGGATTAACAACAACAAAAAAAGCTGCCACGGGTGGAACATCAGCGTAGCTCGGCAAGGACAAAAACCATTTACTGTAACAGTGACCAGAGAGGCACACTCTCCAATTCTGTAACATGTCAGCAATACTCCAGCTGAGGCCAAAATCCAGGGCCCAGAGATTAATGCTGAACAGAAGATTATGATAGCACCTTGGTTCTGTCCAAACAGGCCAAGACTGAACCCAAGTGTAAACGTGTGAACAGGTGCACTGAGAGGGAGGCTTATTTTCTTTATATGCAAACTTGCTCCTTACCTTGGAATTCAACATAATTTCTGGAGCCCTGTACCAGCGTGTGGCTACATACTCTGTCAGGAACCCTGTGTGGTCGTGGTCTGGGTCTGCAACGCGGGCCAAGCCAAAATCACAGATCTGAGAGAGAGAGAGAGAGAGAGAGAAAAGGACACCTTAAGAGATTCTAATCAATTTAATATTAAAATATCATAAGATAAAAAAGACAATAGCAATAATATCAGTAATAAGTAGTTACTACGTGGCAAGTAATTGGCTGGGAATTCTACATACTCATTCTTATTTAATTCTCACAAGTATCTAGTTGATTGACATATGTCCGTAAGTGTTGAGGAGGGATCATAAGTTTTAACTTTGGCTTGACTTCTCTTGAGACTTTCATGTGGCTGCTGCACCGTACTAGTTTCATCTAAAGCCTTTTCTACCCATGCCTGCGAAACAAACTGCAGGAAGCCGCCTCAGTATTTGTACTCACGAGGTTCACTAGCAACATGATCCCATTTGGCATGATTTCCAACTTAGAGAAGCAATAAATGACTGATTTCTTCGTACATATGAAGGAGAGTCCTCTATGCTATTCAGAGCCCTCACCTATCATGCTGGACTGCCACTGACCCATTTCCATTGTGTGGCTCAGACTTCTTAATACATCTGTGACCTGTTTCTCTTTTTAGAACTAACACTTTATCTTCTAACTCAGCCCGCTGTCTTATGGAGTGTAAATGGATACCTGAAGCCACATTCTGAATTGTGCAGAAAAGAAATACTGCATCTGTCAGCAGCAAGAACTAGCATAAGTCTGGGATCGTGATCACAGACACTACACCAGCATCACATAGACTGGATGGATCTAGACTTGATACACAGCTTCCCGTGGGTCTGTTGAATCACAAAACAAATCCCAAATAGATTTTTTTTTAAAAACCAGAAAAGAAATTTATAGACCAATGAGGTTATAAGTGTCACCACACTCCTCTGGACTTAGCAAAAACTAGTCTCCCTGCCTGCAATCTAATTCATCCTCTAAATCTTACCTAAGTGCCATTTCCAAAATGTAAGTCACCACTCTGGCTCCAAAAACTTTTTTTGCCTACCGAATGAAGCCCATATTCTCTGAGCAACACTTTCACGCCCATTCACTGCTTTTATCTCCTCTCTCCCGCTGCCATCTTTGTCTCAGATCTGCTATTTACCTCAGATCATACTGACCATGCAATGCCTTCTCAACTGTGTGCCCTCCCTATGCCATTCCTACCCTAAATACCCAGCTTGGAAGTTACTCTTCTGAGAAGTTTCCCAGGATTCAGCACCACTTCCAAGAATTGCTCACTTTTCTTAACTCTTCTAATATTTTGTTAGATGTTTATTATATGTAAGTACACAACCATAATCCATGAGTTGTGCATATCCCTGTCTCCCAAGCAAGAATATAAGTTGCTAGAAAAAGGCAATACTTGACTTTTTATTCCCAAGTGTCCTATACAAAGTGAGCTCTCAACATTTGATGAACAAATGCCTTACTTGAAATGTTTTAAGAAGTGTAACAACTGGGGTGAATTAATTGGCATTCTATTTTAGCAGGTCCTTGAATAACATCATTTTGTTATGTTAATAAGAAATTTAATTTTTAAATGTAGTAAGTCGTTATTGTTCAGATTACAATTGTTCCTCTTTTTTCTCCCCATAGCTCCCCTCCACTCGCTTCCCACCCCACCCTCTAGCCTTACATCATCCCACTGTCCTCATCCATAGGTGTACGTTTTTTGTCCATTCTCTTCCCGCACCCCCCACATCCCTTCCCCACCGAGAATTGTCAGTCCAGTCCCTTTCTATGCCCCTGATTCTATTATATTCACCAGTTTATTATGTTCATCAGATTTTTTATTCACTTGATTTTTAGACTCACTTGTTGATAGACATTTATTTGTTTGTTCATAATTTTTATCTTTACCTTTTTCTTCTTCCTCTTCTTAAAGAATACCTTCCAGCATTTCATATAATATTGGTTTGGTGGTGATGAACTCCTTTAGCTTTTTCTTATCTGTGAAGCTCTTTATCTGACCTTCCATTCTGAATGACAGCCTTGCTGGGTAATCTTGGTTGTAGGTTCTTATTCTTCATCACTTTGAGTATTTCTTGCCACTCCCGTCTGGCCTGCATAGTTTCTGTTGAAATCAGCTGATAATCGTACAGGTGCTTCCTTGTAGGTAACTGTTTTTCTCTTGCTGCTTTTAATATTCTGTCTTTTGCTCTTGGCATTTTAATTATGATGTGTCTTGGTGTGGTGCTCTTTGGATTCCTTTTGTTTGGGGTTCTGTGCACTTCCTAGACTTGTAAGTCTATTTCTTTCACCAGTTGGGGGAAGTTTTCTGTCATTATTTCTTCAAATATGTTTTCATTATCTTGCTCTCTATCTTCTTCTGGCACCCCATATTCAGATGTTGGTACGCTTGAGGTTGTCCCAGAGGCTCCTTACACTATCTTCAAATTTTTGGGTTCTTTTTTCTTTATGCTTTTCTGGCAGTTTTTTGCTTCTTTGTATTTCAAATCTTTGACTTGATTCTTGCGATCCTCTAATCTGCTGTTAGGTCTCTGTGTATTTCTCTGTATGATATTTATTTCAGTCAGTGTATGCTTAATTTCTAGTTGGCCCTTTTTCATATCCTCCAGGTTCTTGCTATGCTTATCGGCCTTTCCTAGGAGCCTCCTGAAAAACCTTATAACTATGGTTTTGAACTCTATATCCAGTCGTTTTCCTCTATTTCTTTCATTTTTGATCTTTGTCTCCACATTTTCGCCACTTCCCTGAGTTGATAGGGAGGCTTTTGTAGTAGGTGTCTTCTAGGGCATAGTGGCTCAGCTTCCCCAGTTACCTGACACTCTTGGTTGCACCCCTTTATGGGTTGTGTGCATAGCCTTGTAGTTAAGCCTAGATTGTTGTTGGTATCACTGGGAGTTGACCTCCAGGCCAATTGGCTGTGAGGATCAGCTGTGACTATGCTGGGAGAGCTTCTGTGCTCAGCTAGGATGGACTGGAGTCTCAGGGTGCAGCAGACAGCCTTGGTTTCCCATCAGTCCTACCCTAAAAGAACCCTGGGTCTAAGTGTCCTTCGGCAATGGCTGCACACATCTCTGAGAGAAAGCTGCCCCGAGTTTTGCCCGCTGCCAGTCTAGATTCTCCCCAAATGAGCCTGGGTTTCCAAAGTCTCACCCAGAACTGGAGTACAGAGCAGTCAGGAGGTTTTCTTTCCCTCCCAAGCAAGAAAGCCAGCCATGTGTTCAGTTACCCGCCCTCTCCAAGAGCATGTGCACGCCTCCGCACCTGTCTTCTGCAGCTTCCCTGAGTCTCAGTGTGCTTCCTCCTGACAGTGCAGTTTCACCCCGTATGAGTCTGGGTTCCCGGAGTCTCTCCCGGAACTGGAGTTCAGCGCAGTGGGGAGCCTTTGTCTCTCTCCTGTTCAAGAAAGCCAGCAGCACATTCAGCCACCCGCCCTTTCCGCACGTCTGTCTCCGCACCTCCTCTGAGTCTTAGTGTCCTTTTCTCTTTCCTTCTAGTTGTAGAATTTCCACTCAGCCAGCTTTCCAGTGGTTCTGGATGATGTCCGTTTTGTCTTTTTTTTTTTAATGTGATTTTTTAAAAAATATATTTTATTGATTTTTTTTACAGAGAGGGATAGAAAGTCAGAAACATCGATGAGAGAGAAACATCGATAAATCAGTTGACTCCTGCACCCGCCCCCACTGCGGATGTGCCCACAACTGGAATTGAACCCTGAACCCTTAAGTCCACAGGCCAACGCTCTATCCACTGAGCCAAACCGGTTTCGGCCGTTTTGCCGTTTAGTTGTAGTTTTGAAGTTGTTGTGCCAGGCAGCAAGTTCAGGTGTTTACCTATACTGCCATCTTGGTTACTGCAAGAAATTTAACTCTTGCTTTTATCAATTAGAGTATGATAAAACTGTTTTAATTACATGTCATTTTGCATAAATTTGAAGAAACCATCAATGATATTAAGTAAGGATTTACTGTATTTTCACAATAATGGAATTATTAACAAGTTCTTAAAAATAAAAATCAAAGTAAAAGTTACCAGCCTAAAATATTAATTTAATAATCTTGTTAATAAAATGACAGTGTTCAAAGTGGCAATATTAAGAAAGAAAAATTAAAAATTGGAATTAGGAGCATTCCTTGACTAGGAAAGACAACTGAACATATCACTATGCTGAAATACGTATTTCTTTAAATTGAAAACAGTTGCTCCTCCTCATCCTTTCCTTCCAGGAAATCCAGTCCAAAAGCTATTAGGTGGGATCAGGTGACCTAATTACCTCTGTGGGGTGGGGAGAACTACAGCAGCCCAGTGGGATATGTAGCATCCAAGTGGAGTTAAGAGTGGGCTCCAGACTGAGAAATGATCTAGGTGTGAGATAAAGAGGGAATCCATGTGGGTAGGTAGTGGTAGTCCACTCAGGGGATTAATCTGAGGAGGGTACAATGGATCCACAGATTATAGTGCAAAAATCAACATTAGAGGTTGGAAAGTGTAATTTTAAAAATTTTATTATTCCTTCTGCATTTATTGATTGGCATTCTCTTTAAAAATACATATATTAATTTCAAAAAGAAAGAGAGATAGAAACATCAATGATGAGAGAGAATATTTGATCAGCTACCTCCTGCACGCCCCCTACTAGGGATAGAGCTTGCAACTTGGGTATATGTCCTGACCAGGAATCACATGGGTGACCTCCTGGGTCGACTCTCAACTGCTGAGCAACAGCTGGCTGGGCCAATTTTAGAACATTTTTATAATTGCAAAAAGAAAGCTTGAATCCCATTAGCAGTCTCTTCCCCACCCCACTGGCCCTAGGCAACCACTAACCTTTCCAAATGTTTCTGTTCTGGACATTTCACATAAATGAGCTATACAATATGTGGTCTTTTATGATTGGCTTCTTCCACTCACAAAATAATGTCCATCCATGTTGTAGCAGGTATCTGTGTGTCACTCCCTTGTATTCCATGTATGAATCTATCTCATTTTATCCAGCACTTGGACATTCGAATTGCTTCTATATTAATTTTGCTATAAATCTTTGTGTACTTTTTATGTGGTCATATTTCATTTCACTTAGGCATAAATATAGGAGTGAAATCCTCACAAACACTTATCTGACTTTTTAATTACAGCTATCCTATTTTATATGAAGTGTTATCTTATTGTGGTTTTGATTTGCATTTCCTTACTAAAATATTTATTGGACATTTGTGTATTTTCTTTAGAGAGAAATTCAAATCCTTTGCCCATTTTTAAACTTGCTTATTTATCTTTTTGGTTGTTTTTTTTTTTTGTTATCTTTTAATTTTTGAGTTGTAAGGGTTTATTATGTAGTTCAGATATGTCTTATTGAAATACATGATTTACAAATATTTTTTCTCATTTTGTGGGTTGTCTTTTTGAGTTTACTTTGTAGCACAAGTTTCTAATCTTTTAAAAAAATTATGATGGTTTTATTAATTTTAGAAAGAGAAAAACATTGATTGGCTCTTGTACATATCCCAAGTGGGGACTAAACGTTTACCACAATGAGGGCATGTGCTGGGAATGAATCCGGCGCCCTTACTGTGCATGGGACAACGCTTAGTCAACTGAGCCACACCAGCCAGGCACAAGTTCCTAATCTTGATGAAATCCATTTTTTTTTCTTTTGTTGCTTGTTGTCTAAAAGGCTCTGTCTAATGCAAAATTGCAAAGATTTACTTCTATGTTTTCTAAATGTATTCTAGTTGTAGCTCTTAAATTTAGATCTTTGATTCATTTTGAGTTAATTTTTGCACGATGTAAGGCGGGGCCCAATCTCATTCTTTTGCGTATGACTATCCAATTGCTCCAGGACCATTTGTTGAATATTCTTTCCCCAATGAATGATCTTAGCATTCTTGTCAAAAATCAGTTGATGATAAACCTCTGGATTTATTTGACTCTCAATTCTATTCCACTGATGTATATTACTACTCTTATGCCAATATCACACTTTTTTTTATTACTCTATCTTTTTAGTAAGGCTTAAAATCAGTGTCTTTCAACTTTATTCTTTTGTAAGGTTGCTTTCATTATTCTGGATCTCTTGAATTTCCACATGCATTTCAGAAACAACCTGTTCTTTTCTACACAAAAGCCAACTGGGGCTTTGATAGGGACTGCATTAAATATATAGATCAATTTGGGGCATATTAATATCTTAAAAATAGTAAGTCTTCCAACCTATGAACATGGTATATCTTTCCATTTATCTTCTATTTTTAATATACTTTATTGATTTTTTTACAGAGAGAAAAGGAGGATAGAAAGTTAGAAACATCGATGAGAAAGAAACATCAATCAGTTGTCTCCAACATACCCTCTACTGGGGATGTGCCCACAACCAAGGTACAAGCGCTTGACTGGAATTGAACCTGAGACCTTTCAGTCTGCAGGCCAATGCTCTATCCACTGAACCAAAATAGTTTCGGATTCTTTTTTATTTTTTTCCAGGTAGGAAACACCTTTATTATTAGCCTTAATTCATTCATCATGTAGTGTACAGCATGGATCCCATGTCCAGAGGAGCTGTATCGACCTTTCCTGGCTGTGGTTTGCCCCTCCAGTCCAGATGCCAGGCTTTTGTCCATCATATGAGGGAAGCAAACCCTCCCTTCCCAGGAGTTTCTGGAGTGCTGAGGGCCAAGACTGACCCAAGATTGTGTAAGACTGTCCTAGGATTAGAACTTCAGTCTCTCCCATCTTGGCTAGGGTTCTGGGGTTAGACAAGGCAGGAGCTTGGATGATCAGTTATTGGTTTCATGATCATTTAAAAAACAAAAAAAGACAACAATTTCAGTTAAAAAAAAAAAAAGGAGTCTTGAGAAACTGGGGTCCTTGGTCTGGGGAATACCCTTGAGGCCCAAGCAGCTGTTTGAATTCTGCAGAGCAGACCATGGTGCCCCAGTGTCCTGTCCAGTCACTGGCTGGAGCTATCGGGTCGAAGGCACATCCTTTCGAACAGCAGCATGTTTCGGATCAGAGTCTTACCCACCAAATGTATGAAGAACAGAGGGAGGTGAGGAGATGGTGACAGTGCGTAAGGTGGGAAAAGCCAGAGCAACAGGTGCCAATAGCACTGGGGCTGGGATAGGTACTGGGCCTGCATGTACTTGGTGAGGATCACCTGAGCCTTCTCCTGAAGGTTTTCCGTGTGCACTGGGTCTGAGACACCCACAGCATTGGGTGTGAACAGCGTGATGGCCTTGAGGCAGAGGTACTTGGCTGAATCAACCTGCAGGCAGTGCAGCTTGTCTGCCTTTCCTGGAAGGTGCACATCCAGTCCACAAAGGCTCCAGGGCCATAGGCATGGCATGTAGACCAGTGATGGCCAGCATGGTGCTGTGTGCAAGGGCAGCACAGCCTGTGATGCATTTACTGTAGCTCAGCAGTGCCACCTCATGGGCCACCAGGTCAGGGAAGAAGGGCGTATGGCACACCCAACTCCACCTTGCTGAATAGCAGCTCCACTGCCTGCTCACACACTTGTCCATGCCCAGTACCACGTCCACCCCTGCTGCTGCCAGCACAGAGCTCAGAGCTCAGGAGCCTGCCTGAGGGTATCTAGGTGGTCTTCTTTTAAAAAATATATTTTTTAATTGATTTCAGAGAGGAAGGGAGAGGGAGAAATAGAAACATCAACAATGACAAGAGAACCACCGAAGGCTGCCTCCTGCACAGGATTGAGTCTGCAACCTCGGCATGAGTCCTGACTGGGAATTGAACTGTGACCTCCTGGTTTATAGGTTGACACTCAACGACTGAGCCATGCCAACTGGGCTCTAGGTTTTCTTGAACACACATTAATTTTTGTCAGACTGAATCCACATTCCTTCTTCTTACCTAAAACATCTGTAGATTTCCCTACTTATTTAGCTTTGCTACCTATATATATATACTGTCTATATTCAAGAGAATTCACAGGACTGTAAAGGATCTAGTGTTTTCCTGCTTACTGGAAATGCCTTATTTGGGTATTAAAGTCATTGAGGTTTCCTGAGTATTCTTCTTATAAAACTTATTAAAGAAAACAGTCACCAATGAAACAGATGATTATGTTAACTTACATATAATACACATGATCCTAGTTTTATATCCTCCTATATAATAAAGGTCTAATATGCAAATTGAGTAAATGGTGGAACGGGAATAACTGGCTGCTATGACTCACACTGACCACTAGGGTGCAGAAGCTTAATGCAGGAGCTGCCCCCTGGTGGTCAGTGCACTCCCACAGGGGGAGCGACACTCAGCCAGAAGCCTGGCTAATGGCTGGTGAGCAAAGCAACGGTAGCCTCTCCCGCCTCCATGGCCCGCTCCTAGGCCTAAGCCCACAGTCGGACATCTTCCAAGGGCTCCTGGACTGCAAGAGAGCACAGGCTGGGCTGAGGGACCCCTTCCCCTGAGTGCACAAATTTCATGCACTGGTCCTCTAGTATAAGTATAAAAGAACACATTATGGCCCGGCCCTTGTGGCTCAGTGGTTCTGTGTCAACCTGCCCAGGTTGTGGGCTTGATCCCCAGTAGGGGATGTGCAGGAGGCAGCCAATAGATAATATTTTTCTCTTATTGATGTTTCTCTCTCTCTCTCTCTCCCTTCCTCTCCCTCTAAAAACCAAGAAACATATATTCTTTTTAAAAGTACACATCGTGCCAAGACCGGTTTGGCTCAGTGGATAGAGCATTGGACTGCGGACTGAAAGGTCCCGGGTTCGATTCCGGCAAGGGCATGTACCTTGGCTGCTGGCACATCCCCAGTAGGGGGCGTGCAAGAGGCAGCTGATCGATGTTTCTCTCTCATCGATGTTTCTGACTTTCTATTCCTCTCCCTTCCGTTCTGTAAAAAATCAATAAAATATATTAAAATAAATAAATAAATAAAAGTACACATCGTGTAAGAGCATAGAAAAAACTTTGGAAGAAAATACACCAATCTGTTATAGTGGTTACCTCTGGAAAGGAAGGAACAATGGGATGGAAAAGAACTAGAACTTTTGATTTTTTTTTTTTTTTTTGCCATAAAAATATTTTCACATATTTCTGGTATAATTTTAAATACAGTAACAATAAATAAAAACATGCCCAGTATAAGTTTCTTCAATATGTAGCATCCTAAAAGTAAAGAACCTGCCTGACCTTAAGATCACAGGTGGTGTTGAGCAGCAGGTTGGAAGGTTTGAGGTCACGGTGCAATACGTTAGCTGAATGGATATATTTTAATCCTCTGAGGATCTGGTAAAGAAAATAGCAGATATGGTCGTTGCTGAGGTGTTGTGTCTTCAAGAGCTTGTAGAGATCTGTTTCCATGAGGTCCTGTACTATATATCTGTTTGGACAGGTTAAGGTAACACACCAAACAGCTGGTCACACTTAGCAAAGCACTGAAAAAAAAAAAATGAACTCTTTCCCCAAGCAGTTCATTATTACATCATGAGGACCACGAGGGAAATGAGAAACTGATGAAAAGTTGATGCTTGCTGGTCACCACCTAGTATTCCTTTATGGAAGGAATCTTTTTAAATCCTGTGAGACAAACGACATTATATTTGCTTGATAATGACCTACCATTTGCCTACATTAAGATCTGAAACAGGCTGTTATGGAAATATTTGCCAATCTTGAAATCCTAACATTCTTGGTCTCCGTGTTGTCCGACATCAAAAAGCCCCTCCAACACTTGCTGAAAAGAGCTGAGTGACGGTGTGGCCAGCAAGCAGCACACACTCCTTTCTTTGGCCCAGCGACAACTGTACCTGTTCTTTCACCTCCCTCTTGTTCCCTTTTCCTCAAAAATCAACCACAAAACTTTTGGAAATACAGTCCTAAAACACACTGCTATTAAGTTCAACCCTCAGTCTATCTACTTGACTTTTTAATGTTAAGATCCTAAATAAATACAACTATGAGAAAGTAATACCAAGAAGGAGCTGTGCTAGTTTTGCTTACTCTTGCTTTCATGTCATGTATCTAGCATCTATAACTTTAGCTATGGTTAATTTTTTTAAAAATATATTTTATTGATTTTCCACAGAACGGAAGGGAGAGGGATAGAAAGTCAGAAACATCAATGAGAGAGAAACATCGATCAGCTGCCTCTTGCACGCCCCCTACTGGGGATGTGCCCGCAGCCAAGGTACATGCCCCTTGACCGGAATCGAACCCGGGACCTTTCGGTTCATAGTTCGACGCTCTATCCACTGAGCCAAACCGGTTTCGGCAGCTATGGTTAAATTCTTTACAGAAATTAAGTTCTACACGCCTTTAGCTTTTTTGTTGTTGTTAATCCTCACTTGAGGATATTTTTTTCCATTGCTTTTTAGAGTAGAAAGGAGGGGTGAATGGGGAGGGAGAGAAAGAGAGAGAGAAAAAGGTAGAGAGAAAACATTAATGTGAGAGAGACATCGGTTGGTTACCTCTTGCACGTGCCCCAACTGGGTCAGGGGATCGAACCAAGATCCTTTATTGCACAGGCTGACACCCTAACCAGTGAGAAACACTGACTAAGGCAAGCCTTTAGCTTTTAACTTCACCACAATATAATTTCATTAGTAATTATTTTGCCATTTATTTTATTTTTTATTTGTTGTTAATCCTCTCACAAGGCTATTTTTCCATTGATTTTTAGGGAGAGTGGAAGAGAAAGGGAAAGACAGAGAGAAACACCGATGCGAGAGAAACACATTGACTGGTTGCCTCCTGCATGAGCCCTGATCAGAGTCTAGGCTGGAAGTACGTGCCCTTAACTGAATCGAACCCAGGACCCTTTGGTCCATAGGCTGACCCAAACCGGCCAGGGGTATTTTGCCTTTCTTTTATTCATTTCTGTGTTCAAATTAATGTATGTCTCCTAAGATTCATGCTAGATGAGACACGACATGGGATTCAAATGAAACCTACTTGCAAACTTGTCATCAGAAAGAGATTTGATTTTTATGGAAAAGGTAAAATAGGATAACAGTTGGTAGGAGCAGAAGGTATTTCACTTAAAATATCACTACAACTTAGTAACAGAGCTATTTAAAAATGGAAAGGGCTGCCTAGAGATAGTGAGCTACCTCTCTCTGGAGGGGCAGAATGCAAATTAGGCAAGCTGGTAGGAGTCCTGCACTAGCTAAAACTGTAACTTTTCTGGCAGATCCTCTCACTACATGTAATGCCTTTATCTTCCAAATGTAGTCTTTGCTCAGGTAGCATCCTCTGTACCTCCTTAGTCCAGATTTCTAAATGTTGGTCCTAGTTAATTTCAGAGGAGAGTCACCTTAAAAATCATGAGGGGCTAGTACATTAATTTTAATGATGAGAAATGGGAGACCTAAAGGTAAAATGCCTTTGTCTAAGATTAGGACTATCTGGATTTGACCAGGTGATATCCAGAGTACCCTCTCTTTCTTTTTCTACAACTCTTTCCTTTCCATTTCATCGTCTTAACAAACTGAATTTCTAATGAAGAAAAGCATGACTGGAAATGGTTATTATCCAAGAATTTCCATAACTACACTTAAAGGAAATCTTTACTGAAAGTGACAAGAGAAAACAATGACTTTGTCAAGACACTAAAAATAGAACTGATAAAATGCATCAGAGAAAAAGTTTATGTAATGCAAGTGTTATAAAATAGCAAACATATTACAATTTTCCTTTAAATGTGCTCTATATGCTTTTTCTTTAATCTGATAGGTTCAGGACATTTAAAATTACATTTACTCAACAAGGTACCAAGCAGTGGAGCCCAATGTCTCCAAAGGATACACATCTTTCATTTGCTCGATGGCTGGCGCTCGAATAATGTCATTGATTCCAATGATGTTCTCGTGTCTGAAGCGCAGTAGGATTTTTATCTCCCTCAGGGTTCTCTGGCAGTAGGTCTGGTGCTCAAAAGGACTGATTTTCTTGATAGCTACTCGAACTTTGTTGACATTATCATAAGCAGAGCTAAAAAATAAATAAAAAAAAAAAGGAAAAGGAAGGGGTAAGAGATAGCATTAAAACAACTTCTCAGAATATCCAGGTAGGAAGAATACAAACTGGTAGAGTATTAAGTATTTAACACTCTGGTTAAATGTTTAATACATGTGAAGGCAGCATGTATTTATGCACAAAAAGGCCCCAAACTATGGAAAATACAGCTAGAAAAAGGGAGCAAAGGGCCTGACCCTGGTAACTGTGGATGCCCATTTTTATAAATCTGGCAACATGGGTTTATGACACACACAAACATGTCCTCCTGTTTTTTTGTTTTGTTAATCCTCACTCGAAGATATTTTCCACTGATTTTTAGATCATGGGAGGGAGGGAGGAGGAGGTGAAGGTGGATGTGGAGGAGGAAGTGGAGGAAGGGGAGGAGGAGGAAAAGGAGGAGGAGGAGGGGGAGGTGAGGGGGAGGGGATTGATTGTGCTAGGCTGGGGATCAAATCTGCAACCCAGGCACATGCCCTTGAAGAGGAATCAAACCTGTGACCCTTCAATGAGCAGGTCAACTCTCTAATCACTGAACATACCAGCCAGGGCTTTCTCACTGTTTTTAACTGCATTCTAGTAAGAGTAATCATTTCTGCCTCCAAAACAACTTCTTACTGTTGTTTCAGATTCCTTTGAATCAGCCGAAACATTCACATGACCATCAACAACATCTTCATCCCTAACGAAAATGGACCCAAGGGGACACACCTTGTATGCTTTTTATCAAAATGACATGACTCTTTCTCTCTCCCCAGAAGAAATTTAACCAAGATATTTGAATAGTCTTACAACAAAACCTATAAAGTATTTTTCTTTTTTAGCATATTAGCCTTTTTTAAATTTCTTCATTGATTACGGTGTTACATATGTGTCCTTCACCCATTACCTCCCCCAGTCCCCCACTCATGCCCTTACCCGCCTGGTACCTATGTCCATTGGTTAGGCCCATATACATGCATACAAGTCCTTTGATTGATCTTTCCCTCTTACACCCACCCTCCCCTAGTTCCCTCCAAGGTTTGATGGTCTGATGCATGTTTCTCTGTCTCTGGATCTGTTTTTCTTCATCAGCTTATGTTGTTCATTGTATTCTACAGATGAGTGAGATCATAGGATACTTCTAGTTCTCTGACTGGCTTATTTCACTTAGCATAAGGCTCTCCAGTTCCATCCATGTTGTTGCAATTGGTAGGGATTCCTTCTTTTTTAGTGCAACGAAGTATTCCATTGTGTAGATGTACCACAGTTTTTTAATCCACTCATCTGCTGATGGGCACTTTGGCTGTTCCCAAAACCTATAAAGTATTTTTCAAAAAATACTTTCATAGCCCAGTTCAAAAGGCCCAGTTCTTTCCAAGTTGTCATTAAGGACTGACCTAATAGAAATCCAAGCAGAAGCAACTATAACTATATCTTTAATTTTATGATAAATTTGAATCTTGAATATTATTACTATCTGTACAATTAGTATTAGTGCACACAGGTGCCCCCAATACTTTGAAATCTATTTCCTTAAATACAAGAAGCATTACTAAAATCTTATTTTGCCTTGGTTTGCTGAATGAAGACCTAAACTACTGATTTGAAGGTAGGCAGGCAAAAGGATGTATTAAGCAAGCTTACTCAAAATTGAGAATAAGTTTTATTTATTTGTTTTTTTCTTAATCCTTAAGAGAGGAAAAGGTAGAGAGAAATACTGATGTAAGAGAAACACATAGACTGCATGAGCCCTGATCAGGGAAGAGCTTGCAACCAAGGTGCACGCCATTGACCGGAATGGAATCCAAGACCCTTTAGTCCACAGGCTGATACTCTACCCACTGAGCAAAACTGGCTAGGGCAGAAATATTTTTTTTAGAAAATATTTTTATTGATTTCAGAGAGGAAGGGAGAGGGAGAAACATCAATGATTCATCACTACTCAGCTGCACATCCCCCACTGGGATCGAGCCTGTGACCCAGGCATATGTCCTTGACTGAAATCAAACTCAGGACTCTTCAATCTTGACACTCTAGCCACTGAGCAAAACCAGCTAGGCAAGGGAGTATTTTTATTTTTTAAAATATATTTTATTAATTTTTTACAGAGAGGAAGGGAGAGGAATAGAAAGCTCAGTGGATAGAGCATCGGCCTGTGGACGGAGAGGTCCCAGGTTCGATTCCAGTCAAGCATCTACAGACGCTTATGGAATATAATGGGTTAAATGTGAGTTTTGTAAACAACTTAAGGTTGTAGTTTGGGATCTTAATTTAATCTGTGACTATATAGTCTTTGGATGAATTTTAGATATTAATATTTCTCTTTTAGCTGATAAACTTGCTACTTTCAAAAATATAAATTCAAGGTTAAATAAATTGCTCAACATTAGGAGAATGAAGAGTTTTCTAACTCATCCCTGTATGGTGAATGGGAAGGACTCAAGGTGAATATCCTATCTAATAAGAGTAATATGCAAATTGACTGTACCTCTGATCAAGCCATGCCTATAGCCATGCCCATCAGCCAATCAGGAGCAAATTATGCAAATAAACCCCAACCAAGATGTCTGTGGCCACTGAGAGCAGGAGGGAGGCTTGGGTTTCCCCAGCAATGGAGGAAGCCAAGCTTTCCGTCTGCCACTGCCAGCCTAGGCCTCCACTAAATGCTACAAAGTTTCAATTATGAAAGATATATCCCAACAGAAAGAGAGCAGAGGCTAGGGTTGCCTAGGCAATGGAGGAGGCCAAGCTTTTGCAGCTCTGGCACCTAGGCCTCCACTCCAGGCTACAATGTTTCAATTACAGAAGGTAAATGTCCCAACATAAATGGCTGCCACTATGGAGTAAGAAGGCTTGGCTTTGCTCCAGGCTAAAAAGCTTCAATTGTAGAACATAAAATAAATCCCAGATACCAGGGCCTCCACTTGGGTGGTCAGTCTGCAAACCACCACAGGCCTCTCACCCAGGCTGTCCCACACCCCAAGGGAACCCCAACCCTGATCTGGGACACCCTTCAGGGCAAACCAGCTGACCCCCACCCATGCACCAGGCCTCTATCCTATCTAATAAAAAAGTAATATACAGATTGACCATCACTCCAACACACAAGAGGGCTGCCCCCATGTGGATATAAGATGGCCACCACAAGATGGCCATTAGGGGAGGGCAGTTAGGGGTGACCAGGCCGGCAGAGGAGGGAAGTTGGGGGCAAACAGGCTGGCAGAGGAGCAGTTAGACATCAATCAGGCTGGCAGGGGAGTGATTAGGGGGTGATCAGGCTGGCAGGCAGAAGCAGTTAGGAGCAATCAGGAAGGCAGGCAGGTGAGCAGTTGGGAGCCAGCAGTCCTGGATTGTGAGAAGGATGTCTGACTGCCCTCAAGGGGTCCCAGATTGGAGAGGGTACAGGCTGGGCTGAGGGACAACCCCCCACCCCCACCCCGTGCAGGAATTTTGTGCACCAGGCCTCTAGTACTAATATAAACACAGATGAATCTTAACATAATTATACTGAGTGAAACCAGACAAAAACAAAATTACTCGCATTCATATAACATGCAAACTAATCTATAGGGATAGAAAGTAGATCAACAGAGTTGCCTGGGGCTGGTGGGAGGGACACATAAATTGAAACTAGATAACTTTTGGAGGTAATGAGTATGTTATTTTCACTGTGTTGACAATTTCATGGGAATATATGTCAAAGTTATCAAACTGTACACTTTAAATTTGTGCAGTATATACAGTATTCTATATCAATTATTTCTTCAGGGAGCACTCAGAAAAGGAACCAGGGTTCCTTAGATGCATGGTTTATTCCCAGGCCTGGGTCCGTGGGAACAGATTCCAGAAATGTATTTGACCAGTAAATATTAAAGTAGAAGCCCACAAAATTCTGGATATTATTTAACATGTTTTGTGATCACATAGGGAAGAAAGGGGAACCAGAATGAGTCAATTATGAACAAATCACCCTAAACTAACTTCATTTCCTGTTTTGATATGGTTACCACAACAACACGAGAGTGATGCCAGAGTTGTGGTAAACTCAAACCTCACTTGTTAAGCACTTCCCATTTGTGAAACTTCATGTTAGGACTGGTGACAAAAACAAATAATGATCCCAATTCTTAAGAAGTTTGCAATTTAGCCGAAACCGGTTTGGCTCAGTGGATAGAGCGTCAGACTGCGGACTGAAGGGTCCCGGGTTCGATTCCGGCAAGGGCATGTACCGTGGCTGCGGGCACATCCCCAGCAGGAGGTGTGCAAGAGGCAGCTGATCGATGTTTCTCTCTCATCGATGTTTCTGACTTTCTATCCCTCTCCCTTCCTCTCTGTGAAAAATCAAAATATATTAAAAAAAAAAAAAAGAAGTTTGCAATTTAATGAGGGAAGGAGACAGGAACAGACAACATACATTCATACTGCCTTTGTCATAGTAAAGCACATCTGAAACACAGGAAAAGCTGGATAGACTAAGTCCAATAAGAGTATTAAGGAGAGGATTAAAAGATGAAATTCGAGCAGGCTTTCAAAAGAGGAGGAAGGCTATAAATATAAAGAAAGGCAAGGGTCAACTCATGGAGAGGAAAATGAGCAGAAATATGTGAATGGCCCTCACCCAGCCATGCCCGTCCTCATGAGATAGTTTATGGAATCCAGGGAACATGCCCATCAGGAGCTCAAGAATCCACCTGTCTCTCAAATCTGCTTCCAAGGCTGTGTGTACCTCCTGCACAATGGCTCTGCTGAGAGCAGAAAGCTCCTTCAGTGTGTGCACAAGGAGTAACCAAGGGGCAGCATTTGCAGGGAGTGCATTGCACCTGGAATATCATGTCGGGTGCTCATGCACACAAGCTCAAGCTCACGATGGAGACTGCTGGGGCTGAGAATAGAAGAGGGCTATGCTGCAGATCTGCTCGGTTTGAACTGTTGGCACCAAACTTTAAATAGGCCCTCAAATATCAATTTAAACCTCACCTTCCAGGTCTTTAGGTTTATCGGTCATGGTAGGGAGAATATATTCAATGTTTCTTAGTTTTAATTTATATGGTATGTAGAGCTCCATTGTAGTCCTAATCCAGGCTAGTTTATATTGCAAACTTTTAATACACTCTATTCTTAATCACATGTCCACCTTTCAAGATCTTATTTACTACCTTGTAAAAAACAACAGTTAACATAGTTGATGCCATACCTTCAAGTTTTGTCTCCCTCATGTCAAGACTTCTGTTTTTGGTATACATTATATATGATGGAGATGAGTACTCAGCAGCAAAGTACATTAAAATATTTAAAAAACATAGAATTCTTAGGAGCTTGAGGGTTTTGTTTTATAAGTGATTGATAGCACTCTAAATCTATCATATCTATGAGAATTATTGGTGGTTTTTGTGATGACTAAGTCAGGATCAGAAATGTCCAGGTTTAGTAAATAACTTTCTCATCGTGCAGATGTAAACTGAATAAACATTCATAGAGATCAAAACAATCCTAAATAGTAATTACTTATGTATTCAGTGTATATTATTGATACATTGTGTTGCCTTGTTTCCTATACACTGAGTGGCCAGATTATTATGATCTCTGAACTGCATAATAATTTGGCCACTCAGTGTGTGTGTATTTATCACATGAGAATATATATATATATATATATATATATATATATATATATATTTTGGAGGTCTGGTGCATGAATTCGTACATGGGTGGGGTGTGGCCAGCCTGGCTAGGGGGAGGGGACATGGGCAGTTGGCCAGCCTACCTGCTGGTCGAATTCCTGGTCGAGGGGACAATTCGCATATTAGCCTTTTATTATATAGGATATACATTGAGTGGCCAGATTATTAGGCATTCAGAGATCATAATAATATGGCCACTTAGTGTATAATTCAAGTCTGTGTATGAAAGCCGTGACTCTATAGCTAACTAAAAAAAAGAGAAAAAAACCTATTTTATTTAAACAAGCTATTTTCCATAAATATTACTGAGTCTCTGCTGTGAAATGACTGTAATGACAGGGAGCTGGGGAGAATAGGGAAAAAATCTGAACATACCAGAAATTTTATATTTATATCAAAGCTTTAGAAAATGACTATGGAAGGCTGGGCACTTATTCTAATGATAACTTAGAGAATCTGACTTGTCAAGTCAGTGTGGAGTTCATAACTACTCCGCCTTATGATTTGGGAGAAAGTTTAAGGGCGTATTTCTCTAGGGTTCATTTCCTTCACATACTAGGACTCACATTAAAGTAGTTATCTTACCATGCACAAGCACCACATAATGTACCCGGTGTTCAGCAACTAAAATGCTACCTATCAGCCGCGAATGAGTTATTTTTAAAGAAAGCTATTAAGCTGTTCTCTAAGCTATCCATTTTGGTGAACTTTAATTATCTGAACACAAAACTATAGTATTTTGTTTCACAGATAAAAATTAACTTGTCTTCAGAGGTAAGTTAGACTGATCTAAATTAATGTTCCAAAAATAAGTATGTAGATAATAATATATTTCTTACTTTAAGCTTGATTCTCTCATAATTTACTAACCAAGAAAGCCAGTGCAAAGTTTTCTTTAAGAGGGTGCAAATGATTAAAATAAGCAAATTAAAGGTAGTCAAAAGTCATTTTAGCTATAAAGTCATCATAATTTTACATTATTTTAAGAATCAATGCTCTAATATAGTATAAATATCACAGCTTAAAACTGATGTCATTAACATATATGCAACCTGACTAGAAAAGGTGCACAGCCCAGAGCTTGAACAAATTTGTCTACAAATGCATTTTTTAATCTCTTCAAATAATAAAACAGGGCCAAATAGTCAGATACTAGTAAATTGCAATTCTGGCCCTTATCCCTTACTAGCTGAGACATCTCTTAGCAACCATTTGCTTGGCTCAAAAATTAGGAAAGCTAAAAAAAAAATAAAAAATAAAATAAAAAGAGAGAGAGAGGATAAGCTAAAGGACTGTGAAGAGTGTAGAATAGCAGATGAAAAGACTGAAAGATATTAGGTCTTCTCCCCCAAAGTGGCACAGTCATTTTTATTTATTATTTATTATTACTATTAATTATTTTTATCACATGAGACCCTAAAAAGAAAGAAATATCAGATCTCAAATCAGGAGGTCTGAATTTTAGACCCAACTTGGTTCTACCCTATATGTTTCCTCTGATAGCTCTGGTCAGGTTACAAAAAGGAGAAGGTTCCATTACTCTGTCAGACTTCTTCCAGACATTGGAAGTATAAAATAAAACAAACGATCAAGGCATAGTATTTATACAAGAGAATGAGGAAAATAACCTCATACCCAGTTATGTGGTTGAATGTATATACATATGCATGCATAGATATAAACATAGAAAGATGAAGACTTGTAGTGACTTAGTTAATATCCCACAAATTTTAGGTGGACTGAAATACACAAATTATTTTAAGTGTAAAAAAGTTAATATCTCTCTCCACACAAACAGGAAAAATTAGTCTATGTTACTAGATCTAAGATTGCTTATCAGGATTTAGCATTGTGAGTATCAACATCCTAAAAACCCACAACCAATAAATTTTGTTTTATCTGAAGCAGGGTAGCACAGTCAGTTATCATTCTTTGCAACATAAAAATTCTCATCAAAGCAATGCTACTTAGAAGTGACCTTTGTAATTTGTGCTCTGAACTTGTCATGAGAAAGAGACCCTGATGAAGGACATGGGTTACTCACTTTTTGATCATTCCCCTAAATTTCTTTGCTCTTCAGTTAGTCCCTCCCACGCTCGCTGGGCAAGGATTTTGGAATGGTCTAGGTCAGGCTGGCTAGCAGTGAGCTCTGATAACAGCTAGAGATTATCAACAAAGACTAAGAGCATCAAATCTCCCCCAATGCCAAGCATTCAAGGGTAGCAGCATAAGGAGCTACATGTGCCTCTGGACCTGAAGTAGATAAGAGTAAGAAATGAGAATGGACTTCATTAATTATAATGACCATAGTTTATTGAGCACTTAGCAGTGTTAAGAGCTTCAGAAAAATCCTCATATAGTGTCTTCACCAGAACACTTTGAAGCATAAAACTTCTATTTTATAGAAGAACAAACTGAGGTAATGGGGAGGAATCAATTAACCTGTCTGTGATTGGATAACTAGTAGCTAACAGAACTAGGGTTCAAGACTAAGTGTGCTGATCTCTAAAACCCTTGTTCTCAGCCACTACACCATACAAGGGCCCTGGCCAGTGGTCTGTAAGTGGTGATGAGCCAAGATTAGGCTCATAATTGAGCCAGATTCTGACAGGTCAACTGAAACGATGTTGAAGAAGGCAGACAGTGATGACAAAAACAAAAATAATCACAATGATCATGCTACAGAATATGTTCTGCTTCCCAAAGTAGCCTACACATTTCAAAGGCTCTGGCTATTTAGATCTTCTTTCTCAGGGTGAGCCAAAAACTGTCACCTCTGAAACAAGAGGCAAATATGTGCTGTAGTGTGTTGTCTAAGAGCAGATTTGAAGGCAGAAAATGCAAAGGCAAACCAGCCGTAAGGGGCATGAGAAAAGGGCCTGAATGAGAACAAGTAAAAAGATCATGTTGAGCTTGGCCAGATGGCTCAGGGATTGAGCATCGACCTATGAACCAAGAGGTCACAGTTCGATTCTCAGTCAGGACACAAGCCTGGAGTTGTGGGCTTGATCCCCAGTATGGGGCATGTGGGAATTCTTTCTCACCATTGATGTTTCTATCTCTCTCTTCTTCTCCCTTCCTCTCTAAAATCAATAACACACACACACACACACACGATCATGTTGAACACCATGAAATCAGTATCCAGAGATTTTTTTAGTGATTTCAATCTTGACAATAAAGTTATTTCCTCCAGCATATATAATCAGGCTGTAAGCAAGATCAGACAAAATAAGGTTGGTTTCTTGTAGAATGGGAGGAAAGAGATTAAGAGTGAGATTCTGGTCAGTCAGCAGACAGAATCCAGATCAAGGCCAGACAAGACCAGTAGACTAGGAAAATCATTAAGGTGAAGGTCTCAAGTCAGGCGGAACAGGGGGGAGAGGGCATGAGGGTAGGGAGTTACAGTCTGAAAAGAGAACGATCTACTTCATATAAGGCTGGACCCTGGCACACCTTTGTAAGCTGTACCCAAAGAGGTCAAGGGGAAGAGACTCAAGATAGATGACTGTCCACATTACTAAACCGTAAAGGAGTCAAGAAATTCAAGTCTCTTATGAACTGCCTCATTGTCAGAAATATTAAACACCTGCCTCCAACATGTGGAAAATGACTCTCTAAGATGAGGAAAATGGTTAAACTTGCCTGCACAATTAAGCAGACAGTGAAATGTTATATAACAGATGATAAACTAGGTGAAGTAGAAAATTGTGACATAATTATAATTTTAAATGCCAGAAAGAAAATCTCTAGGCAGCTCTGAAAAACTATTTTTTACTTCTTCTTTCCATTACAAAAGTTTCTGCAGTTAAAAAAAATTTTTTTTTGCAAACCATCATGGTAGAAGAGGATGTAAACAAGGTAAGAAAGACCCTGAACAAAATCTGATAATCATTCACACATATGTGAAGTCACAAAATACATGCAAGTAACATATATTGCTGGTGGGAATGCAAATTATACAATCCTTCTCGAAGGTAATTTGGCAATACCTAACAAAATTATATATCTATGCATCTATCTTTTGATCCAGCAATCCCAATTCTAAGAATCTACTTCAAAGAGAAACTCCAATAACATGAAAATACATATGCACAAAGCATTATCAATAACTGCAAAACACTGGAAACAACCTAAATGGCCATACATTAGAGGGAGGTTGAATAAGCTATGGTACACATCCATATGATGAAGTCCTTACTCTGCAGGTGTAAAAATGAATGAGAAAAATCTTGAAGAACTGCTATGGAGTGGTTTCCAAGATATACAGTTAAGTGAGGGGGAAAAGGGAAAGGTATAAAAAAGACTTATAATATGTTATACTTTTTTAAAAAATTATATTTATTGATTTCAGGAAGGGAGAGGAATAAAGGGACTAAAACATCAATGATGACAGAGAATCACTGATTGGCTGCCTCCTGCACACTTGCTACCAGGGATCAAGGCCGCAACCATGGCAATGTGCCCTTGACTGGAATCAAACCCAGGACCCATCACTCTGTAGGCCAATGCTCTATCCACTAAGCCAAACCGGCTATGGCTATGTTATTCTTCATATCCTATATAATAAAAGGCTAATATGCAAAGAGACCAAATAGCGGAATTGGAATAACTGAACTGGTTGCTATAACGTGTGCTGACCACCAGAGGTCATGAGCGGGAAATGGTGGGTGTTGGCTGCGGCAGGATGGTGGAGTAGGTGAGCTGGGGGGAGCAGGAGTGCGCGCCAACCAAGATGGGGCGCCAGTCGCTGTCATCGGGGCAAGCCTCTGGTGGTTACTGAAAATTCTTTGCTCCTGCACACCGTGGTTCCCGCTCGCACCCACTGCCAGTGCCAGAGCCACCACTCTCACCCACTGCCGGAGCCCGGCACTGGTCCCAATCGCCTTTCAGGGCTTCTCCACCTCTCCCTGCTCCTGAGGGGCGATCAGGGCAGCAGCTGTGGGTCACACCCACTGACGGCGCCAGCCCCACTCGCACCCCTTGGCCCTAATTACTCTGCACCGTCAGTGGGTGTGAGCAGGGCTGACACCTGCAGCGCACGCAGGTGGAGGCAGTGGAAGCGTGGCTGCCAGCAGAGAGGGGACTGGGGGCTGCAGCAGGAGGGGCCAGGCAAGGGCATGGAGGATGGGCCAAGACCCACCCCTGTGCATACTGCAGCCTGTGGCCCACAGTTCCTTTCAAGGTACATGAATTCAGGCACTAGGCCCTAGGTAAGAAAATATACATGTATATGCACAACAGAAATACAGAAAGGATAAGCTGGAAACTAAAGAGACTACCTACTTACAAGGGAGGGGTAGTAAAGAGTAGAATGGGATCAGCTGGTAGGAATGAATAGGGAGTGATATTTCTGAGTATAGCTTGTGTATAGCTCTTACCCTTAGAATTGTAGTAATGTATCACCATACTCAAAAAATTAAATGAAGAATTAAAACCAACCTAATGTGGGAAGAATACAAAATGCAACACAAACAGTTACAATTGAACCTAACTACAAGAATAACAGAATCACACCCTAGAGGGCATGAGGAAGAAACCAGTCTAAGTAACTTTAGAAAACAGTATTAATTGGATACTATATAAAGCTAATATCACAAAGAATTTTAGATAAATCCTGTAATGCAGTTAGTAAATTTGTTTCTTTCTCATTGATGTTTCTAACTCTCTATCCCTCTCCCTTCCATTCTGTGTAAAAAAAAAAATCAATAAAATATATTTAAAATATATACTTTTTTACTGATTTCAGAGAGCAAGGGAGAGGGAGAAACATCAATGATGAGAGAGAATCATGGATCAGCTGCCTCCTGCATGCCCCCACCTGGGGATCAAGCCTGCAAGCCAGGCATGTGCCCTTGACCGAAATTGAACCTGGGATCCTTCAATCCATAGGCCTATGCTCTATCCACTGAGCAAAACCAGCTAGGGCCAATATCACTTTAAAAATATATATACTTTTATTGATTTAAGAGAGAAAGGGAGAGGAATAGATGGAAACACTCAATGATGAGCCTTAGCCGGTTTGGCTTGGTGGATAGAGCACTGGCCTGCAGACTGAAGGATCCCAGATAAGATTCTGGTCATGGACATGTACCTCAGCTGCAGGCTCCTCCCTGGTCCGAACTCTGGTCGGGGCTTGTGCTGGAGGCAATCGATGTGATTGTCTCACATGGATATTTATCTGTCTTTCCCTCTCTCTTCCACTCTCTCTAAAAATAAATGGAAAAATATCCCCAGGTGAGGATTAAAAAGAGAAACATAAAAACTACCTATGATGAGAGGATCATTGATGCCCCCTACTGGGGATTGCCCCGGCAACTAGGCATGTGGCCTTACCAGGAATTCATCAGTGACCTCCTGATTCATGTGTCCATATTCAACCACTGAGCCATACTGACCAAGCTACAATATCACTTTTATAGCTTTTATGTAAAAAATGCATCATCTCATTCTACTCATGAGAAAACATCAGACAAACGCAAGCTGAGAGTCTACAAAACCAACCCAGTGCTCTTCAAAAGTGTCACAGTTATGAAAGACAGGAAGACTGAAGAAATGTTATTACGTTTAGGGGAAACTAAGGAGAGACAACAATTCAATCCAACATGGATCCTAAAATTTAAAAAAAAAAAAATGACATTAGTGGGAAAATAAGGAAGTCCAAATAAGGTCTGTATCTATTTAATAGTACTGTACCAGTTTAAATTTCCTAGTTTTGATAATTTTAGATATATAAAATGTTAACATTAGGAAAAGGTGGATATATGGGACTCTGAAGACTATTTTCACAACTTTTTGTAAATCTAAAATTATTTCAAAATAAAAACTTTAAAAACTATATGCTTGTTAAAAATTATATATATATGTGCCGAAACCAATTTGGCTCAGTGAATAGAGCATCGGCCTGCAGACTAAAGGGTCCGGGGTTCGATTCCCATCAAAGTCATATACCTTGGTTGCAGGCACATCCCCAGTGGGGGGTGTTCGGGAGGCAACTGATCGATGTTTCTCTCTCATCAATGTTTCTGACTATCTCTCTCCTTTCCTCTCTGTAAAAAATCAATAAAAAATATATATTTAAAAAAAAAGATATGTGTGTGGTTGTGTGTAACAAAAATTTTAAAAAGAATGATGAGAAAAGAGGAAAAATAGAGTTAAAAGGAACAAAGGTAACTAGTGATAAAAGAAAGTAACAATGAGACAAAATATGAAGGAATAAATTAAGTAAATGCCAAAATATTCAATATATGATACAAAATAAAGGTTCAATACATATTTTATTAATACACCAAAAATTTAAAAGAAATAAAAAAGGAGAACAAGGCCATGATGTTAAGTCTTTTGTTGCTCTAGCCCAGTGGTTCTCAATCTTGGTTACAACACACTGGAATGATATGTGGAACTTTTTAAAAATACATGGTTTCACACCTAGAAATTGATTAATTTGGTCTAGGTTGCAGTCTAGGCATTATGGTTTTTTTTTTTTTTTTTAAGGATCTCAGGCATATAAAAATAAGTAAGTAAGTAGAACCCCACTAATGAGAATTATTGTTCCAATTCTTCTCAACCCACTTTGTCCTGGGCCTGTATCTCATGGTTTTAGGTCTACTGTGGAAGAACTCTCCCTAGAGAACAGAGCTAGGCAAGAGAACACAAATTCTTCACTTTCCTTTTGTAGTTTATCCCTTTCTTCTGCCTACAAGCATTGACTTCTATAGAGTTATGCTGATGAGGGAAAAATAATTATATTCAAACAATACCAGAAATACCAGAAACAGAATAACACCTCGGTATCCTCAATTTTTTAAAATGAGTTTTGGTCCTGGTGGAGTGGTGGCTCAATTGGTTGGAGCATTGTCCTGCACATTAAAAAGATTATGGGTTCAATCCCCAGTTGGGGTGAGTACTGGAGGCAACTAATCAATGTTTTTTTTTCCTCTCTCTCCCCTTGCTCTAAAATATATGGTCAGGTGAGGATTAAAAAAATAATAGCAGCCCTAACCGGTTTGGCTCAGTGGACAGAGCATTGGCCCGCAGACTGAAGGGTCCCAGGTACGATTCCAGTCAAGGGCATGTACCTTGGTTGCAGGTACATCCCCAGTTGGGGGTGTACAGGAGGCAGCTGATGGATGTTTCTCTCTCATCGATGTTTTTCACTCTCTATCCCTCGCCCTTCCACTCTGTAAAACATCAATGAAATGTATTTAAAAATAATAATGAGGGTTTTGCTAATTGTTAGGTTGAAGATTTCTCTAAATGTTTAAATAAAATTTTTTCAAAGAGAGATATCTTGCTCCCATCCTTGTCTTCATCCATCCCTACCCTATAAGCATTTTATTAGTTTCTTATTTATCCTTCTATTAATTCCTTATGTGAATACATACTGATTAATGTGCATTGGAGTAAAGTGATTTCCAAATCTGAGTAGGTATCATTATCATTGTGGGAGCTATTCAAAAGTGTGGGCACCCAGTCGAAGCTGGTTTGGCTCAGTGAATAGAGGTTGGCCTGTGGACTGAAGAGTCCTGGGTTCAATTTCAGTCAAGGGCACATGCCTGGGTTGGGAGCTCAATCCCCCCGGGGGGGGGGGGGGAGGGGGGAGGGGGGAGCGTGCAGGGCGCAATCAATGATTTTTCTCTCATCATTGATATTTCTATCTCTCTTTCCCTCTCCCTTCCTTTCTGAAATTAATAAAAATATATTAAAGTGGGCACCCAGTTTCTATTCCATACCTATTAACTGAATAAAACCTCGGGGGGTCGGGGAGGAACAAAGCCTGCATCTCTTTACAAAGTTCCCCAGGTGATCTTCTGTGACAGACACATCATCCTTACTCACAGAGATTTGCTCCATCACCTTGTCTGTGTTCCTTGAGAGTAATGCTTCTGACCATGGCTCATGAGTTATCACCCAGCACAGAGAGCATCCATACAAAGGCTGAGCTGGGCCAACTAGCTTTTAGAGAACACAGAACTGGGACACAGAGAATCTAAGACATCTGCAGGGCCAACTTGGTACAGGAATGTTTGGAGGACTGAGAATGCTAAAATGGGCCACATATCCAGTTAATTCTACATGGGAATATAAAACAGAGAATGACAGAGGCACTACCTTCATTCTTGATGACTTCCCAACCCAATTATGACTTCCCATAATTCAAGTTATAGCCTGAGTTCCTGTATTCAATAATCCAACAGTGCATACACAAAGAATACCCAAAGGACTTCAGAGACCTACAAGAATTCCATAGAATACTGGTCAGCAGAATTATGATTTTTTATAAAGTTACTCAAAATTTTCTTGGCTCAAGTTACTGTGGGAATTTTAGCTCTGAAATCAATTCCTTTTCTTTTCCTCCTCATTTCCATCCTTGAGCAATAAATACATCTGTTTCCAAATAGAATCAAACACCTAGACTGAGAAGTACTGCCAGAAATGGTGGCTGCCCCAGATAACCCACAACACTGACTAGTGAATGGCACATTCAGAGTAACTGATGATTCCCAAGGCAACTGCTGAAATTCATGCCTTTTACTCACTCAGAAAATCTACTGAAGTGATAGTGTCATATACTGAAGAAATAACCTTAAAACGCCTCAACCTTTATTTTGGGTCATGCATGCAAACAATATTATTGCCCCTGAAAAGAAAACAATTTTACCAGGGTCTCAATCCCAACAACATTTTTTATTTTATCACTTAAAATTAATCATAAAATCATTTAAAATAATAATTATATAAATTTTCCATTGATCATTGTAAATGCTGCATTATTTTAATGTTCCTTATATTTTCATTTCATATATGTTATGCTAATTTTTAAGAAAACCACCCTATTTTAATAGAGGGAATATGCTAATTGACCATCACTCCATCACAAAGATGGCTGCACCCACAGCTGAGGCCAAGTTCCCTTGAGGAGCCTTAATGAGCAACCAGCAGGCAGCTAAGGCTATGCCCTCCCCAGCCCCTGGGGCTTGACAGGGCATCTCAGGCTGTGCCGCTGCCCTGGCGTCAGGCTGGGGGACCTCACGCCTCAACCCCTGCCCTGGTGCCAGGCCAGGGGACCTCAGACTGCGACCCCTGCCCCAGCATCAGGCCAGGGGACCTCAGGCCATGCCCTCCGCCTGGTGGGGCTTGATGGGGGACCTCAAGGTGTGCTTCCTGTCCTGGTGCTGGGCTAGGGGATCTCAGGCTGCTCCCCCCACACCAGTGCCAGGCCGGGGGACTTCAGGCTGCACCCCCCAACGGACCTCAGCCATGACCCCCACCAGGTGGGGCTTTATAGGGGATTTCAGGCCACGCCCTCCCCCTACCCCGGCACCAGGCTGGGGGACCTCAGGCCATACCCTCCTGCCCCAGCACCAGTCCAGGGGACCTGAGGCTACACCCCCCTGCCTGGCTTGACAGGGAACCTCAGGCTGTGCTCCCCACCCAATGGGGCTTGGCAGGGGACCTTAAGGTTCATCCCCAGTGCTAGGTCGGGGTAACTCAGGCTGTTTCCCCCCACCCAGTGGGGCTTGAAGGGAGACCTGAGGCTGTGCCCCCCTGCTAGTGGGGCTTGATGGGGGACCTGAGGCTGTGCCCCCCTCCCAGTGCTGGGCCAGAGGACCTGAGGCTGCGCTGCCCCCCCCCCTTGGCGGGGCTTAACGGGGGACCTCAAGGCATGCCCCCCATCCTGGCGCCAGGCCAGAGGACCTGAGGCTACGCCCCCTGCCTGGCGGGGCTTAACAAGGGTGGGACTGGCCGGGTCTGTATCTAGCCCAATGGGGGAGGGGGGACGGCCGGGTCTGGGTCTCATGCAATTTTGAGGCACATGTGGGTTGGGAGGGACTTGACTCTGGGTCCTCCTTTTTTTAAAAAAAAAAAAATATTTTATTGATTTATTAGAGAGAGGAAGGGAGAGGGATAGAAAGCTAGAAACATTGATGACAGAGAAATATCGATCACAGAGGATGTGCCCGCAACCAAGGTACATGCCCTTGACTTGAATTGAACCTGGGACCTTTCAGTCCACAGGCTGACACCCTAGCCACTGAGCCAAACCAGTTCGGCTGGGTCCTCCTTTTAATGTGTACAAATTTCGTGCACCGGGCCACTAGTAACTATATATAACTTTAAGAGTTAAAGTCCTGCCATAGAGTCTAAGTGCCTTGGCTAGCCAAAGCGACCCAATGAGAGGGCTAGGATCAACTCCTGGTCTTTCTTCTGAAATCTGTTTTCTTTCCATTATGCAAGAATGTGATCAGAAAGTCTTACACAAAAGAATTCTGGGAAGTTTTAAGTGAGAAATGACATAGAATGTCTCTTCCTTCAAAACAAAACAAAATAAAGAAACATGTTATAAACAAACAACAAAGATAAACTCAACTGAAGGAACATAGCAAGCAAATTTTAAAGGAGAAATAGGAGCTGAGAGTGGTTAACTAGAGCCTACAAGGAAAAAAAAAAGACTTGGCAAAAAGACTCAAGACTACTAACAATCGAGATAAAGACAGAATGGAGCTCATTAACAACATTTACAGTGTTATATATAAAAAGAATGCTAAATAAGAACACACCAGAATATATACTTCAGAACCATGACATATTACAAAATAACTTAAAACAAAAAACAGCAGAAATAGGATTTTTTTAAAAAAGAGCCAAACAAAATGTAAATTGTAAGATGATAATTTATAATAAATTCAGGCAATTAAATAGAAGACAATGCAGGTGAAACCATCAGAACTGTAAAACATTAAAAAAAAAAAAAAAGAATTAACCTACAATAATAGAGGCCCTCAGAAAGAGTTAAGATTAACTATTTAGCCCTAACTGGTTTTGCTCAGTGGATAGTGTCGGCCTGATGACTCAAGGTTCCCAGATTCAATTCTGGTTAAGGGCATGTACCTTGGTTGCGGTCACATCTGCAGTAGGGGTTGTGCAGGAGGCAGCTGATTGATGTTTCTCTCTCATCGATGTTTCTAACTCTCTATCTCTTTCCCTTCCTCTCTAAAAAATCAATAAAATGTATTTTTTTTAAAAAAAATATTAACTATCTAGAAATTCCTAAGAATCAAATAATATTTTGTGAATTTGAAATAAAACAGAAAACAAAGGGCATCATTAGCAAGAATGAAAAAAACAAAGTATGCCTACTAATCAGTTAAACCTAATAGACTAAAAAAAGGGAAGAATAACAAAGCTTAATAGCGGGGAGGATAAAAAAGATCTGAGAATACAGAAATAGAACTAGAAGATGACACACACTTGGGCCCAACTAAGAAAATTAAAAATAAGTAAAGATGATTATTCTCTAAATTGATTTTGAGTCAATGCCAATAAAAAACAATGTCCCTGAGAAGTAAATCCTTGACAGTTTAAAATAGTAAAATGCATGTGGAAAGATAAAGAAAGAATGCAAAAGAATACAAGCACACTCAAAGAGCTCCACATTGGCAGGGGTCAAGGAGGCAGGGGTTAAGGAGACAGGGTTTGGTTACTAGGGGAGAAAATGGTAATGGGTGCAGGATTTCTTTTTAGATTGAAGAGGTCCTGGAATTAGGTATCTTAAAAAAAAAAAAAAAGCAAGCATGGTCTTATTAAAAAAAAAAATCTTTCTTTTTACAGACCACTGTATCTGAAGAGCTAATAGAACCAATACAAGGCACAGGAGACAAGAGCCTGGAGCAAGAAGACAAACTGGCTCTGAGTTTTTGGGGTAGGAAAGAGGGAGAAAAAGGCATCTTGGTATTTTTTTTATCTTAGCCAACCTACTTCACCAGAGTATGGCATTTAACAAGGACTCAAGGTAGATGCCCTGCTGAGAAATTAAAAAGTAAATTTCTGGGGGGGAAAAAAAAGTAAAACGCTTATAATGCCAAGTATAGTTAAAAATAATAGCTAAATCAATTAACTAGATTCCAGAAAGACCTAAGTAAGTATCTGTATGTTTAATATGAAAACTCATGTGAAATTAGACAAAGTGGAAAGTAATTTATAAATACTGATAAAACTTAAACTATTGATATGGAATAAGATAAATAAAATTAAGCATTTAAATGTAGCACTCTCTGCCCTAGCTGGTTTGGCTCAGTGGATAGAGTGTTTGCCTGAGGATTGAAGGGTTTCAGGTTCAAGTACACTCACGGGCACATGCCCGGGTTGTGGACTTCACCTCCAGTAGGAGGCGTGGAGGAGGAAGCCAATCAATGATTCTCTCTCATCATTGATGTTTATATATCTCTCTCCCTCTCCCTTCTTCCATGAAATCAATAAATATTTATTAAATGTAGTACTCTTCTTCCACAATAATTTCCACACAGGTTAAAAGGCTAAATTTAAAGGTTAAAAGTCTTGAGGGAGGAACCAAGATGGTGGCATAGGTAAACACCTATCTTGTTGCCACATGCAGCAACTTCAAAACTACAACTTAACGAAAGAACAAACACCATCCAGAATCACCGGAAAGCTAGCTGAGTGATAAGTCCACAAATAAAAGTGAAGATAAGACACTGTGACTCAGAGGAGCGGCAGAGGACAGTGTTGAAGATATGCACGGAGAGAGATTTGGAGCACACGCCAGCGGATAGGGCGGGTGGCTGAAAACCCTGCCGGTTTTCTCGAACAGGGGAGACAAAGACGTCCCACTGCACTGATTCCCCAGCTCTGGGCGAAGTCCAGGGAACCCACAATCATATGGGGTAAAAACTGGACAGTGGGAAGGTACGCCGAAACTTGGGTGCTGCAAGAGTCTGCAAGTTTGTGGAGAGGGTGAGCTTGTGCAGAGTGCACGTGAACTAGGGAACAGCACAGCTGCGTGACCGCGCAGAGAGCACTCATGACTTACTCTCTTGTTCGGGGAAATCCAAACTGCATTGTTTTGACCCTGGGTGAGATGTTGGGTGTGCAGATCCATTTGGGAAGAGGCTGAATTCTCTGGCAGCGAGTGGAGCTCAGCAGCAGTTCTCTCTCAGAGGTGCTGGAGGCCATTGCCACCCGGCACAGAGTCCCTGGGGCCGTACAGGGCGGAGCTGACACTGCCTGCTTGGCCTGGAGACTCCGCCCATCCAAAATGAGCACGGCTGAACATCGTAGACAACTGGCCTGCAGGTCAAACCCTCCTAGTGTTAATAACAATTAATCTAGGCTTAACTTCAACAAGACTGCGCAACCCATATACACCTCAGGTAACTGGGGAGGCTGAGCCACTGTCCCTTAGAGGACATCTACCACACAAAGCTAATTGACCAACTCAGGAAAGCAGCCACCATGCAGAGACATGGAAAGAAATCAGATGTGAAAGAAATGGAGGGGAAAAAACGACTGGACATAGAATTCAAAACCACAGTTATAAGGCTTTTCAAGAGGCTCCTAGGAAAGGCCGAGACCTATGAGGAAATGAACAAGACCTACGAGGAAATAAATGAGACCCACAAGGAAATGAACGCGACCTATGAGGATATGAATGAGACCTCCGAGGATATGAACGAGACCTTCAAGGATATGAAAAAGGACCAACCAGAAATTAAGCACACACTGACTGAAATAAAAAAATATTATACAAAGATCTAAAAGTACTCTAGAGGACCGCAAGAACCAAGTTAAAGATTTGAAATACAAAGAGGTAAAATCCACTCAGCTGGAAAAGCAAGAAACCAAAAGAATCCAAAAAATTGAAGATAGTGTAAGGGGCCTCTGGGACAACCTCAAGCATACCAACATCCAAATTATAGGAGTGCCAGAAAAATAGAGCAAGACAATGAAAACCTATTTGAAGAAATAGTGACCGAAAACTTCCCACACCTGGTGAAAAAAATGGACTTAGGAGTCCAAGAAGCGCACATAACCCCAATATATAGGAAACCTAAAAAGACCACACCAAGGCACATAATAATTAAAACGCCAAGAGCAGAAGACAAAGAGAGAATATTAAAAGCAGCAAGAGCCGAGACCGGTTTGGCTCAGTGGATAGAGCGTTGGACTGCGGACTGAAGGGTCCCGGGTTTGATTCCGGGAAGGGCATGTACCGTGGCTGCGGGCACATCCCCAGCAGGGGGCGTGCAAGAGGCAGCTGATCGATGTCTCTCTCTCATCGATGTTTCTGATTTTCTATCCCTCTCCCTTCTGCTCTGTAAATCAATAAAATATATTTAAAAAATAAAAAAAAATAAAAGCAGCAAGAGAAAAACAGTTACCTATAAGGGAGCACCCATACGATTGTTAGTGGATTTCTCAACAGAAAAGATGCAGGCCAGATGGGAGTGGCAAGAAATATTCAAAGTAATGAATAGCAAGAATCTACAACCAAGATTACTCTATCCAGCAAAGCTATCATTCAGAACTAAAGATCAGATAAAGTGCTTCGCAGATAAGAAAAAGCTAAAGGAGTTCACCACCATCAAACCAATATTATATGTAATGCTGATATTCTTTAAGAAGAGGAAGAAGAAAAAGATAAAAATATAAGTTATGAACAACAAATACACATCTATCAACAAATGAATCTAAAAATCAAGTGAATTAATAATCTGATGGACAGGATAAACTGGTGAATATAACAGAATCATGGATATAGAGAGGGAATGAACTGACAATTCTTGGGGAGAAAAGGAGTGTGGGAAGTGCAGCAAGAGACTGGACAAAAATCATGCAACTATGGGAGAGGACAGTTGTGGGGGGAGGTGAGGGCGGAGGGTGGGATGGGTACCGGGTGGAGGGGAGCTATAGGGGGAAAAAGAGGGGGGGGACAATGTAATTAATAAACTGAACAATAAAGATTAAAATATAAAAAAATTAAGGTTAAAAATCTTAGTGTATTTTACCAATTCTGATGTAATAAAATAACATAGCCAATAATTAGTTAAGAAATCTGATCACATATTTTTAAAGCTTTCAGAAAGTACACATTAATCCTCAGCTTCTAGTACATAAATGGTCCAATAATTTAAATACAGTTCAAACATCAAATAGGTAAAACTTAGAAAAAAAGTTTAGCCTTACATATAAACCCAAAACAAGGCACCTATAAAGTTCTATCTTACTTCAATTCAATTATAAATAAAAGAATAAGGCTATATTGTCACAGCAGGTGGAACAGGTGGAACAAAGAGGGACTTTTAAAGATTAATAGTAAGAAAAGAAAAAAAAAAGATTAACAGTAGCAGCAAAAATTCAAATGCTGTTTCTGAAGAACAATCTGGCCACACACTACTTTTGTCCCAGTCATCTCATTTTTGAGAAATAGGTTCCAAGAAAATTACTCACAGGGGGTGTGGAGCCTGTTTTACTAAAAATATTTATAGCTATATCACTTTAAAAGTTAAAAAATGAAGCAATTCAAATGCCCAACGTTTGAATTTGGCAGAACTGCTATATAAATTACCTGTTTTTAATAAAACATTATGTTGACATTCCATGTTGAAGTCACAGATAAAGGGAAAAGGGGGACACAATAGTATATAAGTATTTAGTAGATTTAAGGGGGGGGGGGGGAGAGCTTGCTGAGAACAAGTCCAGCAGAGCAGATGACGCTGAAGGGCAGAACAGTGGGTAAGAACTGGAGGAGACAACTATGTCAGCACCTGGAAGGGTACTGGGGGTTGGCATTTTTGTTTGTTTTAGGAGAGAAGTTTTCAGGAGGTAGAATTTGAATGAGGTCATCCAGAGAAACTGCCCTGAACATGAAGGCCCAAGAACTAAGAACATAGTTCTCAGGTCAAAGACTTGGAAAACCAGGTGTGTTTCAGCAAAGCGGATGAAACGTTTAAAAAAGAAAATGGTTTATAACATCAAGTCTCCAGAATGATCAAAATCTTTTTTTTTTCTTTTACAGGGGATGGAGGGGTAGGGAGGCTGTGAAGGTCCCCTTCAGAATTGAGAAAGACACAAAAAATGATCAGAGCATCAATTGTGTGTGAAGTGCTGGGTCTGCAATCTGGCTGCAAGGAGTGCAGAAGGCAAGCTCAGGAGCAAAGGGAGCAGTACAAATCATTCCTGAGGGAATCTGGCTGTAGGAAGAGTGAAAGGTTCTCTTTCTCCCCTTTAGATTCTGGAGCAAAGCACAGAAAAGTTCAAGACTAAATTAAACAATGAAAAAACACTGGCTAGAATTACAAAAACTGGTATTTTCAATAAGAGTTTTACAGCAAAAGGTTTGTTTTGTTGATTAAAAAAAAATGTCATTATTATACTACCTGAGTGGATCAGTTGGATGAACGTTGAAACATTGATGAGAGAGAATCACTGACCAACTTCTGCACACCCCCCACTGGGCATCGAGCCCATAACCCAGGCATGTGCCCTGACCAGGAATCGAACTGTGACCTCCTAGTTCATAGATTGATGCTCAACCACTGGGCCATACTAGGCAGGCTGACCTTATCATTTTTGAAGAACACAGGCTAGATCTTTTGTAGAATATCCCTAAACTCAGGTTTGTCTGGTGTTGTCTCATGATTAGATTCAAATGATGCTTCAAATTCTTGATTGTCGTTATTCTAAAGAAAAACCTGGAGAATGCTAAATTACATATATCAAAATTGAATCAGTTTTAAATGGACAGAGGATATGACTAGACACATCACCAAACAAGATATACAATTGGTTAATAAGCACATAAAGAGATGCTCATCATCAATAATTATGAAGGAAATACAAAGTGAAACTCATTAATTATATCACAAATAGGATATAATTAAAAAGATTAAACCCGTGGCTCTACGGCCTCTTGAGTGTGGCTCTTCCACAAAATACCACAGCCTGGGCAAGTCTATTTTGAAGAAGTGGCATTAGAAGAAGTTTAAGTTTAAAAAATTTGGCTCTCAGCTGAAACCAGTTTGGCTCAGTGGATAGAGCTTCAGCGTTTCCGGTCAATGTAGCTTGGCTGCGGGCACATCCCCAGTGGGGAGTGTGCAGGAGGCAGCTTATCGATGTTTCTCTCTCATCAATTTTCTGACTTTCTATCCCTCTCCCTTCCTCTCTGTGAAAAATCAATAAAATATATATTTTTTTAGTTTGGCTCTCAAAAGAAATTTTAATTGTTGTATTGTTGATATTTGGCTCTGTTGACTAATGAATTTGCTGACCACTGGACTAAACCAAGTGTTGGTAAGATTGTGAAGTACTGGAATGCCTTATACATTGATGATGGAAATGTAAAATTGTACAGCTACTTTTGAAAATAGTTTGCTGGTTTCTTAAACAGTGAAAACAGACCAATTTTCAAGTGTCAAGGCAATAATGCAAAAGAAAATCTGAGGACCTGCTCCAGCATGGAGACCAAAGAAAAAGGACAACTAAATGCAACAGGTGATTATTGAACAGGGTCTAAAGAGTAGGAATTAGGAAGGCGTTAATGTTAACTTCCTGATGGTGACGACTGCAATATTATGTAGGAGAGAGTCCTTGTCTGGTGAAATAATATTAAAGTGTTCTGTTGAGGTGGGTCATTTTTATCAGCAATTTACTCTCAAAAGATTCGTGGTAAAAATCTGCACTTGTCCTTGTAATACAATACTTCCATATGTTTAAAAAATGTTAAATGTGTAGCATTAAAAATGTTATAAAATTACAGGGAAAAGCCCTCCCCTTTCCACTCTCTACCCTTACCCCATTTTAATTTTCTTCATAGCACTTATCGGCAAGCAAAATATTAAGTTCCTATGGTAGTTTATCTTCACTGAAAATTAAACTTTTTCTACAGCTGGTAGTATATTCACCTCTCTATTCTCAGTTCCTAAAACAGTGGCCAGTACATAGGGTGTTTTTATCTGTTCAATAAATTAATCTAGTTTTACTATAGTTTAAAATAAAATCACTTTACCATCTCCTCCCTTGCCAAATACACATAAATCATTTATGACATAACAATTCCAACTCCTAAGTACCTAAAAGAAATGAAAATGTATGTCCACACAACAACTTACAAATGAATGTTCCTAGCACCATTATTTATAACAGACAAAAACTGGAAACATTTCAAATGTCCATGACATGGTATCACCATCCAAATGAGTTACTATTTGATGACAAAAAGATACAAGCTACTGATCCTGGCAACAACATGGATGAACCTCAAAACACTAAGTGAAGAAAACACCAGATACAAGAAACTATTATCTTGCATGATTCCATTTACATGAAAGTTCTAGAGCAGGCAAAACAGAGAGCAGATGAGGGTTGCCTGGAGGTGGGAGTATGGGGTGGGAACTGACTATAAATGACAAGAGAAAATTTTGTGTAATGATGGAAATGTCCTAAAACTGGAATTGTAGTAATGGTTGCACAATGTTGTAAATTTACTACAAAAAAAAAAAAAATCATTGAACTGAACATTTAAAATGTTATAAATTTTGCCCTGGCCAGTTTGTCTCAGTGAATAGAGCATCAGCCTGTAGACTAAAGGGTTCTGGGTTCGATTCCAGTCAAAGGCACATATCTCAGGTGCAGGCTCAATCCTCAGCCCTGGTCCGGGCACGTGTGGAAGGCAACTGGTAGATTTCTCTCTCACACCGATGTTTCACTCTATCTTTCCTCCTTCCTTCCACTCTCTCTAAAAATCAATATAAAATATCCTCAGGTGAAGATTAATAAAACCATTTTATGGTATGCCCATATAACTATTTTAAAATAACAGGTAGAAAGCTACAGCCAGCCTCCTTTTGCTTGCCACTTGGTTAATTTTTGAAAAATTACAACAGTATAAAAGGATGAAAGAAGCTTCAACACTGTAAGGAGAATGAGCGTTTTAAAATAGCTTGTTGGCCTGGTCTTTGTGCTCAGTGGTTAGAGCATTGGTCCAAGCACCAAATGGTCGAGGGTTCAATTCCCAGTCAACAACATATACCTGGATTGTAGGTTTATCCCCCGCCCAGTCAGAGCGAGTATGGGAGGCAACCAATCACTCTCTCTCTCTCATATCCATGAGAGATGTTTCTCTCTTTTCCCCTCCCTCCATCCCTCCCTTTCACTCTCTAAAAATCAATGGGGAAAAAAACCTTCTGGTGAGAATTAACACACAAAAAGCTGTTAACCCAAATTAAGGTTCAATCTGCAAAATGTGGGACCCTAATAACTAACTGGTAGGAGCTGCTGTCTTCATATTCTCTCCATTTGGCCTTAAAGGGAATTCTCAGAATCTGCATTAGACTCATACATCAGCTATGCCTCTAGCACCTGGGCAAAAGGCTCTGAGGGAACCTGAGTTAGGAAACACAAACCCATCAATGCTGTTATTAAAACAGCATTGCATATTAGAGCAACAATGTTTGAATTTGTGTGGAGGATCCTGACTGGCTGAGAAAAAAACTACTAATTTCCTTGTTTAGGCTGTCCCACTTACTTTTTAATAAAACAGTTTTATTTCTTACAATAAAATATGAATCTTGAGTTGGGGCAATTATGACATGGCTTGAAATTCTCAACATTTTAGAGGATGAAAAAGGAAAACAAATATCATCTGCTTACTACAGAAACTGCTCAGAAGTGCTTTATGTTCATTTAGTAAAAATAAAAATAGCCCACCTAAAAAGCCTTTCGTACGCCCTTGGCCCGTGTGGCTCAGTTGGTAGGAGCTTCTTCCTGTACACCAAAAGGTCTTGGAATCCATTCCTGGTCAGGGCACAAATCTACTAGTAGATTGCGGGTCTGATTCCGGGCCCTGGTTACACATTGGTATTTCTTTCTCCCCTCACCCCTCTCTCTAAAAGTAAATGAAAATATCCTAGAGTTAGGATTTAAAGAGAAAAAAAAAGTTTTGTGCAGAAGCCACCTTTTCAGTTTTCTAAATGCAGAAATGGGGGGAGACATTTAAAATTAAATAATATATCAATAGGCTTTTAAAGAAATATTTAAGACCCATGTTTGTGATAAGTGCTATAGAGAGAAATAAAAGGAAACTCATTAGAAGAAACTTAAAGCCAGGGCACTGATCAAGCCCTTCTAATCCTCTCTTTAAGCCTCTCCCATTGGCCAAGCATCTGACAGTAAGCTCTCTGAGATGGTTTATTCACTGATGTATCGGCACAACTATAATGTGTCTAGTACATACACAATTTGAATTAATTTATAACTAGAAAGCCCAGGTTTGGAGTTAGCTGCTCTCTCCAGAATGATCTCATCAGTGTTTGTACCATGTTACACAGTAATTTACTTCCTTATCAGTCTGTCCCCAACACTACACTACAATTTCTTGAGGGAGGGCAGGAACATGGCCCAGGGCCTGGCACAGAAGATGCTGTAACTGTTAAATCAAAGGAGAGTGAGATCATCAGATTACATAACTGGAATTCAACACATCACCTGTGTGACCCCAAGTCTAATATTTTTATTTCTTCACTTTCCTCTTTACACTCTAAGACAGTACTCTGAGAAACTGAGGTAAGAGAGGATCGGGTCTTGCCAAACCCATTTATTTAGAGGGAATAACAACAATTAGAGCATTAACCAGAGACTGTGTGCCCAGCACTTCCCCTACATATCTCACTTAATCCTCACAACCCTGAGGTGTATATTATTGTCCCCTTATTACATTAACAAGGCTCAAGTCCCATATATATAGTCAAAGTTCACAGTCAAGTACCATATACATAGTCAAAGCTCATGCTCATACCCACTCCAAAAGAAGATAAAACTCTGAGGTGTGGACTGTGGCCAGGTTTCAGAATGATGGACTCAGTCAATCTGATTAAGAATCACCCAGTGGGTGATGAGGTCTCAGGTGTTTATTGTTAGGTTGCATAACTCACATGTATGTCACATGTTTTATATATAATATTAGAGGCCCGGTGCATGAATTTGTGCATAGGTGGGGTCTGGCCACCCTGCCCCAATTGGGCCAAAGGGGGAGGGGGTGTTTGGCTGGCCAGTCCCACCCCCTGGTTGAACTCCCGGTCAAGGGGACAATTTGCATATTAGCCTTTTATTATATAGGAGGATATGTATATGTTATATATAAAAGATGCCACCCAGTTTAGCTGCCACCCCCATACCGCCAGAGATGGGAAGACAGAAGAGCAGTCTCAAGTCCTTCTCCTATCTCAATTACTTCCTCTCCTCTCCTCCCCTTCCTTACAGGCTCCAACAGCAGGGACCAATTCCAGCCTAAAGAAGAGCAGGGAAATAGCACCAGAACTTTAACCTGACAAGCCAGTAATCAATGGGAAACATCTTTTGACTACCCCCAACCCCACTGCTCATACCTTAGAGATGTCCAGCCTTATCAAATGACTCTACCTTGAACCTCAGCTGACTGGACCAGAGGTGGATACTATTTCAAGCTGGATCAGATTTTCTCCCCCCAGAAATCAAAGAATTAAAAACACATACCTTGGGGAAGCGTGGTCAGCTCTCTTATGCTAAGTGCATGGGAAAGTAGTAAAAAAAAAAAGAAAAGAAAAACAATTGTGCAGAGATGCAGGGTGCAAGATTTTGTAAGTGTAAAGAGAGGGAGGTAGATAGATGCCTTCATCTATTTTCTAGTTCCTAGTTGCAACCGTACCTAAAGCTTTAATTGCATTTCCTTTCCCTTTGGTAGCATGAGAAAGACGTTGGAGATATATATATGTATATGTATATGTATATATATATTTAAATATATTTGTTTTTTGTTTGTTTTTGTTTTTGTTTTTTACAGAGAGGAATAGAGAGTCAGAAACATCGATGAGAGAGAAACATCAATCAGCTGCCTCCTGCACACACCTTACTGGGGATGTGCCCGCAACCAAGGTACATGTCCTTGACTGGAATTGAATCCGGGACCCTTCAGACCGCAGGCTGAAGCTCTATCCACTGAGCAAAAACGGTAAGGGGAGACTGTGGATCTTAATCATAAACTCAGTATCTACAAGGTAGTGCCTGAAACACTCCAGCCCTCTACCTTTCACTTAGCTAGCTCCTAGTCATTCTCCAGGTCCCAGCTTAACACCACTTCCTCCAGGAAATCCTCCCAGACTTCTCATCAAACTTAGTCCACCTTTTATCCCCTCCAGTAGCACTTTGAACCTCATCATACTCAGTAAATGTTATTACTTTCCTGTTGGACTGTAAATCAGTATAAAAAAAAACCACTTTTGTTCACCACTTTGTACAACCTAAGCCAGATAATGCTTAATAATATTAGTAAATGAATAAAAATCAAGAAACTAGTAGAGATGAGTAGGAGGAGTGAGAAATTAACATTACCTTCCTGATAAAAACTAAGTTGTTTTGACCCTCCTGCCCTCTTTCCTTTTAGGTATCCAGTTTATCCCTCTTCACTCTCATCAACAGGCCCAAGTCAATTATGACAACTATCGTTTTATACTTTGGTGCCAATAAAGGAACACAGGCTATATATATGAAACCTGTTTCCAGGCAGCTTGGAATAACAGAGGAAAACCTACAGTAGTTAAAAAAAACACAAACACAAATCAGTGGGAGTGGTCGGGGAGAAGTCAATGGGGAATAAAGGAGACATATGTAATACTTTAAACAATAAAGATTTAAATTTTTTTTTAAATCACAGATTTGGAGATCTAGACAAATCTAAGTTCTGCTATGTATTTATTGGCTGTGAACCTTGGACACGTTTTCCTTATCTGTAAAGTGAAAAAAAAAACAAACCTGAAAGATGAGGACGAAGGTGAATTTCACACCATATTACCTAAAGCAAGGCAGGCTTGCAGCAAATGTTGGTCAGTTGGTCATGGCATATCTCATGCAAACCCTGACCTCCACACACCACTTCCCAGCTCCTATACAGGCCATAGGTTTAGAATCCAGAGCCTGCCATAAGCCTGAGAATCTGAGAGGGACCTTGGAAGACATTTATCCTGTTGGTTTTCTAATGTGTAGGAGCCCCAAGAAGTAACTGAGAAAAGAGAAGCAAAAAGAGTAAACAGCACCTCAGGTTTAGGCACATATGTGGGTGAAGTAGACGTGATGTAAGGTAAAGTAGCTCTGGATATTTATTGTCAAATCAGTTTTTTAACTTAGTAGGTGCATTATTTAAGTAAGGTGAGGAATAAGTTTTATGTATGGTTCCCGGAAAAACCCAACTTGGATAGCTTTCATAAAAATATTTTTATAAATACTTGAGAATTGAGAATATTTACAAATTACATTAATGGGAATGGTGTATCAGTTATAGCTAACCACTAGGAGCACATTATTAGGGAGGTTATAAATATCAAATTTAATTTTGTTCTGAGTTTTATTTGCACTCAAAACTCTGCTAGAAACACTGGATATTTTGTTGCTCGTGTAAGTTTATCTCCTCACATCTTGGAGCTCTAAAAAAGCATACAAGAGACTACTTTATTTATATTTAAATTTAACAGTTAACAAGCAAAACTAAGAATCTGAATCCAGATCTGTTTCCAAGTCTTGAGCTTTTATTGATAATACTACTACTGCTGGCTTTACCTTTCAAACAGGTGGTATAAATACCCAGTTCCAGGGAGGGAGGAAGGGAGTGGTATAGCAGGGAGTAATAAAGGGAAGTTTACAGAGCAGATGAGCCTTAAAGAAAGGAGGGAAGGCAGGATTTGAATAGGACCCAGTGCCTCTTGAAGGTGAGTTAGAGGGTATACTATATAGTATCTTGACAGGACGATTCTCTAGCGGAGGGACTGTACCATGCGTTGCAAGTTGTTTAGTATGCCTACCTCCATCACCGAAGGCCAGCAACAACCCCCCAATCAATGTAACAACAAAAGTCCACAATGCCCACAGGTTTCAAAATACCCCTGGACAGGGTGGGTAAAGACACACCCAGAATACTCTTAGATAAGCAGAAAGAAGAGTAGCACAATGGGCAGGGAGACAAAGGGGAACATAAGTGACAAAATTTGATGAGAAAAAGAGCCTGCTTTAATGACTCTCACCTATAAAATCAAGTACAAACTCCTAGGTACACAATGTCCTTCAGGAATTGGCCCTGCCCATCCCAGCTGTCTCAACTCCAGCTTTCTGCTTAAGGCATGCTATACTCCTGCCCTCCCAATTTGTGGTTTTCTTGACCTGATGTGTTGTTTTCAAATTTCTGTGCCTTTGCACATACATTTTCCTCTACCTAGAATGAACTTCTCAAAGCAAATTCCTAGTCATACATTAACATCCAGCTCAGAAGTATGTGAAGCCATACAAAGACAGCCCCATGCTACGCAGGCCATCTTTTTTTTCTTACAGTACTTCACACATTCCTGAATAGCACTGGTATATTCTCTACATTATTGCCCCACTATTTGGGCTAAGAGCTACTAAAGGACAGATGAATCCTGTGAATCCTGGCACATAAAAAGTGCTCAATAAGTATTTTCTGAGTGAATGGTCTTGATTAAAAGTTTTTAGAAAGACTAAAAAGTGATACCAGCAAAAGCAGACAAAAGCTATTTTCTTTAATGAAAGCATGTATTTTTCAACCCTGACCTTTGGTTGAATGTCACTTAGGAACAAGACAGACTGGAATGCTCTATTTCTTCCTAATTGTGTGTCCTCGGGCAAGTGAACTATTCTTTGTTTCATTTCCTCACTTACAAAGTAACCAACTTTGCAGTGTGGATATGAGGATTAATTAATATATGTAAAAAAAAAAAGTGGTGACTACATGATAGGTTACTAGTGTTTTATAATCACAAAAAGCTTAATAGATCAGGATATTGTACTATTGGGAATGTGATCACAATGAAATTTTGGTTGGAACCATCTGTTTTGGGGGGAGAGTTCAAAGTCAACAAATCCTATACCTATTCTGATCCAATACTAATCCTTTAATGACCACTATCTCCCTTGGCTCCTCTGTACACTCAGGGTTCTCTGGTATCTCTAACCATACTTTCTCTGTCCTCTTCTGTAACTTGCTCTCTATTAACATCTAAAGTCAGGCATTCCTTTGGCTAAGCTTTTACATTTTTCCTCATCTTGTCCACTCCCAAGGCTCCCATAAGTATCTCTCTGGAGATAACCCTATAATCTTTCAGTCATATTCAGAAAGTGTTTCAAATTTAACTTACTCAGAGTAGATTTATTTTAGTTAATTAGATCGAACATATAGCTTCAATTTCTCCTCTCATACCTTTTCTTTTTTTCATAACTCTTATGCATCTCACTAGTCCTCAGGTTCCTCTTCCTTTGCCTACCTCTTAAAGTATTTGTTTGCCAGAATTACCTTTAATCTTTCTATTCTATCTCAGTGGCTCTTAATCTTTCTACGATAACGGACCCCTTTGAAAATCTACTGAATGCTATGGATTTCTTACTAAACAGATAAACATGCCCAACATCTGTTCGCAATTTAACCTACACAATGACCTCAAATAAGAATCTGTGTCCATCCACACAATACTAAAATTTACACAAGTTTTCATACCCAGGTTCCACCTTCCCTGTTATAAATTTCAAGATGCCTCTGGACATAGCCTAAATGGCCAACAGGCACCACAAACTTAATCTAAACCAGAGCTATTTCGCCCTAACAAACCTGCTCTACCTCTGGTATTCCTTCTTGAATAATGGCACCACCATCCTCCAAGGGTCCCATGCTAGAAGCAGTGGAATTACAACTATGCCCATACTCAGTTAATCACTAAGCCTTGTCTCTGAAATCACTCTCAAATCCAAATCCCACCTCTCTCAGCCTCTTACCCTTTATCTCATCATTTGCTTCTTCCCATACGTGCCATGATTAAGTCTTTCTATCACTCTTCTGACAAGAGCCCATTACTAATTCTCTATCTTTATAAGGTCTTATTAAAGTATCTCACTTCCACCTGCTACCTTCCACTGCCACTAGTTACAACAGCCTAAGCAGTGGTCAGCAAACTCGTTAGTCAACAGAGCCAAATATCAACAGTACAACGATTGAAATTTCTTTTGAGAGCCAAATTTTTTAAACTTAAACTTCTTCTAATGCCACTTCTTCAAAATAGACTCGCCCAGGCCGTGGTATTTTGTGGAAGAGCCACACTCAAGGGGCCAAAGAGTCGCATGTGGCTCGCAAGCCGACCACTGGCCTAATGGATTCCCCCACCTCAGTCTTTTTTTTTCTTATTCCCACCTGTGTTGACTTACCTTCCCCTAAAATTTTAAATTGACCATGTGACTGCTTCTTTATAAAAACACTGATGCTTCTCCATTGCAGTTTTGCCTTTACAGTCCTCTACAATTTGCCATCTAATCCAGGATCAGATTCCACTGTTTACACTGTCACTTGTGCCTACTATCTATCAAAATCACACCTACTCTTCAAGGCCTAATTCAAGCCCCACTCTTCATCTTTATATCCTACACACAATGATTAGGAAAGAGCTCTGCACAGAAAAGGCAAATTCCTAATGAAATGATTCAGGAAATGAAAAAAACAAAACACTAAAAGCTTGAAAATCCTTAAAACCTTCTGAATATTACTATTCAAATATTAACATTTCAATTAAGAAGCCCTCCATACACTCAGCATTGCTAATCAATATTTATTAAATAGTAATAATATGCAACATAATTAAAGTCTTGCTAGGGTCTATCATCAACCTGAAGATAAAAAGCTACAATATGGATCCAGAGTTTTAATTCCAATTATATTTCTATTTTACCTAAGAAAGAAAAATTAAAGTAAGAGGATTTGGCATTTCATCTGATACTTAGGTCAAATAAGTTCACAACAGTGATAGAAATAGTTACCAGATCTAAATTATTTTCAGACTAGTGAAAATCCTACCAAACAGTAAAAAGAAAAAAACTTTCAATTAAAATATCCTAAACCTAACCCTGGAGGATGCAGGTCAGTGGTTAGTGTGTCAGCCCATGCACCAGTGGGTCACAGGTTCAATTCCCAGTCAAGAGCACATGCATTGGTTGCAGGTTTGACCCCAGGCCCAGTGTTTGGGAGGCAATCAATGGTTGTCTCTCTCACATCGATGTTTCACTTTCTCTAAAAATCAATGGAAAAAATATCCTCAGGTAAGGATAAGCAACAATAACAAAAACTGTCCTAAACTTAAAGATTATTTCAGTACCTATTTTAGATGCTAATTTCTTTTAGAAAGGGATGAAGGACTTAATGGGCAATTTTGAGCCTCTCATAATGAAGCACTTACTGGCACACTTACCAGCAGGTGCAACAGCCATCAGATATATCACAGAGAAGTGGTGCTGCAGGCAGTACTTTCTCTTCATTACTTTCTAGCGCCTTATTTCTTTTAGGCCTGACCTAATTTAATTTTTTTTTTGGCTGCTAAGCCTCTGAGTTCATGTTAATTTCCACAGTTGTACACTGTGAACCATTTTGCTCCCGAAGAGGATGAGAATACTAAATATTGAATTAAAGTGGGGTTTTTTAAAAATAGAATTTAAACTTGTCTTTGTCTGGCTGACATACTTGGTAAAATATGCCCTCTATGACATTTCTAAAATTATGATCACTCAAATTTGAATGTTCCTGAAATACATTTGCTTACAACAGTGAAATATGCTAAAACTGTAAAATTATTAATAACACTACTTAAGGATGACATCAGGGTGTAATGGAAAGAACTGCAGCATTCGAAACAGAATCTGAGTCTACGATCTCACTCACGTCTGACTCCTTACTTGTGACCTTAAGAATTGGCTTCACACTGAAATACTTTCTCACCTGAAAGAGATGGTATCACCACCTTTCCCTCCCTCAAGGTGGACGTTCAAATAAAATGAGGTAATAATGTACCTAGCACCATACTTGCCACGAAGTATTCCATAAATATTAGTTTGTTCCTTCATTCAACACAAGACAGTCACAAGATTTAGATGTAAAGGGGCCTACACTTCCACAAGTCTCCGTCAGCATACTACACTACAAATAGTGCTAATAAAAACAATACTGCCACCAAACCTTTCTGAGGAATCTGGATTAAAATGAGGGCAGCCTGCATGCGACTGCAAGAACTCCATTAAGGCTGCATATATATTGGCCATTAAAACATCAACAGTAAAAGTCCACAGTAATTGTGCTATGACGTCTGGATGCCTTTATGCTGGGAAGAGAGTTCAATGGGGGGAAGGGGAAGAAAAAAAAAAAGAGTCAAATGAGGCCCAACTCCAAACGACTTTTTAATAAATTAAAAGAGCGATGCTGACTTATCCTTATCCTTGAAACGTCAACGGTACGATATTAAAATGCATTTAAAAACTTCCAAGGTTGAAATATCCCACAACTAACATGGGTGCCACTAATGCTTTTGAGAAAGCCTGCACTATCAGCACCGCTGACGATATTTAATGAAGGCCGTTCGCGGAAAACACGGGCGAGGTGAGGAAAAAGAGATGATCATTTCTGCACACAGACCGACGCGAACCGCTTTCAGGACCCAGGCCCCCCGCCGCCACCAACAAGCATCGGGAGGAATTCCTGGCTTTCTAATCCGACGTCAAAAAGACCACCAAACTAGCAAATGGGGGGGGGGGGGTCCGTTCCCTTCCTGGGGGTCCTGGCCTCCGCCCTCCGCGCCCCCTGACAAGGCGAGGGCCCGCCCGCGAAATGCCGCGATCAACACCCAAACCTCGATGGGCCCCGGGCATGCCCCGGTGCGCGGACCGCGGGGAAGCCCGGGGCCGGGGGCGCGGTGGCGAGGGAGGCCCGAAGCGCGGACGAGGCCGCGGCAGCGTTCGCTGCGGCCCCGAGAGGTGGGGCGGGCGGGTGCAGGCAGGCCTGCGGGCGGACGTGGACACTCACCACACCATGCCGTAGGCGCCCTCGCCAATGTACGAGAGGTTGGTGTAGCGCGGCCCCACGTCGAACACCTGCCCGCGGACCATCTCCGGGCCCGCGCCCGCCGCCGCCGCCGCCGCCATGTTGGTTTGCCGGGCCGCCGCCGCCTCCGCCGCGCTGGGCTTGACGCTCTGTGGCCGTCTCTCGGCCCACGCCGCACCTCCGGTAGGGACCGCGCCGCCGCCGGTGCAGCCGCCGCCGTTAAGCAGGAAGGAGCAAGAAGGGCGTCGCTCAGAAAAGCTTGAGAGCCCAAAAGCAACTAAGACCGACTGCCTGTCTGACTGACTGACGGGCGGGCCGGCGGGCGGGCGGAGGGCGGGGCGTACGCTGAGGAGGGCGCTGGGGCGGGGCCAAACAGCGTGCGCATGGATTGGTTCTCCGAGACCTGAGGGCGGGGTTATGCGGTCCGGAGGAAGTAGCGAACTCTGGGAGGAACCCGGCGGCGGCACCGCCCTGCGCGGTCACGTGGTTAGCACGGAGGTGGCTCTGGAGATGTAGGAGGTCGCCGAGGCGTCTGGAAAGAACCCTGACAGACGGTTAGGGACAGGGAAAACCTTGGAGTGTGGTCCTGACTCAGCCGTAGAGTGACCCGGGAGTGCGTCTGAGAGACGGCGACGTGCCGCACACGGGCTTCAGGCCTGGGCCAGGCCTATGAGAGTCCGTGGTCCCCACACCAATCTAGAAACATTGAGACCGGGGCAGAAATGAAAGGCATGACCAAGACGGAGAAAGGTATTTGCAAAGGCGAAAGTGTGAAGCACAAAGGTGGGAGGATCCTCTCTAATCAGACCAGAGGTTCCTTCAACAAGTGTTTGTTGAGCACCTACCAAGTTCCTGGACATTTTCCGTGACAGAAACAGGAGATGGACAAATCAATGTATACTAGAGGCCTGGTGCATGAAAATCGTGCTTGAGGCGGGGAGGGTCCCTCAGCCGGACCTGCACCTTCCTTAATCTGGACATCCTTCTCCCACCTCTGGAAACCTGGGACTGTTGGCTCCTAATTGCTCGGGAACTGCCTTTGCCTCAGCACCCATACCACTGTGGCTCATCGGGAAGACATCTGGTCTAATTAGCATATTACCCTTTTATTAGTATAGATAATGCTCAAGTTGTGGTAAGTACTGTGAACTATAAAGGATTAGAGAGTACAGTATAGTAAGTCCTCACTTAACAATGTGGAAAGATTCTGAGACCTCAAGTGAAAGAAGATATAAGGAAATCAATTTTATCACAGGCTAAGTTGATATAAACAATAATTATGTTCTTACAGCATCTCATCAATCCCTATAACCAATCCACCGTATTTGAAGACCTGCTGAAGAAAGTTCAGACATTAGAGAAATACATTAAGATTCAGAGACTGATGCCTGTGCACCAAAGCATCCTGGGTTTGATTCTGGTCAAGGGCTTGTACCTTGGCTTCCCCCTGCCCAGGCTCTGGTCAGGGGGCATGCATGCAGGAGGTAACCAATCCATGTGTTTCTCTCACATCGATGTTTCTCTCTGTCTTTCCCTCTCTCTTCCACTCTTCCTACAAATCAATGCAAAAATATCCTCGGGTTAGGATTAACAACAGCAACAACAAAAAATCTAGAGACTGAGACCTAGATTGATATAAAGGGATAGAAACTTAGAGGACATACTGATATGTAACACCCAAATGGAAATGCTAAACAAAAGCATCAAGATCTAGAGAATATGAGACACACACTGAGGCTAAAAATAGTCATAAATGACAAAGGTTGAAAAAAACTGGAATCCTGAAGCAGGTGAATGCCAAGAATAGCTAAGACAAGACAGAAAAGATTCAGCCACTGCTTCTGAACCATTTCACAGGCCATCTTTAGAGAGGAGTAAGAGTGCAAAACCCTGCACCCTGATTGTCCAGCGCTGTGATCTTGAAAACAGTCAACTCTGGACTTGCAGACAACCAAAAAGATCAACTAGTTAATCTATTAAAGAGCCCTGTGCGAAAAACCTATGTGGCACATGAGAAAAGAAGTGCTACAGCCAAAAATTACTCCTTTGAAATATATTTAGTCCATGAAGCAGAATCCAATTTTAGAAAACACCAAATTCTTATTCTTGGCTATAAGAGGACATTGCACCTTTTATTTTATTTTTTAAAATACATTTTACTGATTTTTTTTACAGAGAGGAAGGGAGATGGATAGCTGCCTCTTGCATACGCCCTACAGGGGATATGCCTGCAACCAAGGTACATGCCCTTGACCACAATCGAACCTGGGACCTTTCAGTCCGCAGGCCGATGCTCTATCCACTGAACCAAACAAATTTCTGCAACATTGCACCTTTTAAAAACAGGCCAAGGGGACTCTTTCCCCCTCCCCACATGGGAATCTGTGCTGTGGGATTCTTTCTCCTCCCCATGTAGGAATCTGTGCTTGTTCCTCAATAAATTTCCACCTTTTGCTATAAAAAAAAAAAACACAAAAAAAAAACAGGCCAAGATAAATGGAGAAATTAACACCACAATAATCAAAGTAAAATTCATTGGTCAAAACACTAAAAAACATTTCACAATGTGGAAGAGCAAATCAGCAATATGGAAGATAAAGAATTAAGTGATGAAATTCTTTAAGAGAGAAGAAAATGGATAGAACATCATGGAGATTTAAACTATAGGCATCTCCCAAAAGGAGACAACAAATAATTTAAAAGTGATAATTGAAATTATAATAAAAGAACACTATAATAATAGATCTAAAAATATCTGAGGTAGAGGTGGAAAATGGAATGAGTTCATTGGGATCCAGAAACATTAATAAGCGCAAACCAACTTCAAGACATAACTGAAAAAATTCTTAAAGTTCAGGGATAAAGAACTAACAATATTCAATCAGAAAAAAAAATTAAAAGCTAAAAACTTTTTTCCAGATTCCTCCTCTATAATAATTAAATGCCCAAAGGAATATGGAACAAGACAGACAGAATTCAGAGGTCAAGCTGTAATCCACAGATGGCTTCATTCCCTCCAGTGCCTTAATTTCTCCCTTATCTGAGACATGCTTACAGAGATGGAGAGAGAGAAACATCAATGTGAGAGAGAAACATCAATCCATTGCCTTCTGTATGTGCCCAACTTAACATATCCAGAGTGCACGTATTCTGCAGTCACACTGCCAGAGGGTTTGAATCTTGACTGCTCCATTTACTACCTGTATGACCTTGTTCTTCAGTTTCCTCCTCTTCAAATTATAAATTTGTTGTACAGAAAAAAATAGGAGAACTTATGTAAAGAGCCTGGCACATAGTAAGTACCCAATACATGTTATCTGTTGTTACTGTCTACCCCACCAAACCTGTTCTTTGTCTTGTATCTGTGGATAGCATCACCTTCACTCAGATTCTGAAAATAGAAGTTTGGATATGATCCTTAACATCTTATTTTACCTCCCTACCAACCCCTTCCTTACCCAATCACAAACTCTTATAAATTTTATTTCTTTACTTTCTGAAATCATTGCTACCGAAAGCATGGTCTCCAGAGCACCAGCAGCAGCATTATGTGGGAGTTTGTTAGGAATACCTGCAGTCCTCAGGTTACATCGGACTCCACTTACGTTGCTTCATCTCCCATTTATTTATAAAAAAAATAAAGTTCTGTCATTTGTTATGTATGTACATATGTGCTTTATGGTTTTTATTATTTATTTACCACAAGTAAAGGTCAGGAATTGTTATCTTTCTTTTATTATTATTATTTTTTTTTTACTGTTTCACTTCATTACTGTTGTGTATGTGCTCCATGTGAGTGACGTAGGTGCTTATGTAGGTGGGTTCCGACTTAACTACGAAAATTGAGTTCTGTCGCGCCATAGGAACGGATCTCCGATGTAACCTGAGGACTGCCTTTACAGCATCTCAGACCTACTGAATTAAGATCTGCATTTTAACAGGATCTAAATGGTTCTTATTAAACTTTGGAAAGCACTATTTTAAGTGTATTCACTTTATTTCCACTGCCATTCTGTTGCTTAAGCCTCAACTCTTTCACCTGGACTGTCATAGTAGCCTTAACTGTTCTATCTTCATGTTGCCCCTCTCCAGTGGCTTCTCTTTATTTATACCCAATCTTTCCATAATAAAATGTACCATGTCATTCCCCTTCTTAAAGCAAGGCAGTGGCTCCCGATGCTCTTGGAGTGAGACCATGACTGACCATCCCTCCACTCCAATTCCTTTCACTCTGCCCTTCCATGGTCCAGCCAGACTAAACTACTCCAGTTTCCTCTTGTCTTTCAGTCTCAGCACATACTAAGCCCTCCCCACCCTCCCAGCATTTGTGGACATTTTAGAGCTACCACACTATGGTGGCATGATGCACCTGACAGCTGATTTTCTCCAGAGAATTTCTCTTGCCTGGTTCCATGGGCAGTAAGCAACCTTATACTTAGAGATTGGCTTCACTTGTGGTTTTCTGACAGAGAAAGTACATTTACTAGAAGACACCCTTTTCCCGGTCCTGTGGCAAGTATTGTTCATTCAAAGATGGGTTTTAGTTATATACCAGTCTCTACTGAGTCAGGTTAGCATGAGCCAGTCCAGAGGGAAAAATTATCTAGCCACAGTGACAACACCTTTCTGGAAATACAAAGGTGGGAACTAGGCTCTGGACCACTGAAATCAAACTAAGCATCATCAAAGCATAAGACCCTACTTGGATGACTAGCTGGCTACCTGAATATCTTCCTTATTGTCTTTCTAGGGTGATGATAATTCACAGATCTGTAGAAACTTAGAAAACAATGGACATCTGTTACTTTTACCTGCACAGCATCGACTCGTCTTCTCTCTGGTAACACAACCCAATTTTCCATTGGTGAACCGTTTCTTCTGCTCTCTCAAGAGTAAGTATGTGGCCGAGACCGGTTTGGCTCAGTGAATAAAGTGTTGGACTGCGGACTAAAGGGTTTCAGGTTCGATTCCAATCAAGGGCCTGTACCTGGGTTGCAGGCACATCCCCAGTAGGGGGTGTGCAGGAAGCAGCTGATCGATGTTTCTCTCTCATGAATGTTTCTAACTCACTATCCCTCTCCCTTCCTCTCTGTAAAGAATCAAAATATTTTTTTAAAGAAGAGTAAGAATGTCATCAGAGTTCCCCAGTCAGAGACACAGACATGACATGAGTTCAAAGGATGGGCATATGACCTGATCCAGGACAATGACAGCCCAGACTTTGAAAGAAACTGTTGGGGAAGGGAGTGTTCTCTTTCTGCTTGGGGAGCTAAGGCAGTGAGTATGAGTTTGGGGCCAAATATACCATGTTGTGAGAAATGCTCTCGTAGAATGACGGTGAAACAGGAAAAGCAGAGCCATTTTCTGATGACATAGTTTGATACTATATTCAGCTGAGCCTGGACTTTATAGGCTCAGCTGAATATAGTCTCTTTTTTCACTGAAGTCACCTTGACTTAGGTTTCTGACTAGTACTTTATCCATTTAACTCCCTCTTCTGCAAAAACTGTTCAGAATTGTACAATAAATCACCAAGACATGAATCAGAACCTCATGAATGATGAAATGAGAGAAAAGAACTGGCTAGGAGCCTTGAAACGAGCTAAAGATAGAGAGATAATTGAATAAAAACGCCACTTGGTATACACTGTTTGAGGCTGATAGGTTGAAATAATTGTTGCTATGGTAACAAACAAAACACAAAAGAAAAAATTGAGAGGGGTTTTTTAAATAGCAGGGTTTTTAACCTCAGATTAATGCAATGAAAACCAGAGAGGGAGAAAGGTGGTAGAAAAAGCAAGGCACACTAGGTCTTGTTTCATATAAAGATAACATTTATTTTAAAAGTATACATTTTTTTTCAGTGTAAAAGCTTTTATTGTGGCATAAAAAAGTTTTATGTCTAGCCCTGGCTGGTTTGGCTCAGTGGATAGAGCGTTGGCCTGCGGACTAAGGGGTCCCAGGTTCAATTCCGGTCTAAGGGCATGTGCCTTGGTTGCAGGCGCGTCCCCGGTGGGGGGTGTGCAAGAGGCAGCTGATCGATGTTTCTCTCTCATCGATGTTTCTGACTTTCTATCCCTCTTCCTTCCTCTCTGTAAAATATCAATAAAATATATTTTAAAAAGTTTTATGTCTACTTTATAAATTATGACAAAATATAAAGGAGAAAGTGTAATTCATATAGTAAATCAAGATATGTACTGGTCACTTTCCTCACATTATAAATGAAAAAGAAATGGTGCTCTGGCCAGTTGCTCAGTGGTTAGTGTGTCAGACCTTGGACTGGAGGGTTGCAGGTGTGATTCCGGTCGGGGGCAAGTACCTTGGTTGCAGGCTCAATCCCTAGCCCCAACTGGGGCGTGCACATGCGAGAGGCAATCAATCAATGTGTCTTTCTCACATTGATGTTTCTCTCTGTCTCTCCCCCTCCCTTCTACTCTCTCTGAAAATCAATGGAAAAAAATATCATTGGGTGAGGATTAGCAAAGAAAAAAGAAAAGGAAATGACAAAGAATCATAAAAACAGTATCAAAATACCAGAAAATTAGATGGTGGAAAGTTAGAGTAGGTGTAACAAACAAGTGTAAATGAGAAAATGTAAATAACTAAAATTCCTATATAAAAACATGAAAATTTCAGATCAGACCAAAGGGCAAACTCTGAAGATGTACTGTTGTTAAAAAAAAAAAAAAAAAGTGCCCAAAACACATATAATAAAAAGGCATTGTGAACTCAAATGCATCAAATGACAAGCAACATAAAACAGCAAACAAAACTCTTTAGAAATACAATAAAACTAATTAAAACACAGTTATAGTAAAATATATTACCACTACCAGACTATGATATATACAGTAAGCAAAAATATGAGTTAAGCAACAGGATGAATAAGACATAAAAATAGCCCTAACTGGTTTGGCTCAGTGGAGAGAGGATCAGCCTGTGAACTGAAAGGTCCCAAGTTCAATTTTGGTCAAGGGCATGCACCTTGGTTTCAGGCACATCCTCAGTAGGAGATATGTACTGGAAGCAGCTGATCTATGTTTCTCTCTAATTGATGTTTCTAACTCTCTATTCCTCTCTCTTACTCTCTGAAAAAAAAATCAATAAAATATATATTTTACAAAAGACATAGCCCTAACTGGTTTGGCTCAGTGAATAGAGCGTCAGCCTGCAGACTGAAGGGTCCCAGGTTCAATTCCGGTCAAGGGCATGTACCTTGGTTGTGGGCACATCCCCAGTTGTGGATGTGGAGGAGGCAGCTGATCAATGTTTCTCTCTCATTGATGTTTCTAACTCTATCCCTCTCCCTCCCTTTAAAAAAAAAAAAATCAATCAAATATTTTTTTTTAAGTGAAAACTTAAGTAAAACAAAAAGACATAAAAATACATGCTGAGTTTTACACCTATATAAAATACAAAAGTATTGTATACTGAACCACAAAAAGTTTTAACAAATTGAAATAAGCAAATATTATTCAAGTCAAATCCTCTAATCACAGCATAATTTAACAAATAATCATACAAACTTAAATTTTAAAATCCCTAGCCACTGGGAAATTAACAAACATCCTAACTAATGGTTTAGTCAGGGAGGAAATATGAATGCAGTAACACCTTAGAAAATCAAGAAAGCTTAGAAGGCAATTTCTTTAGTATTAGGTTGAAGGCTGGGCGGTTGCTGGCACCAGCTGTTTTTCATCTCCTTTTATAGATTCCTTTTATCTGTCCATTCCTTGAATTTCAATGTCTTCCACTTGCCAGTTAGAAGTTTTCAAACAGGGCCAGGACTGGGATAAGGCAAGTAAGGGAGGCACCTAGGGTGCAACATTTAAGGAAACATTCACCCTCAGGGTTATGTAAGCACAGCATTAACATCCAAGAGCAAGTGCCTCCTATTGCATCCTAGGCTCCTCAATTGCCTCACCCTAATCCTATCCTTGCCAAACCAAGTCTCATGCATTAGCTCCAAACTCAAGTGCACAACCCTTTATTACAACTCTCCACTGAACTCCTCACCTGCCCACTGGTGATCTTACCCAGAAGCCCCTCCATCTTCCCTGCTCCCCGAGCCAAAAACTAAACATATTCCTAAACCTCATTCCTAAATCCAACATCTAATTCGTCCCAAATCCTGCTCACTGAACTGCATATTTTTATTTATTTTAAATATATTTTTATTGATTTCAGATAGGAAGGGAGAGGGAGAGAGTGATAGAAACATCAATGATGATCTGCCGTTAATCATCTGCCTCCTGCACACCCCCTACTGGGTATTGAGCCAGGAACCCAAGCATGTGTTCTTGACCGGAATCAAACCAGGGGCCCTTCAGTCCAAAGACCAAAGCTCTACTCACTGAGCCAAACTAGCTAGGGCTGCATAAATATTTTTTAAATTTACAGAAAAATCGCAAAGATAGTACAGAGTCTGAAATACCCCACATTAGGTTTCCCCTATTATTAAGATCTCATATTAGTATGGTACATTTGTATTATTAGTGAACCAGTACTGATACATTATAATTAACTGAAGTTCATATTTTAATCAAATTTCCTTACTATTTTTTTTAGATTCATATTTATTGAAGAGAGAGGGAGAGATCAATCCATTGCTCTACTTACTTACGCATCCATTGGTTGCTTCTTGTATGTGCCCCGACCAGAGATGGCATATCAGACAAGCCATCTGAGCTACCTGCCAGGACCAGATTCCCTTAGTTTTCACCTGAGGTCCCTTTTCTGTTTCAGGATTCCACATTACATTTAGTCATCCCAAGGCTCCTCTTGGTTTTGCTGTTTCTCAGACATTCTGTTTTTGATGACCTTGACAGTTTGGGGGACAGTTTATAGACTGTCCTTCATTGGGGATTTATCTAATGATTTTCTGGGTATGTGGATTTGGGGGAGGAAGACCATATAGTTAAATTACTTTTTAAATCACAATATAACAAGGCTACTATTTTTAAAAATATATATTTTTATTGATTTTAGAGAGGAAGGGAGAGAGAGAGAGAGACATCATTGATGAGAATCATTGATCATCTGCCTCCTGCACGCCCCCCTACTGGGGATTGAGCCAGTAACCCGGGCATATGTCCCTGACTGGTATTGAACCCGGATCCTTTCAGACCACAGGCCAGTGCTCTATCCACTGAGCCAAACTGGCTAGGATAAGGCTACTTACTATTAATATGACATCACTGTTGATGTTGATCATCTGGCTGAAGTAGTGTTTGTCAGATTTCTCCCCTGTAGGGTTACTCTTTTTCCCCTCTTTCCATACTGTACTCTTCGGGAGGAAGTCACTATGCAATACTCATTCTTTTTTTTTTTTTTACTTTTTATATTAAAAAAAATTTCTTTATTGATTAAAGTATTACGTATGTGTCCTCATCACCCATTACCTCTTCCAATCCTCCCTACCCCCGTCACCACTTATGCCCTCACCCCCCTGGTGTCCGTGTCCATTGATTAGGCTTATATGCGTGCATAAAAGTCCTTTGGTTGATCTCTTCCCCTTATCCCCAACCCTCCATCTGAGGTTTGACAGTCAATGCTTTTCTATCTCTGGGTCTGTTTTTGTTCATCAGTTTATGTTGTTCATTATATTCCATAAATGAGTGAGTTCATGTGATACTTATCTTTTTTTGACTGGCTTATTTCACTTAGCATAATGTTCTCCAGTTCCATCCATGCTCTAGTTTGAAGCAGCCACCTTTTTCTCCTTTTTCTTTTTTTTAAAGAATACCTTTCAGCATTTCATATAATACTGGTTTGGTGTTGATGAACTCCTTTAGCTTCTTCTTATCTGTGAAGCTCTTTATCTGACCTTCAATTCTGAATGATAGCTTTGCTGGGTAATCTTGGTTGTAGGTTCTTGCTATTCATCACTTTGAAAATTTCTTGCCACTCCCATCTGGCCTGCATAGTTTCTGATGAGAAGTCAGCTGACAAGTGTATGGGTGCTCCCTTGTAAGTAATTGTTTTTCTCTTGCTGCTTTTAATATTCTCTCTTTGTCTTTTGCTCTTGGTATTTTAATTATGATGTATCTTGGTGTGGTCCTCTTTGGATTCCTTTTGCTTGGGGTTCTGTGCATTTCCTGGACTTGTAAGTCTATTTCTTTCACCAGGTGGGGGAAGTTTTCAGTCATTATTTCTTCAAATATGTTTCCAGTATCTTGCTCTCTCTCTTCTTCTGGCACCCCCATAATTCTGATGTTGGTATGTTTGAAGTTGGCATGTTTGAAGTAGTCCCAGAGGCTTCCTAAACTATCCTCAAATTTTTGGATTCTTTTTTCTTTTTCGGTTGTTTTTGGCCTCTTGGTATTTCAAATCTTTGTCTTGATTCTTGTGTTCCTCTAGTCTGCTGTTGGGTTTCTGTAAAATATTTTTTATTTCAGTCAGTGTATGTTTAATTTCTAGTTGGTCTTTTTTCATATCCACGAGGGTCTCACTCATATCCTCGAGGTTCTTGCTAAGCTTATCGGCATTTTCTAGGAGCCTCTTGAAATACCTTATAACTGTGGTTTTGAACTCTATAGTCAGTCATTTGTTTTCCTCCATTTCTTTCGTTTGTGATCTGTTTCTTTCTCTCCCCATTTTCACTGCTTCCCTGAGTTGGTTGGGTAGCTTGGTGTGCTAGGTGTCTCAGCCTCCCCTGTTACCTGAGGTGGACACTCTTGGTGCACCCCTTTGTAGACTGTGTGTACAGCCTTCTTGCAGATAAGTCTTGTTTGTTGTTGGTATCACTGGGAGGAATTGACCTCCAGGCCAACTGGCTGTGAGGATCAGCTGTGTCTTTTCTAGGAGTCAGCCTTATGCGCCAGGACTTGCAAACTTGCCAAAGTCTCTGTGCTCAGCTTGGATGGGGCGGAGTTTCTGGGTGGGAAGGAGTTTCAGGGTGGAGCTGACAGCCTTGGCTTCCAGTGATCCCCAGCCCACAAAGTCACCAGGTCCTAGCATCCGCAGGCAATCGCCGCAAGTCCCTCTGTAAGAAAGGTGCCCTTGAGTTTCGCCTGCCGCCAGACCATCCAGTCCCCAATGAATCCGGAATCTCAGATTTTCACCTGGCACCTGGGTTCAGTGCAGTCAGAACTCCTTTTCCCTTCCACCAGACGCCAGCCACACAATGAACAGATTGTCCTCACTGTGAGCACTTGTGCACGCCCCTGGAGCTCCACCTCTGGCTGGAGCTCCTTTCTCCTGTTAGACACCGCCAGCGGCCCGTTCATCCTCTCTGTGTGCACTCACGCATGCATCCGTAGCTCTGCCTTTTTCTCTTCCCCTGGGATTCCGCCCGCAATCCACATTCTCCCTGTAAGGGCCTGGTTCCCCCAGGTTTTGAGTGCAAACCAAACTGGGTTCAGCGCAGCCTGAAGTTTTTGTCTCCTTTCCGCTACAGCAACCCTGCCAGGCGTTCAGATACCCCGTCCTCTTGCACGCTTGAGTCTCCTACCTTACTTGGGCTTTGCAGAGGCTCTGATTATCCATGTGCACTTCTATGTCCCTCTGGTTTTAGATCTTCCAGTCAGCCAGCCTTCCTGTGGTTCTGAACAGTGTCCGTTTTGTCCGTTAGTTGTATTTTTGAAATTGTTGTGTGGGGCAAAAGCCTAGGTGTTTACCTATGCCGCCATCTTGGTTTCTCCCTGCAATACTCATTCTTAAGGAGTGGGGAGTTAGGCTTCACCTTCTTGAGGGTAGTATTTCTACAGAAATTATTTGGGTTTATTTTTAGGTCTAATATATATATTTTAAAATATATTTTTATTGGTTTCAGAGAGAGGAAAGGAGAGGGTGAAAACATCAATGATGAGTGAATCATTGATTGGCTGCCTTCTGCACGCCCCCTACTAGAGGTTGAGCCTGCAACCCGGGGAGGTGCCCTGACTGGGAATTGAACCATGACCTCCTGGTTCATAGGTTGATGCTCAACCACTGAGTCATGCCAGCTGGGCAAGGGGCCTGTATTTTGATTTGCACTTGGTCTTGCAAATTCCATGGCCAGTCTGTCCCAGCAGTTTCACTCATTGGTATGCCCAATAAATTCTTTTAAAAAATTTTTACAATCAGCTGCCTCGTGAACACTCCCTACTGGGGATGTGCCTGCAACCAAGGTACATGCCCTTGACCGGAATCAAACCTAGGACCTTTTTCCACTGAGCCAAACCAGTTTGGGCCCAATAAATTCTTGTATATGGGTGCTGGGAGACCTGTTGAAAATGTTCACACCAGCTCTGTTTCTGCAAAGAGCTAGAAACCCACCCAGCACAGATGAATCCAGAACACTGAGTGATGAAAAACATGATATAGAACACATACAGCAAAATAATGTTTAAAGACTTTTCATTTTCATTATTTTTCTATCTTTTTATAAAAAGGCAAGCACATTGAGCATTATTTACAATAGCCAAGATACCGAAGCAACCCAGTGCCTATCAATAGACAAGTGGATAACAAGTGGTGGTACATATCTACAATGAAATATTACTTGGCCATAAAAAAGAATGAAATCTTACCATTTGTAACAGCATGATGGACTTAGAGGGTATTGTGCTAAGTGAATTAAGTCAGAGAAAGAAAAAATACCATATTATTTCACTTGTATGTGGAGTGTAAACAACAAAACAAACGAACAAAATTGCAATAGACTCATAGAGCGCAAACTGGTGGTTGTCAGATGGGAGGAGGTTTGGAGAACTGGGTGACAGAGGTGATGGGATTAAGAAGTATAAATTGGTAGTTACAGAATAGTCATGGCATTAGGTAAAGCACAGGGAATAAAGTCAATAATATTGCAATAACTATATATGGCATCAGTTGGGATACTGGAAATACCAAGGTATATGATTGTCTAACTACTATCCATACACCCGAAACCAATACAAAATAAAATTTTAAAAAAGACAAGCGAAATAAAATGTATGAGATATACGTATGTGGTAAATCTATAAAGAAGCCATCTCTAAAGATGGTGCAGATGGCGAATACTATTGGCAAGACGATGTCTGGAGTTGGTTGGTGGGTAATTATTACGCTTCATATCTGATCTCTGACATTGATGCTCAATGTATTTATGTCAAATTCTTCATATTTTAAAAATGGAAGACCCTGCCCAGATGTGACCCACAGTGGGGATCAGAAATGGAGAAGTGGAAGGCATGAGGCAGGCGTGGGCAGCCTGCGCCTGTCACCTTGGCTGAGCCCGAAGGCCCGGAGAGGCGCTGGGAAAGCGGAACGTGCTCTGAGGACCAGCTTCGTGAAGTGAGGCTTCAGTTCTCACACACGAGCCACAGACATTAAATGCACCAAATTGCAGCCAACGAAATACATCCATACAGTCCTGACTCTAAAATACATAGCTCTTACCAATATATTTAATCTGTCTCATCTCCTCCGACTACACATTGTTTTAGTCGCTCTGGGCAAAAGGTGCCTTTCATTTCAAGAAGTTTTATTATTTTTAAAATATATTTTATTGATTTTTTTAAAGAGAGGAAGGGAGGATAGAGAATTAGAAACATTGATGAGAGAGAAACATCGATCAGCTGCCTCCTGCACACCTCCCACTGGGGATGTACCCGCAACCAAGGTACATGCATGCCCTTGACCGGAATCGAACCCAGGATCTTTCAGTCTGTAGGCCGACGCTCTATTCACTGAACCAAACCGGTTTTGGGTCAAGTTTCATTTTTAAACTATATTGCTAAACACTTGCCTTGCTTATTTTGTTATTTTGTTTCATACCCAAAAGCAAATCTTGATTTTCTCATGTTGTCATATTGCTTTTATAATTTAAGGAAGGAGGTAGGGGGACAGGGAAGAGGAGGAGGTCCCCTGGCCAGAGCCAGAATGACTGAGTAGTCTAAGGAAGGCCTGCCTGTGGTGGGCAGGGGCATCCCTATGGGCCCTGTGCTGTGCCTGGCACACCCTAGTCCAGACTTGACCTCTGGGGCAAATTTGTCTCCTTGCTGGCAGAGAAGCCGGCTGATATGCTGGCCCCACAGGGGTCACTCAATCCCTGCTTGCAGTGTGCCCAGTCCTTCAGGCTTCCCCCTGCTCCCAGCCAGTGGCCTCAGAGACAAAGCTCTCCTGGGCTCCCAGCTCTGTGGCGGTGGCGGAGGGGGGAGTGCGGAACTACCATCTGGCTCTAGTGATGAGGTTCAGACACATTGAGGCGACTCATTAGGGAACAATCAAGACAGCATATACTTAAGACCAAGGATCTGCTTGGCAGATTCTGTGGGAGATTTGAAGGAGGTGGAGGGGGCGAGGGAGGCAGAAGGCAGATGGGTGAGTTAGGTGGGGCTGTGGGAGGAGCAGGGCCTGGTTGGAAGCCCCAGCCCCCCTCATTCCCCAAATGATAGGATGGAGAGATCATGCTGCCTCCCTGGCAGTGTGGTCGAGAGGGTGGGAGACTGATGCCCAGGCTGCCTGGAGCAGGAGGGGGTGCTGAAAGCCCTCAGGAGTGATTTGGGAAGGACTATGGGAAATAAGGCTAACCAGACCTGAAAGTGGGCGAGAGGGAGGGTCCCACAGGCAAGGAGAGGGCAAAGGCTTGATGTCTGGGGGTGACAGGGAGGGAGCGACACAGCAACCCACGGCCAGCTGGCCCCAAACAGTCCGAAAGCACAAGCTACCCCACCCTATGTTTTGGGGAGCGGTTCAGGCAGCACTGGGGCCCTGGCTCGGCAGCTTCTGTATGGAGTGTTTCGGATGTGTCTGAATTCAGCCAGGAGCTAAAGGAAGAACCGCCCACTGGGCCATGGACCTGCTCTCTCCCCAGTGAGTGTGGTGCAGGCAGGTCTCCATCCTGTGGCCCAGGGACACCAAGGACTCCTGTGGCCTCCCCAGAGGCCTTGCCTCTCTCCTGCCCACAGGGAATGTGACTTCCTGCTGCTGGCGAGGGTGGGCTGGGAGCCCTGGGATGTGAGCCAGGCTGGGCAGGATAGCTGGAGGTAGGGCTCCCTCCAGAGTTCAACTGCTCCCCTTCTAGATTTGTAGATGGTCCCCATTCACCTCAGGAGCTTCCAAACACCCCGGACACCCAGGGGAACCAGGAATTCAGAGGTGAGAGAAAGCAGAATCCAGGACTCGACACAGGTTTCAGACTCATGGTTTATTGACACTGGAGCACAACAGCCCTGGGAGACCGCCTTTCTGGCTTCCCACCTGGGACGTGTCCCTACAGTCAGGCCAGGGCAAATAGTCATCCTGTCTTGGCACTCCCCTCCCCCCACCACGCGCACACCCCTCCCCCGGCCACAGAACCTCACTGAAATGTGCACAGATAAATCCTTGGCAAGGCTGGCATAGCACGTGAATGGCAAAGCTCAGCGAATTTGGCAAAGTTGTGGAGCCTTGGAAAAGGCCCCAGGCAGCCGCCCCTCTGGGCTACAGGCAGAATCAAACCAAAGGCTCATTTTGCACAAACCCACCTAGTTTCCGTTTAGCTGGCACAGGAGCCAGGCCTAGGAGCTGTCAGAGCTGTGCCCCTGGCCCCGGGAATACTGCTGAGGTAGCTGGGGAAGGGGCAAGGCCAGGGACTACGTGGGGGCCAGGGAGGACAGGACACAGGGTTATGGCCAAAGGCAGGGGGCAGCCAGAAGCTGACCCAGTACCTCAGTGAGCACCCTGTTGCTTTCTCCCTAAAACACACCCATTTCCAGGCCCTGGATGCTGAGCACAGGCTGGGCCAGGGAGGCTATGCAGGCACCTCAGGATTTCAGCGGGTTGGGAGTTTGACCAGCCGCCCTGGGGAGCCAACTGTACTGCCTCTCCCAGCCCTCCCACTCAGCTGCCTGTCTTTCCCACCCCTGCTGGCTCCGGCTCGGCTCTACCTGTAAGAGCAAGGCTGCAATTCTCCAGCTTTTGTATTCCTTATAAGGCGCTGGCATCAGTAGCTCAATTCTTTTCCAACCCACTTAATTTTAAGAATAGACACTAGTAAAACTTATTCACCCCCTCCCTGCTGGCGGTGGGGGGAAGGGCCCTCGGCACTGGCAGCATCTCCCCAGGATGTGCTGGGTTCACCCAAGTACCCCTGCACCTCCAGAATCCCTGGAGCTGCTGCAGACTCAGGGCAACCCTGTGCCCTACAAAGGGGAAACTGAGTCCCAGGGGAATGCAACGACTTACTCAGCTTGCATAAGAAGCTAGTGGCAAAGCTGGGACTTGAGAAGGGGACCACGGTTTTCAGAGCAGTGTCTCTTGAGACTGTGTCCTGAACAGGAAGTAGACCAGGATGCTCGGTGGTGGAAGATGCCCAGTGGCTCCAGTGCAGCCCAGTCAAGATGGAAAAGCCCTGCTCTGAGCCTAGGTGCTTGCACAGGCCGGCCCCGAGCACCAGGGTAATGAGGACTCCCTGGGCTAACCGCCACACCAGACAGCAATGCCTTGCTCAGGGCCTCTCCTGGGGGTGAGGTGGGGACTGCAGCAGCCTGGCTCGGGTTGGAGAGGTGTCAGGACAAGCCTGGAGAAGTGTCCTGGTGGAATCCAGACTGCAAGCACCGAAGCTCCTCTCTTGGCAGCAATCAACCGAGTAAGATGAGCAAAGAGAAAAACAAGCCCACTGCTCCCTCCCTCAAGGTCATACCCTCAGGATGCAGGCTGGAGGTAAAGGGTGGGGCCACATCCAGCCTGCTGCCAGCCTTGTGCTGGGAGGGGCTGACGAGGAGGCTTCTGGCCCCCAGAAGGCAGCGGGCCTTCAGATTAAATGGGGTAACACATGGTCATGTTGGCTACCAAACATTCTCTGAATGGCAGTGACCACGTTTAAGATGCTTTTTATCATGAGGCCCTGAGCAAGGCACTGACTACATGGCCTTAGCGTCTTCATCCTGCCTCGGGGGTGGGAGAAACTCAGAACCTGCAGGGGAGGGTCCCCACGGCTCCTTCCCTACCTGTTGGATGGACCAACAGCCTCTCCCTAAAACACCCTCTCATCATCCCCGCCACTTCCCCGGGACTCCCCTCAATGCCACTGGGGTCAGGGGGCTCCCCCGGCAGGTCTTCCTGGGGCTCTGCAGCTGTGGGTGGACTCAGAATGCCTCTCCAGGACTCCTGGCCTTGGGGACTGGCACCAAGCTTCCCCCCATGGCCCAGCCCCCTGGCAACCTTCTGCGGAAGCCTCAGTTAAGCAACTCACTGCCCTTCCAGACTTGCCAGCCCCTGCCTGCGGCAGCCCTGCCCACCCCCACATGCCCAGGTCCTCCCACCGGACACTCGCCTCCCCCAGGCCTGACCTCTGCCTGGAGCCCTCACCCAGCCCCCCACCTGCAATCCCACGGCAGTTGCAGCGCTCACTTGGTGTGAGCAAACGAAGCCGCCTGAGCGTCACCTCCCCGGGACCCCGCCCCGGAGGAGCTCTCCCACAGGCAGTCAGGGCAGCGGAGGCTGCCAGCTATCAGCGGGAAGAGGGGCATCTGTCGGGCGGGTGGGACAGACTCCCAGCCACACCCCTGCTGCCTCCACACAGGCCTGCAGGCTACATCACACTTGCCAGAGCCTCTGAGAATGTTTCCGAACGAAACCAACCCAACCACCAACACACAAGACATTCAGGAACACTCCAAACAGCAGCAAGGGCGTGCCTGCTCAGGGAGCTCGGCCCTCAGCTTAGGGTCCAGCCAGATACCGAGTGGCAGAACCAAGGAAGGTGGGGATCAGGCTCCCGGGCCCCGAGTCCGGCCCGGGCCCCGAGTCCAGCCTGGACCCCGAGAACAGCCCGTGCTCTTAGGAACCACCTTGCTGACTGCCGGTGGCACGTCTCAGAGAGGCAGAAAGAACTCTGCAGGGAGAATTCTGGCCTAAACCGCCCTCTGTAACAACATAAATCCGTTCTGTGCAAACTGAAACATGCCTATTGGAGCCCGGCAGGTCTAGCCTTCCTTACAACTGTTTAAGGCACTTGAATGGCTTATTAACACTACCTGGAATGGTTCTTATTTCAATCTTGATTTAAGAAAAAAAATTCAGTAATACTGCAAAAGAAGTTTCCCCTAAAAAAACCAACAACAACCAACACGTAAGTTTCTAAGGATTAAAATAAATGCTAAGCTCTGCTTAAGTTATTTGACACAACAGGTCACTTTGGCACTGACAGAACAGAGAGAAAACCGGAAATACTGCTTCTGAATTAGACTTTTCCCTGGAAAACAACAGCACAAAAGACAAGTGCAGCAGCTCTGAGCTTCCCCTTCCCCTGCGGGGGACGAGGGACCGGGGAGGCCAGGGCCACACTCGTCCCGCTGCCTGGACGCAGGCGGGCGACCACTGCAGGTGCAATCCCGGGTCCTCTCCCGTTTGGGGAGCGAGCCCATCCAGCTGAGTGCAGCAGCTGCGTCTGCCGACACGAACCCCCCAAGCTGTGGCCTACGAGGAATGGAGGGAAAAAATCTGGGCGCCCAGGATGTGTTTGCAAATACCCACGGCTCTGGGCCACCCACAGCATGCCACTGTGACTGTGACCTCTGGTTGCACCCCCACCTCATGGGGATCAAGAGCCAGCCCAGTTCCCAGATCTTCTCTTTGGCAAGACTTCCTCTGTCCCGCTGCCTGTCACCAGCGAGGTGTGACACCCCCCCCACACACACACGCAGCTCCACAGCCATCAGGAGGGACCGATACAAGCAGCGCAGGGGCTCGGGGATCCCAGGGAAAAGCACTGCTTGGGTGGTGCCGCCTGCCCACCCCTGCCTATTGGGTCCTTCGGCATCTGAGGGGAAGGGTCACAGGGTGGGGACCACCGGGGCCCTGGACCTCCTAACTTCTCCACGGAGTGTTGTTCTCTGGCTCCGAGAGGGCAGAGGGCAAGTCCTGGCTTCTCCCGTCGGCCTGGGATTCCCCAGTCCCCTGGGCCCACCCCTCCAGCAGGTCTCGGGGGTCCCTGAGGAAGACCACCATGACCGTGATGTTGTCATGGGAGCCCCGCTCCCTGGCGGCAGCCACCAGCTCCTCGGCGACACGCAGCCCGGTGCCCTGCTGCCTGGCCAGGTGGCTCTGCACGAGGCCGGCCACCTCCTGGTGGGAGACTACGTCAAAGAAGCCGTCACAAGCCAGCAGCAGGTAGTCCTCGGAGCCGGTCAGCTCCCGGGAGGCCACGTCCGCCTCTCCGGACACATAGGGCTTCTGGAAGACGTCCCCTGGGCACGGGAGAGAAGGGCCTGGAGTCAGAGGACTGGCTGTCCATCTGGCCGGGCCGGCCGCTACGGCCTCCCCTCCTCCAACACCCGCTCACAGGCAAGGACACGGGGTGAAGAGGGAACTTCCACGGAGGGGACGGAACAGATATTCTGGTGCTGCTGAGGGCAGAATCAGAGCCCAGCAGGGCCAGAGTTCAGCTCCGACACAGCTTTCTCACTCGGGGAGCGGGCCCAGCGGGAGTGGCCCCGGCCCTCCTGAGGTCCTGTTAGACACCGGACAGGCACTCAACCGAGCTCGCTCTCCTCCCGACACCTGCTCTTCCAGTCACCTCAGCCTGGAAAACAGGACCAGAATCTGAGGGTTCCCTCTGTCTCTCACACCCCAGATTGAATCTGTTAGCAGATCCTACTGGCCTTACCTTCAAAATGCAGCTCCAACTCCCCCCCACCCCCCGCCCTCCTGGTTTGGACAGCTCACGCCACCCCGGCCCCCTCAGAGCTTCCTGCTGGCCCCTCCTTCTGCTCTTGGCCTCACAGTCACGTGCCCAAGGAGCGTGGACTAGACCCTGGTGTCCCTTATGCCCAGCTTCCCAGAGCTCCCCTCTCCTCGGAAAGGAGCCTGGCCCCTCAGCTTCCAGAGGCCCGCCCGCCTCCCCGCCCTGATGTGTCCGGAGACACAAGGGCAGAAGCCAAAGGGGAAAGAAGGGCTACAAAGGCAACACGTTTGGCAAGAGGGGGACGTTGCGGGAGGCTGAAGGGACAGGTGTCCCGTCACAGGGCCAGCAGGAAGGAGGCGGCTCCTCAGTGTCTGGAGAGACGGGGCTGCTGAGCCCCCGAGTGAGGCCTGGCAGCGGCAGCTGCTGAGAAAGTAGAAGGAGGTGGGTGGGGAAGCTTCTCCTTCAGATTTTAAGACAGAAAAAAAAAAAAAATCATCGGCATGAATGGGGGAAGGGGGGATAAATCTCACTTATGGAATATTTAACACTTATCTGCCAGCTAACCAAGGGGAGCAGGGCCTAGAATTTTCTGAGGAAGTGTTATAACCAAGAGATGACGACACGTAACTTGAACCGCAGTTCTCTGTGCCAGCCGCTCTCCAAGCAGCCTTATCCACGGCAGGCACCCTTTCAGCACGTGACACTGCCGTCCCCAACAGCTGGACCCAGAGGCCTAGCCTTGGGCAGCCCCCCCCCCCCCCCTCCTCACCTATGGCTCTGGAGACGGCCAGGGTCCCGTTGACTCTCCAGCAGTCCATGTACGACACGAAGCCACCCAGCGCTTCGATGCGCTCCTTCTCGTCCTGCGGAAGACAGCCAGCAGGCTCAGGTCTGGAAACCTCGGGCAGGGCACTGCCAGCCGGCAGGAGCTGAGCTGGTTTCTACGTCAGCGCTGGGAGCCACAGCTCTCGAAAGATGCCCGAATGAGGCACCAATAACACAGTGAGGAATTATAAACAACCTCATCGTCCTCCAGGTGCAGGCATGGCTAAATAGGCTACAGCGCAAACACCAACAGGCCACTCCCAGCCACCGACCAACAGCCTGTCCCTGAGCAGCCTTTCAGGGCCAGGGAGACGCTCCCGAGGCAACAGAAAGAGCGCGAGCCCCAGGGTCAGACGGCAGCCCCCACAGCTGTCTCACTTGTCAGGCCGGTCACTGTCCCTCTCCGTAAGCTGCTGGGAGGACACCAAGCGTGTGTGACATGCAGCCACTTGGCAGGGCTGGATGAAACCTGAGCCAGGCCCTGGAAAGCCCTGTGGCCCTGGGTCCTCATCCTTTCCCTCCACCCACAGGCCCTGCCCGGCTCCCCAAAGGGCTGTGACGCTCCAGGCCAGAGAGGACAGGCCAGAGGCCCAGTCCAGCCGAGAGTCCTAAAACGTCTTTGGTTTTATAGATTCCCCTGGAAGGAGGGTTCCAGACCTGAGCCTACCGCCTGAGGGTGGTAACAGCCTGAGGCTTGAAAGGGGCAGAGCCAGGCCCAGGCATGGACATCTGTCTTTGCTCTTTGCATGGTCCACTCTGCTGAGCTCAGGCCGTGTTTGGGAAATGCTGTCTGCAAAAAGTGCCCAGTGAGCCGAAACCGGTGTGGCTCAGTGGAGAGAGCATTGGCCTGCAGACTGAAAGGTCCCAGGTTCGATTCCGGTCAAGGGCATGTACTTTGGTTGTGGGCACATCCCCAGTAGGGGGTGTGCAGGAGGCAGCTGATCAACGTTTCTCTCTCATCGATGTTTCTAACTTTTTATCCCTCTCTCTTCCTCTCCATAAAAAAAAATCAATAAAAATAAAAAAAAATTAAAAAGTGCCCAGCGGGCTCAGAGAAGGTGCTCAACACTGAGCTTACGTGGGTGCAGCCAGTGGGTGCAGAACAAGGACCTCAAGCATAGATTTGTATCTAGAGCTAACTTGGGCCACGTGTCACCTGGCTGCTTGTCTTGGGGTAGGAGGGTCCACCGCAGAGCAGGCACTGGAGGTCCCAGAGTGTCCGAGGATACAGAACCTCTCCTGGCTGTGTGTTTTGGGCAAGTTACTTAACCTCTCTGGGCTTCAGTTCCCTCTGTACAATGGGGAGGGCATATGTAGGAAGCTGAGCACAGGCTGTGAGGCTAAGGAATGCTGTCATTCCTGGCTGTTATGAAGTGCTTTCTAAAAGCCACAAAAGAAAAAATAGTTCCACACAATTACATAAAACCAATACTTCCATATGGAAAAGCCCGTAAAGAAGGACAAAAGAATTTGCAAATCGCTGCACAGATAGGGAGCCAACCTCCCTAGAGTATGTAAGATGCCTACAGATCGATAAGGAAAACAGCGACAGCTCAGGACAGAAATAGGCAGAAGACAGGAACGGCGTGTCCTCAGGAAAGGTGACGGAAATGTTCAGCCTGGAAAAGACGCTTCAGCTGGTTCCGTGGCAGAACCGCACACCGCGCGGCGGCCTCTCACCTCCCAGACCGCCCGAGGGGGCAGTGTGCGAGTCTGTGCACTCTGACCCAGCTACTGCACTTCTGGGGACGTGCCCTTCAGACGTACCTGACCCTGAACACGGAAATGCTGCACTCAGCGGCCTGGTTCTAGCACCAAAAGACTGAAGAAGCCCATGGCCATGGAGGAGGGATGGAAATGAATGGGACTCCACCAGCCCTGGGAGAGGGTGGGAGCACCTCATGAGTATGTGCTGACGTGGAACAGCCAGCAGGTGCAGGACGAGGTGAAAAAGCCAGTGCAGAGCGGCATGCGGGGCCTAGAGGCACACTCCCCTCCCCGCCATGTGCAAACTCTCGCTCTCCCGCCTCAGGAGACAGAGCGGACACTTCTGTGAGATATGGTCTGAGTAGGAATAGTGAAAACCCTGAAGCTCAGGTGGGCGAGTGACCTCAGCGTAGCTTCTGCCTAAGGAAGCCCCACGCCTGGTTCCTCCAGTCCAGCATCACCTCCTCCTGCCCTCATTCCCAGAGGCCAGGTGAGCCTCCTAGCCTGCATGCATGACAGGACTCTGCACACGGACCCCACTTACTGGCTGCCTGCGGGGCACATAACTCAGCTCTCCCCTGCAGCTCTGGGCTCCGTGCTGCTGTGACACTGGCTGCCCATGTCCCAAGCTTTAGGGGACCCCTGGCCACTAGAGTCAGACAGGGGAGCTCTCCCTATGAGGAGTGCCAAGGGTTTCCTGGGAAGACGGCCCGAAGTCCCTTTTAAAATATATATTTTTTTAATTGATTTTTTTTACAGAGAGGAAGGGAGAGGGGGAGAGTTAGAAACATCGATGAGAGAGAGAGACGTCAATTAGCTGCTTCCTGCACACCTGCTACTGGGGATGTGCCCACAACCAAGGTACACACCCTTGGTAGAAATCAAACTGGGACCTTCCAGTCCGCACCGCAGGCCGACAGTCTATCCACAGAGCCAAACTGGTTAGGGCCCAAGGTCCTTTTTACTTGCGAATCTGTCCCAGCAATGCCTGGCCAGGGCTCCCTGACCATCTGCTTCCCCGACAGGCCCAGCACAACGGGGCCAGGGATGTCCCAGGGAGTGGGTGGAGGGAGCCCCTCACCTGTCGCTCGGGTTTATGCGGCTCCATCATCTTCACCACCTGCCCCTGCTGCACCAGGATGGCCTGAGAGTCCCCCAGCCAGGCGACGTGCAGGGTCTTTCCCGTGATGAGAGCACACACGCCTGTGGTTCCACTCTGCAGTCGCTGTGGGAAGAGAAGGCCGAGCGGGTGAGGGTGGCCAGGCACCGGCCCCGCAGGCACACGCAGCCCGGGCGGAAGAACGGCTGGAGGAGTGCCGAGAGCGAGCAAAGGGCTGTCAATGCATGACGGCACCGTGACGATTTCCACTCTGCTTAGAGCGTCTGATGATGGTGCACCCCCACCCCAAATCTCCTCACCAGCTGCCAACTGAGGCAGGTACCCCGGGCCTCAGTTTCCCCAGGTCTAAAATGGACATATCTTTGTATCGATCCCACAGGCTGCGGGAGAGCCCACTGATGTGAACACAGGTAAGGTTCAGCGTTGGGTTGAGGGAGGACGGGTTCTTTCTTCTTTCAAAAATAGGTGCCTCATCCCTGTGTGGCTCTCACTCCCGAGGAAAGAGCACTCCCAGCAGGACACCAGCTCCTGCTGAGACCCTGCCCAGAAGAGCAAGGGGAAGTGTGGCTGCATCTTAATCATGAGTTTTGTTTTCTGTATTTTATTTTTCTTAAGTATATTTGTATTGATTTCAGAGAGGAAGGCAGAGGGAGAGATAGAAGCATCAATGATGAGAATCATCGATGGGCTGCCTCCTGCACGTCCCACACTGGGGATCAAGCCCACAACCCGGGCATGTGCCCTGACCGGGAATCGAACCCTGACCTCCTGGTTCATAGGTCAACGCTCAACCACTGAGCAACACTGGCCGGATTGTTTTCTGTGTTTTATGATGATTTATACTTTATGATGAGTTTGTTTTCTGTATTTTATGATCATGTGTAGTGGCCTTGCTAATCCTAGAGACAATGTCCCACTCCCTACCCCCTGGGCCAGCTAATTCCTAAAGATACCAAACGTCTCCCCCAAGCCAGCGGGTCAGGAGCCCATGTCTCCAACCACTCGTTCTGCCTCTCAGGCGGGGCCGATGTTTCGCTGGCGCCGATAGCTGGGGACCGCCCCGGCAGCCCAGAGCCTGCAGAGGTGATTCCAACTACCCGGTCCTAAGCTTGCTGTGACTTGCTGGCCCCGCCTCCCCCACGCTTCCTGCAGAGGCCACAGTGGAGAGCCTGGCCAGGCTTTCCTCTCTCCCTCTGCTTCCTGACCCACGTGGTGCTTCCCCTGCGGCACTGAGGGCATGGTGCATCCTCGTGGGAAGCGTACGTGACGCACTCCTCTGAGAAATAAACTCTTCTTTCAGGACAAATGTCTCTGTCAGTTCACTATGCTTGATTAAAACAAAATCCTGGTCCTCGCTGGTTTGGTTCAGTGGTGAGAGCACTGGCCCACGGACTGAAGGGTCGCAGGTTAGATTCCAAGCAAGGGCACAGTCAAGGGCAACTGAAGGTTCAGTCCCTGGTCCTGGTTGATTGGGGCATGTGTGGGAGGCAACCACTCAAAGTGTCTCTCTCATGTTGTTTCTCTCTCTCTGCCTCTCCCCCTTCCTTTCACTCTCTCTAAAAAAGTCTTTGAAAAAAATATCCTCAGTGAGGATTATAAAAACAAATAATAAATAAAGAAAAGAAAACAAAATCCTGAGCCTGCACACCCTCTGCAGTGGGGCAGGTCCACAGGGCAGCAGGGCCAGGCCGCACCAGCGGCAAGTGGCAGCTCTATGTTGCTTCTATTCAAATTAAAAACAAGCCCCGCTGGCTACAAGAACAAAATGACGCGACTGCCAGCAGCATTTGGTGAGAACCTTCCAGCACCACTAACTTTCTTTAAAAATATATATATATATTTTTTATTGATTTTTTACAGAGAGGAAGGGAGAAGGACAGAAAATTAGAAACATCGATGAGAGAGAAACATCGATCAGCTGCCTCCTGCACACTCCCCACTGGGATGTGCCTGCAGCCAAGGTCCATGCCCTTGACCGGAATCAAACCTGGGACCCTCCAGTCCACAGGCTGACGCTCTGTCCACTGAGCCAAACCGGTCTCAGCCAGCACCACTGAATTTCTATCCTTCCGCAGGGCTGGGCCTCTCCGATGCTAATGGCTACTAGCCCCCCACTGCACGGGACTGGCCCCCTGTCCTCACCTCTCGCTTGGCTTTCCAGAGGAACATCTCATCGGTGCGCCGGAAAGCTTCCCTGAGGGCTCCCGCGGGGCGTGTGGGCAGCTCCGGCTGGCGAGCAGCATTGGCGTGGACATGCACCGCGGCGTACCTCGCGGCATCCACTCCTCCGTGACCGTCAAACACTGCAAAGTAGGCTCGATCCACGGGGTCCTGGGTGGGAATGCAGCGGGAGTTACCGCCCCGCTGACCTCATGCCTGGCCGAAGCCGTGACCCAGCCAAACGCTCTCATTAGGCGCTGGCTAGAAGGGTCAGGCACTGGCTGGAGGGGTCGGGCGCTGGCTGGAAGGGTCGGGCGCTGGCTGGAAGGGTCAGGCGCTGGCTGGATGGGTCGGGCGCTGGCTGGAGGGGTCGGGCGCTGGCTGGATGGGTCGGGCGCTGGCTGGATGGGTCGGGCGCTGGCTGGAGGGGTCGGGCGCTGGCTGGATGGGTCGGGCGCTGGCTAGAAGGGTCAGGCGCTGGCTGGATGGGTCGGAGGCTGGCTAGAAGGGTCGGGCGCTGGCTGGATGGGTCGGGCGCTGGCTGGAGGGGTCGGGCGCTGGCTGGATGGGTCGGGCGCTGGCTGGATGGGTCGGGCGCTGGCTGGATGGGTCGGGCGCTGGCTGGAAGGGTCGGGCGCTGGCTGGAGGGGTCGGGCGCTGGCTGGAAGGGTCGGGCGCTGGCTGGAAGGGTCGGGCGCTGGCTGGAGGGGTCGGGCGCTAGCTGGAGGGGTCGGGCGCTAGCTGGATGGGTCGGGGCGCTGGCTGGAAGGGTCGGGCGCTGGCTGGAAGGGTCGGGCGCTGGCTGGATGGGTCGGGCGCTGGCTGGAGGGGTCGGGCGCTGGCTGGAAGGGTCGGGCGCTGGCTAGAAGGGTCAGGCGCTGGCTGGAGGGGTCGGGCGCTGGCTGGAAGGGTCGGGCGCTGGCTGGAAGGGTCAGGCGCTGGCTGGATGGGTCGGGCGCTGGCTGGAGGGGTCGGGCGCTGGCTGGATGGGTCGGGCGCTGGCTGGAGGGGTCGGGCGCTGGCTGGAAGGGTCGGGCGCTGGCTAGAAGGGTCGGGCGCTGGCTGGATGGGTCGGGCGCTGGCTAGAAGGGTCGGGCGCTGGCTGGATGGGTCGGGCGCTGGCTGGAGGGGTCGGGCGCTGGCTGGATGGGTCGGGCGCTGGCTAGAAGGGTCGGGCGCTGGCTGGAAGAGCTCTGAGAGATGTCCAGCACCTAGGCCCGCAGACGGAGGCATCATTCCTGACTTGGCTCTGGTGGGAAGGTCTGCTCGGCACCCGGCGTGGTTTCCCGCCCTCTGCCCCTGTGCAAGCCCTCCTACGCTGTCCCGATTGGGGACACTGGCCTCAGTGTCCTGATTCGGAGCCGCCCTGGGCCCGGGAGGGGGAGCCCCGCGGGGGAGCACTCACGGACAGGCCGAAGAGCTGGTTGAAGGCAGGAAGGCACACGTGCCGGTCCTCCATCCTGCGGCGAGTGTTCCGTATGGCGTGAATGGAGACCAGCCACTGCCGCTGCGGGGCCCGGGCAGCCGGGGGCACCTGCGTCTGCCACTGGCTGCACACCTCCCAGAGCCGGGCGAAGAGGCTCAGCGCCAGGGCCTTGGCGTCCAGCACTGAGGGGAAGATGGAGGGTGGTTAGGAAGCACCAACGCAGGCCGGCCAACGCTCTGCTCGCTCTCCCCGCCCCCCTTCCTGTGGCCTCTGCAGCTCTCCAGACAGCCCCCTCACAGCCTGCACAGGCCCGGCCAGCCCATCGCCCCGGGGCACACAGCCCAACAATGTGTGACAACATGTGTCATCGGCAGCGAGAAGTGTCTGTGTTGGCCCCGTGGTGGGACGCGTCCGCTCATGGAGCACCCCCACCCGAAGAAACAGCCAGAAATGTAGGTGATTTAAGGACAAAGTACAGAATCACTTACAATTTTGCACTAATTAGAAACAATATATATTCACGACGGAGTAAATTATGGTCTGTTCTCTTGGTGAATTAAGCTGCTATTAAAAATGATTTTTGCAAATTAACATGTAATTGCCATTGACCCAACAACTGCACCCCTGGGCATTTATCCCAGAGAAATTAAGACAATGTTCACACACAACTTGTGCCTGACTGCTTACTGCTCATGCGGCTTTACCTGTGTTAGGTGAAAACCGATTTCGCCCAGGTGTCCTTCCGTGCGTGAACAGCTAAACAAACTTGGGTACCTCGTGCCATGGAAGACCACTCAGCAGGAGGAAGGGAGGGGCTACTGACACACACAGAAACCTGGATGAATCTCCAGGGAATTATGTTGAATGAGAAGAGCCAATCCTCAAAAGTTACATACTGTGTGATTCCATTTCTATGCATTCTTGGAACAACAAAATTATAGAACAGAAACAATCAGTGGTGGTAGCCAAGACCGGTTTGGCTCAGTGGATAGAGCATCGGCCTGCGGACTGAAAGGTCCCAGGTTCGATTCCGGTCAGGGGCATGTACCTTGGTTGCGGGCACATCCCCAGTGGGGGTGTGCAAGAGGCAGCTGATCGATGTCTCTTCTCTCATCGATGTTTCTGACTTTCTATCCCTCTCCCTCTCTGTAAAAAACCAATGAAATATATTTTTTAAAAAAGAAAAGAAATGATCAGTGGTTGTCAGGGGTTGGGGGGGGGGGGGGGAGAGTGAGAGAGGGGAGCATACATGGAAACTTGAGGGAGTCTTGTGAGATGAAACTGTCCAGGATCTTGACTCTGGCAGGATCTGGCCGTGATATTTAGGCGTTTTGTTCGAGACGTCGCCATCGGGAGGAACTGGGTAAAGGACGCCCGGGGTCCTGATGTGTTATTTCTTACAACTGCACGTGAGGCTATGGTTCTCTCAAATACAGTTTAATTTAAGAAATTAAAGGGGATCACAAAAACGGACTTTTACAGAGTTTGTAAGCACGTAAAATGCTTATGTCGTGATACTCAGAAAGAAAACACTGATATTTAGAGGATAGAAAATTCCATATCATGAGTATGTGAAAAAGTCTCCCACCACCGGAGCCCAGAAACAAAAGGCAGGGAAGGCACACAGCCACAACGCCGGCAGAGCCGACTCCGGGGTGGTTTACGGTGATGTTTTTTCTTAAGTACACCTTTTTAGTGCTTTCCCAATTTATCATTGCAGGTGTTAGTCCCAGGGGATGGTTTAAAATACATCGCTAAATGCTTCAAAACTACTCCCTTCAAGAGTGGGGGGAGCGCAATTCCCTCCCCTTGAGTGTGTAACTGAGTGACCTGCTTCCGATGAACATGATAAAACCAAAGTGACCATGAGTGGCTTCAGATCCTAGGACCTAAGAGGCACTGCAGCTTCCACCTTGTGTGCCCTCTCTTTCTCACTGTCGCCCTCTCTTCCTCTCTGTCTCCCTGTGAATCACTGGCTCGGTGGGAAGCCAGCTGCCATGTCACGAGGATGCTCAAGCAGCCTGTGGCGAATCCTCACGGCACAGAACTGAGACTTCCTGCCAACAGCTGTGCGATTGAACCATCTTGGGAGCAGAGACTCTGCCCGCACTGGCCTTCGCCCGACCTCATGAGAGACCCTGCCAAGAATGACCTGCTCAGTTGTTCCCAAATTCGATAAAAACTATCCTATATAATAAAGAGGTAATGTGTAAATTGACCCTCACGCAGTTGCACAAGATGACTGCCCTCATGTGGTCAAAGATGGCTGCCACAAGATGGCCAGCAGGGGAGGGTAGTTGTGGGCAATCAGGCCAGCAGGGGAGAGCAGTTGGGGGCAGCCAGGCCTGCAAAGGAGGGCATTTAGGGGCAACCAGGCCAGCAGGGGAGGGCAGTTGAGGGTTACCAGGCCAGCAGGGGAGCAGTTAGGCATCGATCAGGTTGACAGGGAGTGGTTAGGGGGTAATCAGGCTGGCAGACAGGCGAGCAGTTGGGAGCCAGCAGTCCCGGACTGTGAGAGGGACTGGGCCTAAACTGGCTGGCAGACATCCCCTGAGGGGTCCTAGATTGAAAAGGACACAGGCTGGGCTGAGTGACACCCCCCCCACATATATACACACACACAGTGCATGAATTTTGTGCACCGGGCCTCTAGTGGGATAATAAATGCCTATTGTTTGAAGTCACTGATTTTTAAGCAATGTTATGTAGCAACAAGTAACAGCACCTACAATATAGACTTTAAAACAAAAATCCAAATCCTATCTAAGCCCTGGCTGCAAAGAAAAAACGAACAAGGAGCAGGTCCAAAGGAAACCTCAGGTGCTTCACCTCAGAGACCCAGTTCATTCTGCTACACAAATCCCTCCTGAGATCCCTGCTGGCCCAGGGGCTGGTGGCAGGCACACCTACGAGGGTGGCCTCAGGGCAAGTCACTGGGAACAGGGCACACTCAGGAGTGTCACAGGCCACACCTGAAGGATTTGGGGAGCTGGAGAAGAAACAGCTTGTGCCTAAAGGCAGTGGCTAATGAAGAAAAGAAGGGCCGAGGCCAGGGGGAGATACGTCTGAGAAAATCCACACATTACTGGGGTGCCTAGAATTGACCACTGCCACCACACCCAGAACTTGGTGGCCATTCAGCATTTGTCAACAACTGGGTTGCATCAGATCTGAAACACCCAGGGAGACACAGCACCGCTTACTCTCTTGCCTTAGGTCATGCTAGTGTTTTCGTCAACGTGTTGAAACCTGAATCTTGGCTCCAGCAAAGGGCAATTACCAATAAGAATGATAAGCTGTGGGGAGGCTCACCTGGCCCACACACTCTTAGGCTGCTCACAGGACTGCCTGCTTTCCTGGCACCCACAGGCACTGCTCCCTGGGGAGGGGTGGCTGGTGCTCCCCCGGACCCTGTCGAACAGAGGTCTCTCCTAACACCCACGGATAAACTTTAACCAAGCCCCACTCCCATGACAGGCACTGCGGATTCAGGCAGGGATATCAGGCCTGCATGGGAGCAGGAGCCCCCAAGTGGAGGTCTCTGGTGCTGTCAGACACTGTACTGCTCCTTCCCCGCCAACAGGTGGCGCTGACTCCCTACGGGAACTCGGCTGAGGCGGGGCCTGCAGGCTCTGCAGAGGACAATGGCTGCCTGTCTCCTGCCTCTGGTGGGGACCAGAGGAGGTTGTGCTGGAATGGCTGGGGGCAGGGAACCTGGGAAAAGAGCAGGGGACCAGGACAGAAGGGCCAGGCACCTACTGCCGGGACAGGCTGTTTTCCTCTCTTCTCCTGGCCTGTTCCTGGCTTTGCACTCAGCGCTCCCACTCACACTGAGATGATACAGGCATACTTTGTTTTATTATGCTTCGCTTTATTGTGCGCTTGACAAATGTTGCATTTTTTTTAAACCGAAGGCAAGATTGCTCCCCAACCCCAGAAAAAGGTTATGACTTGCTTTATAGCGGTGGCCTGGAGACACCCCTCAGTGTCTCGGAGGTGCCTGCAGTTAAATGATGTGAGGGAGGTGCTAGTGAAAGCACTACATAAACGAACCAAATCAACACACTGTACGTACGCCTTAAACGTACACAGTGTGATACGACAGTTATATCTCAATTAAAAACTAATAAAATAACACAGTCAGATAGGAAATGGCAAAGGAAGAAGAATCTGCTGAGGCTACCACTTTGCTGCTGGCCAGGCCGGGCCCCAGAACCCACTCTGTCTTCTGCACCCGGCTGGCCTTCTGCTCTGCCTGCGGCCGGAGCTGCCCCTCTCGCCAGCAAGCGTGGAGCCGCCGAGAGCCGGCCCCGGCCGGGCCCACCGCACAGCCCGCCACAGGCCATGGCTGAGCAACCTTTGCCTGCTGCGGTTCTGGTCCGACCCGAACGCGTACTCTGGTGAAATGTGATAGAAAGGAATGACTAGGAAAATGAAAGGAAGACATGCAAAATAAGAGCCCCGCCTCTTCAGGAGAAGGCTCTCTCCGTTTCGGGTGCCTCTTACTGCGTGGCTTGGGCCGCCCCGCTGACCCCTGTCCCGGAGCAGACTGCCTCCCCAAGCCCTCCCGGGGCCCACTGCATCTCCACCTGACGGGGCCGAGGCAGCCCAGGCCGGGGCCAAGCTCTGGCACTTCCTCTCAGTGGACACCACGGCTGCCTCTGGGCATCACCGCAGGGTGACTGACGGTGACACAGAACAGAAGCGGGACCGAGAAGTGGGATGTTGGTGTTCTCCCCTGTAACACGGGCCACACATGGTCATCCCCCCACCCCCCGTCTGAAGCCCAGCGACGGCTGCTGTGCCCCCCACCCCCCACGGGCTGCCATCCGGCTGGGAGCGCTCTCTCTCCATCCTGATGCCCCTGCCCGTCCTGCCACACCGCCTTCCCATCGGCAAACGGCAAGGGGGCTGGAGGCCAGGTGAGTCCTCCTTCTCCCACTCCGGTGCTCGCCGGCAGCCTGTCCCTTGTCTGGCTGGCAAGCCAGCTGCCCGCCAAGCCTGGAGTCCCAATGAAGAAGAGAACTCACGGGTCCCAGGGGCCTTTTCCTCCTCCGCTCCCTCGCTGTCCTCCTCCTCCTGCCGGGGCAGCTTCGTGAACTCGGACAGGTCTGTCTGCAGCAGCTGGGAAACGGCTTCATGGGCCAGAGATGCAGCAAGAGGTGGCGGAGCGTTCCTGGGACGGGAAAGAAGCCGACATGAGAGGGAGCCCTCAGGCCCCTTCCACCCAGGGAAGCCCCTTAGGAGGTACAATGCCTACGAGTACCCCACCTTGGGGCCGCACGAGCAGGTCAATCCCCTGTAGGGGGCGAGCAGGAGGCAGCCGGTCAATGATTCTTATCACTGATGTTTCTTCTCTCTCTCCTCCCTTCCTCTCTGAAATCAATAAAAATATAATTTTTAAAAATAGCGGTTGGCAAACTTTTCCTATAAATGGTCAAGTAGTATTTTTGGCTTTGTGAGGCATCTGGTCTTTTCTATATCTACTGAACGTTGCTGTTGCAGCAGGGCTAAAGCAGCTGAAGCCAATAAACAAATAATGGGCTTAGCTATGTCCCAATAAACTTTATATATATATTTTTATTGATTTCAGAGAGAAGAGGCAGAAGGAGAGAGAGAGAGAGAAACGTCAATGATGAGAATCACTGATCAGCTGCCTCCTGCACACCCCCTACCGAGCCCACCACCTGGTCATGTGCCCCGACAGGCCAATCTCCCGTCCGTGGGGAGCCGATGTCCACATGACATCATTTCCCTGGGCCTGTGCTGCTCCAGACATGGGCTGGGGCTGGTGGGGCGGGGGTGTCACAGACTTGTGGGCAGTGTCCACTGGCCTCCATGGCCAGCCCAGACAAACTGTCCGACGTTCAGCCTGGTGACAGGTGCCTGGTCCCTAATACCAGCTGGGGAGTTGAGCTTCAAAATACATATATTGAGTTCTAATCCCCAGTGCCGCAGAATGTGATCTTGTTTGGAAATAAGCTGGTTGCAGATATAATTAGTTAGGATGAGGTCTCCCTGGAGTAGGATGGGCTCCTAATTCAATAACATTGGTGACCTTATGGAAAGGGGAAATTCGGAAACACACACACACACACAGAATGCTGGGATGAAGGCGGGGACTGGAGTGATGAACCTACAAGCCAAAGGCGGTCAACAACCACCAGAAGGAACCAGCCTTGCTGGCACCTTGATCTTGGACTTCCAGCCTCCAGAACTGAGACAATCCATTACCGTTGGTTATGAACACTGTGCAGGAGTAGGCTGGACATCACAGTCACCCCAGAAAACAAACAAACAAAAAAGGAGCGTGGGACCCTTGGGCTGGGCCTAGAAGGCTGGGCTATGCATGGCCCATCAGAGCAGCTGGTACAAGGGGAGGCTGGGGGTGGGGAGGCAGGTGTCAGAAAATGGGGAGCCGTGGCCTTGGTGGGCTCTGAAGAGGGATGTGACATGATGGGATAGGCTTCTCCCTGGCCGTCCCCTTCAGGGTGGACTGAAGGGTAAACTCTGCAAGGAGGCCAAGGCCCTAGCTGAACAGCACCCGTCAGTGGACAGGAGGGCACAGAGCAGGCGCTGAACAGGGCACTGAATGGACAGGTTCCTTGTCCACAGCGAGTCTCAAGACGGGGCCTCTAAATGAATGGGGTGAGGGCTCCAGCCTGAAGGGGCTCGCCTGGGCAGACAGCAGCTAAAGGGCCGGGATAGCGGGAGAGGGGGGCTGTGCAGGGCCGTGGAGGAACAATTCTGGAAAGCAAGCCTTGTTGAGTGCTTCAAAGACCCCAGCAAGGACCCAGAGCAGAACTGTGGGGCTGGCGCGGGCAGGAGTGGGAGGGAAAGCAAATGGAGGGAGGAGTTGGGACTCTGAGCTCAGGAAGAGGGACCAGTAAGTGGCAGCTCCTAGGAAGTCGTGGGGGTGAAGAGACAGGCCAGTCGGGAAGGACCACATAATTCCGCCACAAGACGCTTTCCCATGCCTCGCTTGCCTGCCTGCCCAGCCTCCAGCCCTGGGGCCAGCTCCCACACCACGTTCCTGGGAAGCCCTTCCTGGCTCCCCCAGGCACAGGGGCCGCTACTCCTGGTACCCCACAGCCTTAAGAATATATCTTGCCGTAGCCCAGTGGTCGGCAAACTCATTAGTCAACAGAGCCAAATATCAACAGTACAACGACTGACATTTCTTTTGGGAGCCGAAAACCGACTTCTGTGCATGGGCCGTGAAGTTTCTATCTCACTATAGGTGCGCGCCAGTACGTGGTATTTTGTGGAAGAGCCACACTCAAGGGGCCAAAGAGCCATATGTGGCTCTCGAGCCGCAGTATGCCAACTACTGCCCTAGCTGGTTGCTCAGTGTTTAGAGCATCGGTCCAAGGACTGAAGGGTCACGGGTTCGATTCCAGTCAAGGGCACGTACCTTGGTTGCAGGTTCGATCCCCTGGCCCCATTTGGGGCATATGCAGGAGGCAGCCAATCGATGTTTCTCTCTCATATCAGTGTCTCTCTTCCTCTCTCTCTCTCCCATTCTTCCACTCTCTCTAAAAATCAACAGGGGGAAAAACAATGCTCGGGTGAGGATTAAGGAAACAAAGTAAAGAATGTATCCTGACCCCAGAATCTGCTCCTCACCAGTGGGAGCCCCTTGCAGATTGGAGGATGTGTGTTTACCCCTCTGTGCCTTTCCCTGAGGACTGGGGACCCCGATCCAGGGTGGGTGGCCTGTGGTTCTCGCCAGGCTGACAACACCGGGCTTCACCCGGAGGGCAAGGGCCTCTCACAGCCTGGTGGACGGGTCACGTTCCTTTGGGGCCAGGCCCCCGTGGTGTCTACAGATGACCTTAGGATCTCCTGGGACGAAGGAGAGGGTGGCTCAGGGGGAGAAGCCTCTGGCACTGCCTTTGAAAAACAACCAGTCAAGACATGAGAAATGACTTCCTCTGCTGTTTGGGGATTTCCTGCCCACCACTGGGTTTTCCTTTTTCCCAGCAGGGAGAGGGGGCGGCTGCTCCCCTGGCAGGTCGAGCTGTGTCTTCCTGCAGGCCCTCTGAAGTCCCACTGCAGAGGCCGCCGAGCTTCCAGCCGTGGGGTCCAGACAATGCCTGGCTTCGGGCCACAGGCTTCTTCCTGGATGCCCCTCCTGCCTCATCCAGGGGTTACCCCCCACCACACCCTCAGGGCACTCAGGCCCACGTCAGTCAGGGCTGCTAATGTGGCCACAGGATGCAGTGAAGAGTGTGTGCAAGATCCAGGGACCCTACAAACGCTCTAGTCCCGCCCACCTTGCGATTTTCAAGGAGTGTCTAGTTTATTTTTATTTTTTAAAATATATTTTATTAATTTTTTTTTTTTTTTACAGAAAGAGGAAGGGAGAGGCATAGAGAGTCAGAAATATCGATTAGAGAGAAACATCAATCAGCCACCTCCTGCACCCCCTCCCACTGGATATGTGCCCGCAACCAAGGTACATGCCCTTGACCGGAATCGAACCTGGGACCCTTCAGTCCGCAGGCCGACGGTCTATCCACTGAGCCAAACTAGTCAGGGCTGGAGTTTCTAGTTTAGCAGCAGAGATGAAAAGGCACATAAATAATACAGTGTACGGTACACACTGCTTGGGGACCTGAGATATAACATGGAACTGCTAACAACAGGGGAAAGACAGGATAGAAATTGTCACACCCCTGAACTCGGTGATCTGACTTCCAGTCAGTGTCGTAAAAGGGACCGTTTACAATCTGAACAATCTCCACGGACCAATCTGCTCGGGGTCCCTTTCACCCGAGAGCCCACACGCTCGAGCTCCGGGAACGGGAGCCCGGTGGGATCTCCTGACAGTCACACGCAGTGTAGACCGCATGTAAACATCTGCATCGACATAGGAAAGAAAAACTAGAAAAAGACAAATAGAACTAAAAATAAATCCACTTTGCCCTGGCTGGTTGGCTCAATGGATAGAGCATCCATTGGCCTGCAGATTGAAGGGTCCTGGGTTCGATTCCAGTCAAGGACACATGCCTGGGTTGTGGGCTCCATTCCCGTGAGCGGGGTGTGCAGGAGGCAGCCAAGCAATGATTCTCTTCATCACTGATGTTTCTATCTCTCTCTCTCTCTCCCTTCCTTTCTGAAATCAATAAAAAAAATATTTTTTAAAAAGTTTTATATTTACAGAAAAAGCAAAAAAATCCTATCTAATAAAAGAGTAATAGCCTAATTGACCGTACCTTCATTACACCACCAGCCATGCCCACCAGCCAATCGGGGCGGGGCCGAGGCCTGCATGAGGCAGTGAGCCAGCACCGGGGGGGAGGGGGGGGGGGGAATTAACAGGCAGCAGGGGCCAAGGGGGCATGCACGCGAGGTGGGGGCGGGCTGTCGAGTGCAGAGTGCCCCCAGGGCTGGGCGGTCACCGGGTGGTTGCCAGCAGCCGGGGCTATGGCCTGGGCCAGGTGGGCGGGCCCGAGGTGGCCAGGGCAAGCCAGCCATCAGCCCCATTGCAGGGTGATGGTTGGGTGCCCAAGGCCTAAAGTTTCGGCCAGGGGTGAGGGGTCAGTAGGACATCCCCTGAAGGCTCCCAGTATGTGTGAGGGGGCAGGTTGGGCTGAGGGATCACTCACCCCCAGTGCATGAATTTCGTGCACCGGGCCCCTAGTAATAAATAAAATATTATACTTTAAGGTGCTCTGAGGTGGATTCTTAGAGCTGGCACCACCCCTGAAGCCTCACAGTGCCCTGGCCTCTGTCACGAACAGTCTCAGGCCTGCTCTGTCATCCTGCTAATTAGCGGGGTGCCATTTAATGCCTGAGCCCAGGGCCTGCTGCCAGGGCCTCCGGGAACCCCACTCCACCTCAGGTAAGACCTGTTGTTCCCTACCCTTACCCTGAGGACACGAAAACTCGCTCCCCACAAGGCCCTGGGCCCCACGGAGCCTGTGGACCAACTCCTGACTTCTCCAGCTCAGACCCCTTTCTGGGCAGGGGGGTGGTCACCTGTTCCTGCTCGGCCACCCTCCTCTTCCTCACCCCGCCCCGCCCCCCGCTATCTCCATTGCTGTGGAGCAAAGCCAGCCCCACCCATCCTGGGTGCTCCCCCTCCTCGCACATCCCTTCTCGGAGCCCTCTCCTTCCCTGACCTGGAAATTGACCTGCAGGTTGGTACCCATTCCAGGTCCCAGAGGCCAGGTTTGTTCCTCTCTGTCCCCATGGACACACCGTCCGGCACGCAGTGCCCTCTTGCTCTCCTCAAGCCCGGTCAGCAGAGGTGCCTTTCTCCCCACAACCCCCAGCCCCCTCACCCCTGCATCTCCCTTCTCCCCCGTGAGTGCACAGCTGCGCCTGGCCTGCTTCCTCTCCTCCTGCCTCCGTGCTCCTGGCCCTGAGGGAGGCAGACCTCTGGGAGCCCTCCCATCGCCCACACCCCTAGCACCCCATCCGGCACCCTCAGGTCCCGGGCCTGCTCTGCCCTACCTGCCTCTAAAGTATTTCCTCATAGCCAAACAAGCTGCCAGCCCCCTCTATACACGCCACCCCGAGGGACCCCGTCGTTGGGCATTTTCTCCCAAGCTCTGTGGGACCGTGGGGGATGCTGGGATGGACGTGGACTGGAAGCCGGCCCACAACAGGGGCCTCTGTGCTCAGTGACCCGGGCTCCCACACAGCGGAGCGGGTGGTTCTGCTGGGGGCCAGGAGGGTGTGTGGGAATGGAGCTGACCTGTCACACAGGAAGCACATGGAGGCCAGCGCGGGGTCCTGATTTTAGGAGTGAGGCAGTGACTAGGGACTCTCGGTGTGGTCCCTCAAGGAAGGATGAGGGTCAGAGGCCATGAGCCTCCCCCTCTCCCCGCCGAGATCTGCTAACCTGGTTGTGCTCCCCTTTCTGTGGCTCAGCTTCCTCGTCTGCGAGACGGGGGAAGCACCCCCACACTGCTTGGTGGTGCGGCGTGGCCCACATGCTGGGCACGTGGCCAGGCCCTGTCTCAACATGGAGGCCCTGGCCAGTCTCCTACCCATCTGGCCTCCGTCTCCCCGTCTCCCCGTCTGTAAAACGGGACAGAAAGAGGGCCTGCTGCTTAGCCCCTGTCACGAATTGAATCGTGCCCTCCAAAACGATATGCCGAAGTCCCCACGTGCAATGGCTCCCAATGGGACCTTATTTGGAATTAGGGCCTTTGCAGGTCAGACTGGAGCAGGGTGGGCCCCACATCCAGGAGGACTGGTACCCTTACAAGAAGGGGATGCGCAGAAAGACAGGGAGAGGCGCCCGGTGAAGACAGACACACGGGAAGATGCCACGCACCAACAAGAGCCAGACTGGGGTGGCGCGTCTCCGGGCCGAGGCACACGAAGGACTGGATGACACCAGGAGCCAAGGGAAGGGCCTGGGGCAGATCCCGCCAGACAGCCTTTGTGTGGAACACGCCCGCTGACACCATCGCTCACTCGGCCCCCAGAGCTGAGACAGTACTGCGGTGTTGCTCTAAGCCACGCAGCCTGCGGTGCCCTGGCGGGGCTCTGGCGGGGCTCTGGGGGGCTCTGGCGGGGCCCGGGCGGGGCTCTGGGGGGCTCTGGCGGGTCTCTGGCGGGGCCCGGGCGGGGCTCTGGGGGGCTCTGGCGGGTCTCTGGCGGGGCCCGGGCGGGGCCCGGGCGGGGCTCTGGCGGGGCTCTGGCGGGGCTCTGGCGGGGCTCTGGGGGGCTCTGGCGGGGCCCGGGCGGGGCTCTGGGGGGCTCTGGCGGGGCCCGGGCGGGGTTCTGGCGGGGCCCGGGCGGGGCTCTGGCGGAGCTCTGGCGGGGCTCTGGCGGGGCTCTGGCGGGGCCCGGGCGGGGCTCTGGGGGGCTCTGGCGGGGCCCGGGCGGGGCTCGGGCGGGGCCCGGGCGGGGCTCTGGCGGGGCCCGGGCGGGGCTCTGGCGGGGCTCTGGGGGGCTCTGGCGGGGCCCGGGCGGGGTTCTGGCGGGGCCCGGGCGGGGCTCTGGCGGGGCTCTGGGGGGCTCTGGGGGGGCTCTGGGGGGCTCTGGCGGGGCCCGGGCGGGGCTCTGGGGGGCTCTGGCGGGGCCCGGGCGGGGCTCTGGCGGGGCTCTGGCGGGGCCCGGGCGGGGCTCTGGGGGGCTCTGGCGGGGCCCGGGCGGGGCTCTGGCGGGGCTCTGGCGGGGCCCGGGCGGGGCTCTGGCGGGGCTCTGGCGGGGCTCTGGGGGGCTCTGGCGGGGCCCGGGCGGGGCTCTGGGGGGCTCTGGCGGGGCCCGGGCGGTGCTCTGGCGGGGCTCTGGCGGGGCCTGGGCGGGGCTCTGGGGGGCTCTGGCGGGGGCCCGGGCGGGGCTCTGGCGGGGCCCGGGCGGGGTTCTGGCGGGGCCCGGGCGGGGCTCTGGCGGGGCTCTGGGGGGCTCTGGCGGGGCCCGGGCGGGGCTCTGGGGGGCTCTGGCGGGGCCCGGCGGGGCTCTGGCGGGGCTCTGGGGGCTCTGGCGGGGCTCTGGGGGGCTCTGGCGGGGCCCGGGCGGGGCTCTGGGGGGGCTCTGGCGGGGCTCTGGGGGGGCTCTGGCGGGGCCCGGGCGGGGCTCTGGCGGAGCTCTGGCGGGGCTCTGGCGGGGCTCTGGCGGGGCCCGGGCGGGGCTCTGGGGGGCTCTGGCGGGGCCCGGGCGGGGCTCTGGCGGGGCCCGGGCGGGGCTCTGGCGGGGCCCGGGCGGGGCTCTGGCGGGGCTCTGGGGGGCTCTGGCGGGGCCCGGGCGGGGTTCTGGCGGGGCCCGGGCGGGGCTCTGGCGGGGCTCTGGGGGGCTCTGGGGGGCTCTGGCGGGGCTCTGGGGGGCTCTGGCGGGGCCCGGGCGGGGCTCTGGGGGGCTCTGGCGGGGCCCGGGCGGGGCTCTGGCGGGGCTCTGGCGGGGCCCGGGCGGGGCTCTGGGGGGCTCTGGCGGGGCCCGGGCGGTGCTCTGGCGGGGCTCTGGCGGGGCCTGGGCGGGGCTCTGGGGGACTCTGGCGGGGGCCCGGGCGGGGCTCTGGCGGGGGCCCGGGCGGGGTTCTGGCGGGGCCCGGGCGGGGCTCTGGCGGGGCTCTGGGGGGCTCTGGCGGGGCCCGGGCGGGGCTCTGGGGGGCTCTGGCGGGGCCCGGCGGGGCTCTGGCGGGGCTCTGGGGGCTCTGGCGGGGCTCTGGGGGGCTCTGGCGGGGCCCGGGCGGGGCTCTGGGGGGGCTCTGGCGGGGCTCTGGGGGGGCTCTGGCGGGGCCCGGGCGGGGCTCTGGCGGGTCTCTGGCGGGGCTCTGGCGGGTCTGTGGCGGGGGCCCTGGCGGGGCTCTGGGGGGCCCGGGCGGGGCTCTGGGGGGGCTCTCGCGGGGCTCTGGGGGGCTCTGGCGGGGCTCTGGGGGGCTCTGGCGGGGCTCTGGGGGGCTCTGGCGGGTCTCTGGCGGGTCTCTGGCGGGGGCCCTGGCGGGGCTCTGGCGGGTCTCTGGCGGGGGCCCTGGCGGGGCTCTGGGGGGCTCTGGCGGGGCTCTGGCGGGGCTCTGGCGGGGCTCTGGGGGGGCTCTCGCGGGGCTCTGGCGGGCTCTGGCGGGGCTGTGGGGGGCTCTGGCGGGGCTCTGGGGGGCTCTGCGGGGCCCTGGTGGGGCTCTGGCGGGGCTGCCCGTGGAAACCACACAGCGTCGTCACGGGGATTCACGGAGGAACATAATTTGCACAGGGAAGGATGTGTGGGGTGAATGCCAGATTCAAGGCTGGCCCGCGGCATGGGCCGTGCCCCTTCCTCCTGTCCTGTGCTGTCCGGCCCCCTCCCCCCCCAGTGGGTGCACAGCCTACCTGCCGCTCAGGAAGCCCACTGCCAGCTCGGCCAGCTCGCCCTCCACCTCCTCCTGGCTCAGCACCGTCCCGGGGATCTTCCATGGCAAAGGGCTCTCTGCACTCAGAGGGGCGGGGAAGTCACGGAGAAACGCGTCCAGGAAGCGGGGCGTCTCCTCTGCCATCTGGCTGCTCTGCTCTGGGGCTCCAGACGCCATGCCCGGATCATCCCGGGGGCCTGCTGCTGGGGTTCCAGGCAGGCTTCACTCTAGGGAGAGACAGGAGGGTCAGCAAACACAGGAAGCATTTGGTGCCCTGCTGTGGGGTCCTCGGCCCCCCCCCCAGTGCTGACTGCCAGGTGTCTGGCACCTCCAAGCATCACACAGCAGGTGTCACACCCAGCCCGGAGCTCAGGGCAGAAGGGCGGGGCCACCCAGGTTCACACACAGCTCAGGGGGCCCGCCCACCAGTAAGTGGGAGGCACAACCTTGGCAGGTCTGATCTGAGAGGGATGCGGGAAGCGGCTTCAGGAGAGGGAACCAGGAGCAGCAAGTGCATGGACGTCCTGCAGGAAGCTGCGTTACTGGCAGAGATGGCCAGCGTGGCCGGCGGCGGGCAGGAGAGGGAACTAGGGCCAGGCCACTGCGGGGGTGAATGTGGCAGGTGAGGCGGTTCAGCCTGGCCCAGGACCCGGGCATCGAGGTGAGGAAGTGATGGCAGCAGGCCTGTGAGCCTGAGAGTGGTACCCAGAGGGGTGGGTGAAGGGTCACCTGCTGGGGGAGGAAGAAAGGGGCCTGGACAGGACGGTGGCAGAGCCCGCATGCAGGAGAGAGCCGGCCCTGGGCTATTGCAGATGGCACCGGGCTGTGGGGTGGCCAAGGGCGTGGCAGGAGGGAAGCAGAGGGTTAACCCAGGACAACTGGGGGAGTTTGGGATGTGGTCACCCTAATAAGTGCTCTCCGCCAAGAGGAGTCCAGGCCTCCTGAGGCCCGGCTGTCCCGGACCGCTCCAGCCTCCAGAGGAAGGCAGAGGGCTGACGAGCTGGCGGCCCCTGTGCATTACCTGACACGCTCCTGGGAGCCAGGATGAGCCCCCCACTTCACAGATGGGAACCCTGAAGCTTGGGGCGGGGCAGTCTTTTGCCCGAGAATAGATGATGGGGTCATGGGGGGGATTCTGGCGACCAAGCTCATCATCCCTCCCTTCCCTCACTCCACTTCTCTCATATCTGGCAGGTATCACTCACCCCCATCTTTCCCCAATGAGGGACTCCAGCTCCTCTCCCCCAGCTGAGAGCCACCCTCTCCGCCTCAAACCTGGCCCCTCCCTCCCCAGCCTGCCTGGCTCAGTGTGTACGCCAGCAAAGGCCCTGTCTGTCAGACAGCCCATGGCCCCAAGGGCCCGCTGCCCCGCCTCCTACTCACAGCCCTCCAGCAGCAAACGTCCCACAGGTCTTCCATTCACTGCCCCTCAGGGTTAGCCTCTGCCCCCCTCACACTCACACCTGGGGAGTCAGCTCCCTCTGCCCCCTCACAACACTCACACCTGGGGAGTCAGCTCCCATCGCCGCCTGCTCCTGGCAGGCTCCTCCCTCTTGCCCCTTGCTCTCTTCCTCTCCACAGCATCCAGGCTGGGAGACTTTCTTTGGGAATGAATTCCACACATTTGTCGCCCAGAAAAATAGTATTTCTTTTTGTTTTTAAATATATTTTATTGATTCTTCACAAAGAGGAAGGGTCTTTCCCTAGACAGAGAGTTAGAAACATGGAGCAGCTGCCTCCTGCACACCTCCTACTGGGGATGTGCCCGAAACCAAAGTACACGCCCTTGACCAGAATCAAACCTGGGACCCTTCAGTCCGCAGGCCGATGCTCTATCCACTGAGCCAAACCAGCTAGGGTGTATTTCTTTTTTTTTTTAATGTATTAATTTTGAGAGAAAGAAAGAGAGACGTTAATGTGAGAGAGAAACATCGATTGGTTGCTTCCTGCACTCGCTCAACCAGGGATAGAAGCCACACCTGGTATGTGCCCTGACCAGGAACTGAACCTGCTGCCACCTACCTTTCAGTGCACGGGGCGATCCTCACACCAGCCTGGGCAAAGTTAATTTTTTTTTTAAAGCAGACACACAGAAATAATGTGGAGTCCTAACTGGTTTGGCTCAGTGGATAGAGACTCGGCCTGCGGACTAAAAGGTCCCAGGTTCAATTCCAGTCGGTGGCATGTACCTTAGTTGCGGGCGCATCCCCAGTAGGGGGTGTGCAGAAGGCAGCTGATCGATGTTTCTAACTCTCTATCCCTCTCCCTTCATCTCTGTAAAAAAAAAATCAATAAAATATATTAAAATAAAAAGAAATAATGTAGAAATGGGGCCACGTGTGATAGGACCTGGGGACAGACTTAAGTTCACTGTTATCCTTCCATTTATTCCTAAGTACAAACGAATACAATGCAACCCCAGATTATAAAGGCAAAGGGTTAAAAGCTGAAGAATGTAAAATAAAGAAGGGAGCCCACTGCATTGTAACCACCAGGGCAAGACTGTGCAACGGGGAGATCGGGAAAGTCTGGGATCAGAAAAGTGGGGTGGTGAGGGTCAGCTTGGGAGGACGGCCAGCCAGGCCCCACCAGGGCCACAGATACAAGAATCAAGCCAATGACAAGATGACAGCAAGAATTCCCAGCATGCCTGGACACCCCGGGGCAGAAAGTTCTGGCCTCCTGTTGCTTTAAGAGAAATGGAATGCCAAGCTGCCCCAAGCAACACTGAGGTCCCAGGTCAGGGAGGGAAGGCTGAGCCCAGAAACAAACACTCCGCAGGCACCGAAACCTCAGGGTCCAAACAAAAAGGCAGCGTCCTCACTGACCTCCCCAGAAGGCAGGGGAGGGCCCCAGTTTGAGGCCCTGGCCCACAGCATGAAGGACAGAGTTCAAGACCCTTTGCCTTCGACCTCACTTGCTGGACATTTTGTAATGCGGGAGCCTCTTAGCCTTGGGATACTGTTTTCTATACCAGGAACCCCCTCCCCTCCCAAGAGAGCCAGTTTCCCTTGGGGTTCAGGGGCCCTTCTCTCTGCTCTGCAGACCTGGTTTCTGCCAGGGCCCTGCTCCCCACGCAGGGGGCTGCGGTCGTGTGCCCTGTGCCCGGTGCCCCACTTCCAGCGTCCAGTGTGGGCCTGGACAGCAGCCTGAGTGGGACACATGTGCCTTGGGGGGAGGGTGTCCAGAGGGCGAGGCAGCACAGGTAAGACAGGGTTGGCCTGCAGCCTGGGGTGCGGGCTGGCTTGCTCTCAAGGCCTGCACCAGCTCCGCTCCTTCGCCACGCAGGGGAGTGGCCCAGAGCCCCCCTGCCTGCTGTTTCTGCATCGCCTAGAGAAGGTGAGATGCAAGGAGAGGAACCAGGACAGGGTTTCCTTTCTCTGGGAGCCAGCTGGTTTATGACATATGAGTAATTTCCTTCCCTGCCCTTCCTTTTTTCAACAAAGTCATATGGATATGAGCAAAACAATCCCAGCCCTTGGGAGCCTGGGGCCTAGAGATAAAGGATGAAGAGGGGAGGGAGGAAGGGGCTGGGTGTCAAGGGATTGCTAACCCAAAGGGGGACCCAGAGGTGGCCCCGGGAATGCCAGAAGGGCATTGCTGTGGCCCTGAGCTCTCACGGGACCCCCTGAGGAGACAGTCTCAGGAACCCAGCAGGCCCAGGCCCAGGCCCAGGATGAGGCGGCGCTGGGGCTGGTGCAGGGATGTTCCAACGGGGGATGCTCAGGATGGACTTGGGCATGGGTGTGAGCAAGTCACCAAAGACCCAGGGTCAGTATGGGAAGATACCGAGCCTGCAGCCCCCAAATCCACCTGCCTCAAACAGTCAGGCTAACCCTGGCTCCTGGAATGACGCCCCTCCGCACGGGCAGCCAGAGTGACCAGGATGGCAGTGCTGCCAGCTAACATCTGCCCATGGGTGCCATCACTGCTTTGGGTATTCTTCCTGGATCACCTCTTTTCACCGCCCAACACCCTGTTGCCCCGGCTTATACAGGTGGGGGCTGCGGCATAAGGGCCAACTGATGTGCCCAATGTCCCTCGATGGGGTTCATGACTGCTGGCCCCCAAGTGCAACGGAAACCCCACCCATCCTGCATCGGTCAGCAGCCCCGATTCAGCCTCTCTCATGGCCGTGTTTCGGTTCTGTGCCCCTTGCACTGGCACTGCCCTCGCCTCCCTCACCTCCGTGCTCCCGGGCCTTGCTGGAGGGTGCATTTCATTTTGCCTCGAGACCTCTCTAACCCAAGCCCCACAGCACCGCTGAGGCCCAGCCCTCTGTCTTCTGTGGCTCCAGAACACGTTTGCTGGCACCTGGCTTGTAAAAAGTCTGTTCCCCTTCCCCCCATTTAAAATACCGACTTTCCTCTAGTCTGCTAGTTTTAACTCATAAGCTCAACTAACGCTTATTTGTACAAGTGCATTTTTCTAGGTCTGGGCAAAATACTTGTTGAGTCCTGCTTGACTTCAGAAACCTCGTGGTGAAAAAAAAAAAGATAGCAATCCTCAGAAAGGGGAACTGCATCACTGTTACAAAACTACTGCACTCACTGTTTAAAATTTTTCTACAGAAGGAGAATCTTCTTTCTCTACTTCTGGAAAACTACTGGTTCGAGTTTGCAAATGCATCCAGATCTTTTCATATAGATTATACGCACACACATATATGTATATATACATAAACATATGTAATTTGTGTATATACATATATAAATTTTGTGGCAAAACATACACAACGTACAATTGACCAGTCTACCCGTTTTTAAGGGCACAGCTTGGTGGCAGTGTTGGGCAACCACCACTTTCACAGGCTTGACCTTCTCACTAGATTATAAGCTCCCCGAGGTCAGAAAGCCCACCCCCGTCCCCTCAGGTGTCAGCACGGCCTCTGTGCACCGCTGCCCCAGCCACAGGTGTGATGGCAGAGGGAGGGGCTGGCTTCCTTCCACCACCCGTGGGTGGTGTGGGCCGAGAGGTGCAGCCCGAGGTCAGGAACCTCCGAACAGAAAGCTAAAACACTCTGGGGAGCACAGTGGACAGCAGAGAAAGGCTTTAAAGACAGGGCTGGCATCAGGCGATATCTCAAAGGAATTCTCGGAAAGAACAGTGTGGAGGTGGATTGCTTTCAGAGTGGCATCTTTGTTTACCTCTGACAACTAAGCAGAAAGCACACGCCCTGTGGCCACGTGGCCGGAGGAGAAATGGCTCAGGGCCGGAGAGCGGCCCAGCCAAGGTCACTGGGATCACACAGGGTCTTCAGACGCCGCTGTTATTATCAGAGTTCCGCCTCGGTTGCGGGAAGAGGAGAGTGAGATCTGACAACAGGCCGGACATAAGCATCAAGGCCAGAAGTGAGCTGGCCCTCAGCGTCTCTCTGGCCAAGTGGGACCACAGCTCCCCCCAAAGACCGGGCCCCAGGGAATGCCATGAGGAGTGTGTCACTCAGGACCTGTGCCTGGCTGGGGGGATGCTGGGGGAGGAGTCCATCACCATCCACTGGGCCACACCCTGCATGAAAATCCCTACAGCCGAGCGGGCTCGCCTGAGGTCGCACAGAGGCAGTGGGGTCCCCTGTTCTCTCTCACACGTGTCCCGCGAAAGCTGCTGCAGCCCAGGCACCGGCTTTCAGTAAAGCCCCTGAAATACACTTGGGGGAGGGCCGAGGGCGGCAGCAGGCCATGGGTGTGGGCTCTTGGGCAGAGACGCGGTCCTACCAAGGTGCAGGGGCTGGTGAGGTAGCGGTGTGGGCAGTGGGCCCGGCCCAAACACTCCAGAGGGGAGCGGTGAGGTGGTGAGGGGCCGCACTCCGGACAAACGGGTGCGGTTCACCCCTCGGCACCCCACTCTTCTTTGGCCCTCAGTCCCCACCTGGCCCTGGCTCGGCCACACCCCCGCCAGGCCCTTCTGCACCCGTGGCTCCTCAGCACCCCCAATTCCCCGCCTCAGGTTCCTCGGCAGCTCCTCCCGCTCTTCAGCCCCCCACTCGGCCCCCTGACCCTTTTGAGTCTCTATCTCGGCCTCCCCGTCTCCGCAGCACCACGTTCCGCCCCTTCTGGTCCTCAGCGCCCCATTTCACCCCCGCACAACCAGAGCCCCCACCTGAGCCTCACCCCAGCGCCGTCAGTCCCGCAGTCCCGCGCCCCGGGTTCCCTCTCCCCCCAGGTCCCCGCGGGCCTCACCTGCCACTTAGCCGCTCCGCGTTCCGCGAGCCGCTCCGGCCGGCCCCGCCCACTTCCCGTCCCCCGGCGCCGCGGGCGTCGCGCAGGCGCGGTCAGGCCAGGGCGAGGTGGGAGGCGGCAGGGGCAGCCCTCTGCTGCCCCCTGGCGGCCTCCAGACTCGTGACCGCGGCCCTTTCATTTCAGGGGAAGAGCGGCCCCTCCTGGGTTCTGGCTGCTCACTGGCGACCTGCTTCACTTCTCCGGCTTTTGGATGGGGACAAGCAGTCCCTGTTTCACAGCGCCCAGAAGGTAAGCAAGTTGTGCAGTCACCCGCTGTTTAGTGGCAGAGCACGGATACGCACCCAGACTGTCCAGGGCCCGCCATCCATCAGGAAAGGAGGCCCAGGCCACCACGCTTTTAGAGACTTACGCACTGAGTGGCCAGATTATTATGATCTCTGAACGCATAATAATTTGGCCATTCAGTATATATATGAGGTCCAGTGCATGAATCGATGCATGGGTGGGGGGTCCAGCCAGTCTGACCAGGGGGAGGGGACATGGGCAGTTGGCTGGCCTGCCTGCGGGCCGAACTCCTGGTCGAGGAGACAATTTGCATATTAGCCTTTTATTATACAGGATATACACTGACTGGCCAGATTATTAGGCATTCAGAGATCATAGTAATCTGGCCACTCAGTGTATAAGTCTCTGCTGCTACAGCAATGACCGCAAACTTGCACAAATTTATTAACAGTTCTGGAGGTCAGAAGTCCACAAGGTCCCAATGGGCTAAGTTCAAGGTGTCAGCAGGTGCATTCCTTTCTGGGGGCTATGGTGGGAATCTGTTTCTTCACTTTTCCAGCTTCTATTTTTTTTAAAAAATATATATATTGTATTGATTTTTCACAGAGAGGAAGGGAGAGGGATAGAAAGTCAGAAATATCGATGGGAGAGAAACATCGATCAGCTGCCTCTTGCACACCTCCAACTGGGAATGTGCCCGCAGCCAAAGTACATGCCCTTGACCGGAATCGAACCTGGGACCTTTCAGTCCGCAGGCTGACGCTCTATCCACTGAGCCAATCCGGTTCGGCCACTTTTCCAGCTTCTAAAAGTCTGCCCACTCCTCTGCCTGTGATCTTTCCGTCTTCAAGTAAAGACCCTCGTGATGACATTGGGTCACCCAGGTAGTCCCGACCATCCCCCTCATTTAAAGCCAGATGGTGGCAGTCTTACTAGTGATTCCACCTGCAGCCTGACTCCTTGTTGCCACACAGGGGTCAGAGAGATCTAGACATCTTTAGGGGCCACTTTTTTGTACCACATAGGCCCACAAAAGTGATTTAACAACAAAAGAAATACCGTATTTTCTGGCGTACAAGACGACTTTTTAACCCAGGAAAATATTCTCGCCGGGTGTAAAAATACTGTAGCTTGCAGTTATGATGGGCCTTGCTAACTCGCCAGTGACTTGCCCGGCACTTGCTCTCTCTCTGTTGTTTATCTTCTTCCTGTCACCATCAGTTCTTATATGCTGGAAAATACGGTAGATGAACTTTTAGGTGAAAGACAAATCTTTTAGTATATAATGCTATATATTCATCTTCATATCAGTGCAGTTGTAAAGTATAATATTTAAAATCTATCTTATGGAGGAAGGGTCCTCAAAAGTTCTGCGGGGGCCCTGCCCCCCTGACCTGTGTCCACACACTGGCCTGTGTCCTTCCTTCCCAGGGTGGGAAGGTCTCTGGGTGCTTCACCAACAGGAAACCTGGGGAACTACAGTTGGCCAATTTGAAAGGACACCGCCGAGGATGGGGATGGGTCTGTGCAGATAAAGCAGGGTGAAAGGGGTGGTGTCTTATCCCATTCTCCTACTCACGCCCACCCCCCTCCTCGATCCTGTTGTCAGCAAGGCCTGAGGCTACTTCATCCAACCTGTGGCCTTGGACATGGTTTTTAGGTTCCTCAAGCCTCAGTCTCTCCCCCAGAAAAATGGGGACAATAGCAAGCAAACTATCTCATAGAATTGTTGTGAGAGCCTGCATCAGTATTTCTCTTTTTTAAAAAAATATATTTTATTGATTTTTTACAGAGAGGAAGGGAGAGGGATAGAAAGTCAGAAACATCGATCAGCTGCCTCCTGCACACCCCCCACTGGGGATGTGCCCACAGCCAAGGTACATGCCCTTGCCTGGAATCGAACCCGGGACCTTTCAGTTCGCAGGCCGACGCTCTATCCACTGAGCCAAACCGATTTCAGCAGTATTTCTCTTTAAATATATTTTATTGATTTTTTTTTTTTTTACAAAGAGGAAGGGAGAGGGATAGAAAGTTAGAAACATCAATAAGAGAGAAACATCGATCAGCTGCCTCCTGCACACCCTCCATTGGGGATGTGCCCGCAGCCAAGGTACATGCCCTTGCCCAGAATCAAATCTGGGACCCTTGAGTCCACAGGCCGACGCTCTATCCACTGAGCAAAACCGGTTTCGGCCGTCAGGATTTCTCAAAGTACGTCTGGACCACCTGCGACAGAATGACCGTGGGGTGAAGTCTGAGAACCACAGTGTAGGTGCGGTGGCACCTGGGGCAGGGTCTCCCACACAGTACAGTGGGGTGCCAGTGGAAGCGGAGGTATCTGCAGGCCTCCTCACGTGTATTAGAGCAGATTCCCTTCAAGGCTGGCAGCTTGGAGAGGAGGCAAAGCAAGGCACTGCCACTTGGTTAGGAGCACGCCCCTTGCTGGCACCGTGCCCAGGGCATGCCTGTGACATTACCTGTGCCCTGCGGCCTCTGCCAACCTCTCCCTGCCCGCATTCCATCACACCTCAGCTCCTGGCTCCCCACTTTCATGCAGTGAAAGAATCTCTCAGTGATGCCCACCCCACCCTGCCAGAGCCTCTTTGTTCTCACAAAGCTGTGCCCCTGGCGAGGGGGAGCAGCACGGGGTGGGGGGTGGGGGTTCCCAAAGAGCTCAGCCTGGGTTTTCCTCCTGCCTCTGCCCCCCTGCCCGAACTCTCTCCTGGTCTCCAAATGTCTCCTGATCTGGAACCCCCACCTTGAGCCTTCTGCTTCCCCCTCCCCCTGCCCCCCATCCGCAGGTGGTTATAACACCTCCCTCCTCTGGCTCTCCCGCTCCCTGGGCCCTCCCTCACCCACTGGCAGCTCACTGTAGAGATGGGATCATATTGGTCCTGGGCTTTCCAACCACCCCCGAGCTGTGACCTTGGGAAGGAAGTGCAAAACCTCACCCCTACAACTCCAGGCCACTTGCAGCGGGGTGTCCACTGTCTACGTGGCCTACACCCCCATGTGAAAGGTACTACCCAACGGATCCCCTTTACCAACCAGCCGAGCCAGAATGCCCTGATGTTGGTGCATGTTTGTGCTACGAAAGGCCACTTGACCAGAACGAGTGTTTCTTTGGTATTGCTCGGTGGGGTCTTGGTCCTCATGTTAACTCTGATAAATGTTGTAAATGTGATTAATAGGTAACAGCGCATTACATTTGCTTATTCCTATTTTTTTGAGTCATCTTTTTAAATATTTTTTTATTTCAGAGAGGAAGGGAGAGGGAGAGATGGAAACATCGATGAAGAATCATTGATCGGATCCAGCTCGCAACCGGGGCATGTGCTTTTGACCGGAATCGAACCCGAGACCCTTCAGTCTGCAGGCTGACGCTCTATCCACTGAGCCAGTCAGCTAGGGCCGTTTGCTTACTTTTTTTCCCTACTTAATTCTGAAAACCATTTCTTTTGGAATTTAAGGATGTATAATAAATATACTGCTCTATACTGCACCCAAATTTGTAACAAAATTGGGGGGAAATTAAACTTAATGGAGAATTAAATATTGCATTTATTAGAAATAAACATAATAATAATCATAGGAAGTTTCTGTCCTTTGAGTAAGCTTAAGACTAGATGCAGCTTTCTTCCCTGGCACCCCAGATATAAAAAGCTCCTGTGACCCATGAGCCCAACTGAGCTTTTTTGAAAAATATATTTTTATTGTTTTCAGAGAAGAAGGGAGAGGGAGGAGACATTAAAACTAATGATGAAGGAGAATCACTGATCGGCTGCCTCCTGCTCAATCGGCATGCGCTCTCGAGTGGAACCGAACCCGGGACCCTTCAGTCCGGAGGCCGGCGCTATCCACTGAGCCACACCAGCCAGGGCCCAACGGGGCTTTGTCTTGCCCAAATATATGACCAGTTCTGATGAGGGCCAGGGACGGGTCTCCCTAGTTTGTGCACCTTTAAACAGGACAGGGTTCACAGCTCGGGGGGCTTCTGGGTGCCCGTGGAAACAGGCTGGTGGGAGGCAACATGAGTTCAGCATTTCGGAAGGAGATCAGGAGGACACCAGTGAATCTGACCCAGTTCCAAGAGCCGGTTCCAAGAAGGAAATCCTAGAATTTCAAGGAGGAAGAACCTTGAACTACTGGCGCTCACCTCTCCGCTCCATTCTGGATGTCATTTCCTTTTCTATCCAGGCTGGACACCAGGGCCAAGCCTACCAGCCACTCACCGGCCAATGCCTTCACCATTCCTGCCCGTTAGCTTGTACAGTCTACCCAACCTCCGGCCACCAAGGGCCCTTTTTTGCTGCAAGTGACAGGGACCAGTCTAGTTTAACCAAAACCAAGGAGGGCTCAATGACCCACAAGGGTCCGGGGGTACCAGCATGAGGCGCAGCTGGTTCCGGCAGTCCACCCGGTGCCCGCAGCCGTGTCAGCACGCCACACAACAAACCACCCCTCAGGCACCCGTCCGCTGGCCCCCGCTCCTGGGAACTGGCCGAGCAGTGTGTCTGGTCTGGACCGGCTCACCTGAAAATGAAGGTCGGCAACATCTCTTCACTCACACGTCTGGCCAAGGGCTCAGCATCAACCAGAAAATCAGATGCCTCAGCCATGTCTGTCCCATGTTCCCACAGGCTTGTCTGAGCTTTGTTCACATGGTGGCTGAGTCCTCACAGCAGCCAGAGAAAGGGCGAGTCCCTGTAGGCACACCCTCTTTTTCTTTTCTTTTTAAAAACTTATATCTTATCAATTTTTTTTTTTTACAGAGAGGAAGGGAGAGGGATAGAAAGTCAGAAACATCAATGAGAGAGAAACATCCATCAGCTGCCTCCTGCACGCCCGCTACTAGGGATGTGCCCGCAACCAAGATACATGCCCCTTGACCGGAATCGAACCCGGGACCCTTCAGTCCGCAGGCGGACGCTCTGTCCACTGAGCCACCCCGGTTTCGGCAGCTCACCCTCTTTAAAACCTTTGCTGGCATCGTGCTCACTACTGTCTCCTTGGTCCAAGCGAGGTGTGCGCCCTGCTTCAAGTGATGGGGAAGCAGGCCCCGCTTCTCAGGGGAGGGAACTGTAAGGTCGGCATTGCGAGGGGTCTGCACGCCGGCAAGGGGAAAAGTCAAGAGCGCTGTCTCAGATTTTATTGGGCGCCCTCTCCACGCAGCAGGGAAAGGAGCCCAGCCCCCCATCAGGCTACTCTCCACTGCCCCCCCCCGAGGAGACATCTGCGGGCCCCATTCAGCCGTCAACATGCGTGGGCAACTTGGGCTGTCCTGCAGCCCACAGCCCTAGAGTTAACACCCCAGGGGCCAACCCTTGACCAATGGAAAGACAGGAACCCGTGGATGCGTTCTCCTCTCTCCCACCTCCCAAGAGAGGCACACGGCACCTGGGTCACAGGGTCCCCAGTGGGATCAGTCCCCGGGGCAACACCCAAGTAACCGTCAATTTAATCATAGTCCTCGGGGTGGCGTCTCCCCCCGTGTCAATCACAACCGTCCCTTGGGATCGTTGGACAAAGCATGCAAGCCCTCGCCTGCCGCCCTGCTCTCAGGAAAACTCACGCTAAGGCAACAGCGAACCAGAGGGGAGCTGGGAACCGGGGAACAAAAGGAAGAGCAGCAGCTAAGCGGGGAGGATCGGGACCGGCGTGGGGCTCATTTCTCCGTCGCTCGGAGACTTGAAGGGGGAAAAGAGCACACCACAGTCTCAAGCCCCTGGGAAAGGCACCCCACGAGAACCACGGCGGGGGAAGGGGAGAGGGTCCGCGTCGCATGGCTGTGAGGCGCCCCCCTTTCCCTCGGCTGGCAAAATATTAGCTCCGACTCGAGCGTGAAACGATGCGCACACTTCGTGTTCTTCCCAGAACAGCTGAAAAATAGTGACAAACGCACTCAAGACGAGCTGGACAGCGTCAAGAGTGTTCTATCCAGTAATTGTGGCTAAAATAGCGAAACGACACTCGCCCACAGGTTTCTGCGTGAACAGTCCCTTTCATGTCTCTTGGCCAGCTGCCCAGAATTGGGATTTTAGGGTCATCTGTTAAGTATACCCCTCCCCGCCCACCATCTTCAGGTGTCACCCAAGGGTGATCTGACTGGCCCCGGGTGCTTTTCATCTGGGTGGCCCTCCCCGTCCTCCTCTCCAGTGCTGCCCCCCCTCCCCCGGGAAAAGGGCAGGAGGAATCACAGGTGGGTCCCCCCTCGGCCTGACAGAGCACTTCGCCCTCTGGGGCTGCACGGTTACCCCCCCCCCCCCCAAAGGCTGACGAGGGCACAGGGACAGGGGCCTCTGTCAATAGGCTCCTGGCCCTCAAGCCGGTGCCCTCCAGCCCTCCGCAGATCAGGCACCTGAGGTCCGAGTGGACCGGCACCTTTGCCGCACTCGTTTCTCGCCTTCAGAACCCTCACCCGCGCCTCGCGCTCGGGCGGCCGGCGCCCGCTCCTGGCCAGCGCATCCTGCGTGCATCCCAGCCGCAGGCCGGGCGGCGAGCGCCGGGCTTTCGGCCGCGCTGGCAGCCAAAGGGCTGGCTGGGAGCCCGCCCTCTGCCCAAGGGCAGACCTCACCCAAATGCCCGGGGGTGGGGGGTGGGCGGGGCTGTTGCCAGGCAGGCTCTGATTCTGCCTTTGGCCCTGCAGGAGGGCCAGCATCACGTTCACTGGGCTCCCCGTCCCCCACGTGTCCCCTTGGTCCACGGCCATCTACTCACAGGCCTTCCTGTAAGTGTCTGCTGAGCTGATTTCCAAGCTGTGTCACAGTGTCTCTCAGACGGCGTCCCAGGATCGCGCTGGCCCCGGGCTCTCCGCTGGGGGGCCTCCGGGCCCCCGCCCGCAGGCGCGGCCACCACAGGACAAAGACGCCGTTTGCCCCCACAGCAAGGCAGCCCGCAGCTCAGTGTGCGCAGGGGGCAAGTCCCTCCCCGCGGGAGCAGGCGGCGGCGCCCACGGCACCCAGGCGCGCCCAAGAGGACGCATCGTCCCTGTCCCTCTCGAGCCCCCGGAGAGAGAGGGAAGGAGACGCCAAGCGGGAGGGAGAGCCCGCAGTCCCAGAGAGGCCGGCCGCACCGGGGAAGGGAGCCGGTTGCTCTGGGAAGCACGGTCTGCTTTTAGGCTTTTTGGGGTCCCATGGGGCAGGGCGGTGGGGGGGGGGGGGAGAATGGCCTCATCCTTTGTGCCCAGGCTTGGACCTCTGCAGAGAATCCTTCAATCTTAGAACCTAGGAGGAGTCTTCAACAATAAGTCCCGGTCCCCAGAGTGAGCTCCTGTCCCTAAAGAAACGCCATCACCAGCTTCACCAGCTCCTGCAGCTTCTTTTGAGGTTTCCCGCCAGTGCAGAGGAGGGGGTGCGCCGGGCTGGCTCAGAGGTCCTCAAAGACAGTGAGGCAGGAGGGCCCCCAGGCTGCCGCCTAAGCATCCCCATCTTCCCACAGCTTGTAGAGCTGTCGGGAAAAGGACGAAGATGCAGCGGGGGGGGGGGGGGGGGGGGGCGCTAAACAACCCCCAAAGAACAGCTCCCCGGCCTGTGACAGTTCTAGGCCCAGAAAACGCAAGCTTCCCTGCTGCGGCGCAGGCCGGGGGTGAGGGGAGATTCCGGGGTCACCGGCTCCCGAGCGGGGCTCGTGAGTCATTGCCGAGGTCCCGGACGAAGAGGAGAGAGCCGGGCTTGGGAGTCATTGCTGAGGACCCGGATGAAGAGTAGAAAGCCGTGTTCCTGGGCACCAGCGGCATTTTTCAGGGCGAGACCCAGGCCGTCTCGGGCAGCCGGGCTCAGAACCTTCGTATCCCTGCCCCCTAGCCGGCTGCAAGGCTTGGTCCTGCGCCAGCTGCCCCTCCGGCCCCCAGCGGGAGCCCACAGCTGGTGCGAAGAAGAGGGAGCAGGACCCCGGGCCCAGTGGCCATTCTGGGATCTGCTGGAGGGGACACCGCTGTGCACCCTTTGTATCCCGGGAGGCACAGCTCACCACCCCCTCTTCTCCCTGTCGGAACCCCTGCCCCAGCCCTGGTGCCCCATGATGCCTGCTTCCTCCCAGGTCTCAGCAGAGCTGACTTGTGTGTGTGTGTGTGTGTGTGTGCGGGGGGGCATGCAGGCCTTCCACCCATGCCCCCTCCCTGCAGCAGGCATGGGCAGTGCAAACCCAGCTCAACTGCTGCCTGGACCATTCCCGCATCCTGGGCCTCCGCTCCCCACTTCGTGTTGAACCCCCACTGGATGGGGGAGGAGGTCTTTTGCAGCTCTAGGCATCAATCTCAGCTGCCGGATACACAGGTTCTACTCCCCCCTCCTGCCCCCCGCCCGCTGCTCCCACAAAAGGAGCCCCCACCCCCATGTCTGTAGATACTCCTGTCTCCTCACAAAGCCACGCTCCCATCACTGTTCCCGGTGCCGCCGCCTCCGCCAGCTGGCCAATGCCTTCTTCCTCAGGGCCGCAGGTCAACCAGCACGCCCGCAGGCTTGGCTCCGACAAGGAGTTCACCACCATGGACATCACCCACCTACCTAGTCTCTCCCCTTGGGGGCACCCCCCCCCCCGGGTTTCTTCCTGCCTTCCCAGGCCCTTCAGGGGCCTTCCAGTGACAGTCCAGCCGTGGTCACAGGGCCTTTGTCCTACCTGCACTGTTTCTGCAGCCCAACCTCAACTCTGAAACTGCTCATGAACCCTGGAGCCACCGCACAGACCGTGCTGGGGCCCCTAGTGGGCAGCAGCTCAGAGCCAGCACCTTTGACAGCTCTGTCCAGAGTGGAAAAGGGGGGTTCCAGCCCCAGCCCCAGCCCCAGCCCGGGCTCCAGCCTCTGCTCCTGGCCAGCTAGCCTTGGGCAGCGGTACCCAGACGACTCTTGCAGGCTCATTATCCCCGTTGGCACCCATGCCACCATCTGGCCAGTCTTTGCTGCCAACCCAGGTGTAGTCCCATCTGGCATAACCACGGCCTCTGGCATAACCACCACCTCTAACATAACCACAGCCTCCGGCTTTGCAGCTGCCACCCACAGGCCCAGCGCTGCCAGCAACCCGGATGCTGGGACCAGAGGCAGCGCCCTGCCCAAAGTTGGGCTGCACAAGCTCCGCCCACTTTTGGTTGGGGGTTTGGGCAGCACCTGCAGACCCTGGGAGCGGAGCAGCTCCCTCAGGTCTGAGCTGCACCTTTGCAACACTCAGCATGACTGCGGAAGCTAGCAGGGGCCCCCCGGCACCACCCACCCACCCACCCAACCACCCTGGGGGAGCTTGGGTAAGAGCTCTGCGGGGCGGCCCTTCCCAGAGCGCCCCCTGGTGGCCGTGAGCTCCAGCACGAAGAACCCAAGAACCGCCATGTGTTTGGAGGCGCTAGCTACAGCTTCCACCCAAGCCCCATCCTCCGAGGTGCACCCAAGAAGAGCACTCTTCCTTCCAGCGCCGGGCCCAGCACCACTGCCAGCAAGGCCGCCTCTGGCGGGGTGTCCGCCTCGGCGCCCCCCCGCCCCCCCCCCCGGCCCCAGCAGCCCTGCCTCTGCGGTGGGCACACTGAGGAGGACCCTTGCTGTTAGGCGGGGCCCTCTCCCGGCCTGTCCGGGGGTTGGGGGGACACAAAACCGTCTAGCCATCAACCAAGTCGTTCTCCTCCGCGACCAGGCAGCACATGCTGGCCTGAAAAAACAGCTTTCTCCAGAAGCAGCCCCGCCCCCCGTCTTCCGGGCTGGGCTGTGTGCCCATGCACAGTGCACACGTGGCAGTGTCGTCTGACGTCCAGGAGCATGCGGGCGCCCAGAGATAAAGCGTCCATCCCATTGCCAGCCCTGCCCTGCCCTGCCGTTTCCCCCAGAGCCAGGGGTTTGAGGCTGGAGTCCCACCACAGCGGTCTGAGCCTCAGGACAGTGGACAGAGCTCTTAGCCAGCCTTCCTGCGGTCCTTGGGCAGGTGGGAACCCTCACACACACACACACACACCCCTCCCGCCCCTCCGCCGCTCTATGCTACCTGTAGTTGACTGTACCCCTCTAGCCATTTGCTGCCCAGAACTCTCTTGTCTTCTCCGTAAGTTGTAATAAAGTCTGTTCTCGTTTCTTTGCATAAGTCTGCGCGTCTGTGTCCGTAGCCCCGACTCGTCCACAAGTGGCCGTGTGGGGAAGCCAGCCCTGCGTGCAGGGCCCCGGGGCCCCAGCCGGCGGGGAACGGAGAGCCGCACAACTCGGTGGCTACGAGGGCAGACCCCTGGAGATGAAAACTGAGTTTTGAGCTTGCACGCCCCAGCCCAGGACGGAAGGGGCCCCGGGGCAGGGGAACCAGGAAGGGGGTCGCCCTTGCGTGCTGCTGCTGCTGCTGCTTCTCACCCACGGCTCTGACCCGGGAGGAGCTGGACCGGCCTGGTGGACGCCCCGGTCCACACTCCACACAGTTCAGTCTTCTCTAATGTAACCATTTCATTGGCTTTTTTTAATGTTTATTTTTTTAAGTCTTAGGTAAATCACCCGCATACTCATCTCACCTAATTTGTAAATAAATCAGATAGAATTGATTTCGTGTCATTTTAAACAGCAGTGTCTTGTGTAATCTTTCCACATTGGAAGACATTAAACCATACAACTTACTTTGTTTTCAATTACCAGCGCATAATGGTTTCTAAATGGAAAGGCATGGGCAAAGGGTAAGGATATTTGGGGGAGGGGCTTACGAGGGGGAAATACAAACACCCTGGGTCTCTGTTCATTTTTACTGTGAAGGTCTCATGCCTGGGTCATACAGAGTGTGGGGTGCCACCAGACCTGCGCCTCGCGGGGTTCAGCTTTTTTTCCCCCCCTTGAGTCTTGGAACCCCCTCTTTCTGTGCATCAACTTTACTGTCCAGGAGACCGGCCACCGGAAGGCTGCCCCGCCAAGTGCTCAGGTTCAGTCCCTCCTGTAGAACATCTACAGACACTCAGCAAAAACGGATAGCAGCCAGGCGGCAGCGGAGGGAGAGCCGCATACAGGCCCCAGGGCCTTGTGTCTCGGGCCCCTGGGGACGTCAGGGCCCAAGGTCACCCCCCGGGACCTAAGCAAGGTCCCCACTCCAGGGAGGGACCTTCTGCGTCTGTCCCTGGGCATCCCCAGGGGTTTCTCTCTTGCATTGGTGGTGCAGGTTCTGCCCGATACCTCTGAATGCTGGGACGCAGGCAGGCCTCGGCCTGGGCCTCCACACATTGTGGGGAAGGTTAAATGAGGCGAGAGCCCAGGAACCAAGAGCTGCTTCCGATGTAATTTGCTGTCAGTTGTTTCGTTGCCACAGGGGCTGGAGGGGGGAGGGACGCAGGGGGGTTGTGTATTTTCATGTGTATGTGGCCTCTGTAAAATGTGAGCATTTGGGTAACAGGCCTTGCAAGACCAGGTTGTGGAGAAAGGGGCAATGACTTAAGGATAGGTTATTAAGAGTGTACATTAGCTAACTGGCACAGATTCAGATTGGAGGCCCCTCCCCATGCCCCCCAAAACATCAGGGTTGCATTGAAATTAGCCTTTTTAGCCTTCTCAGTTTCATTGTGTGCATTGTACAGATTTAGGCTCAGAGAGAGGTTTTATGTTAAGCATTTACCTCCCAGCTAGTTTTATTTTTTTAAACATTTTGATGTTGAGAAAATCCATCGGAAGCTGAAAACCAGGATCACAGGCTTTGTTAGGGGAGAGAGGCCTGCCCGGCTGTCTCGTGAGGGGAGAACAGCAACACGTGCAGAGGCCAACGCGCCCCTCGGCGGGGAGAAACGGGAAGGAATGGGGGCTTAGTGTGCTCGGCGAGAGCTGATTGGTGGCTTAATGTATGGTCCACATAGGAGCAAGGGCTTAGGGTATTTGGCAGGTGCTGATTGGTGATTCAGTGTAAAGTCCATACAAGGTGCCTGGCTAGGTACTCACTCGGGTATGTCGGCCCACCAGTTGGGGGAAGGATCTATCAGACATAGAATAAACCAAACACAGGACGCACCCTTAACGGAGGGGCCCAGCAGGGGGTTAACACACGGGGGGGGGGAGGAAGGAGGAGGGGGACACTGCACTTTGTGCAGCAGTAGTTTCTGGAAGCATCTCGTCTTCCTGGCCCTGCCCCCCTCCCCACCCCTTCCATAGCCTGCCCCTAAGGGCGTCCTCGGATTCCCCTAGCTCTCTAGTTTTGAGGGGTGCTGCCACACTCACTAATATGGCAGTAATGAGGTACACTGTGCCTGGAATAGACATGGAGAAACTGATTTCATTCTTGTAACCTAAGAAGTTAGGCCTTACTCATTTCCTCCCACAGGAAGCTGCCAGGGTCCTTGGAGACCCCCTGCAGGTTGAACTGGGTGTTATATTTGTAAGACACCATAAAGCTTTACACTTAAGATTTGGGTACTTTACAATAAGTAAACATCAATTTTTTAAAAACACACAAACAAGAAATGCAGCCCTGGCCAGTGTTGCTCAGTGTGTTAGAGGGTGGAGGTTCTGCGGTGAGAACAACAAAAAATGCAAAAGGAAAATCCCTCCCTCCCCCACAGAGTCAACTTCGGGCCCAGGTAGCTTTCCCTGATGTCTACCAAGTATTTCAGAAACGCCAGTCTCCTACACAGTCTTCCGGAGAAGAGCTGCAGAGGGACACACCCGCTACTTTCCCCGCCCCACACCAGGCAGGCAGCCCTCCTGCTGTGAATGTCAAAACCGGACACCAAACGCCACAGTCCAGACCCAGGGATCTCTGGGGCCTGCCGGCAGGACTTCTATGGGTGGACGTGACCAGGACCCGCTGGGTGCTGGGGCGCTGCCCGGGAGAGAGGGGTAAGAAAGCACAGTGCCATCGAGAAGGCAGGATACACATTTTGTAAGAGGTTGGGTGATTGTCAGAGGGGGTCGTGAGCTGGGGTCACCAGCTGTGGGTGAGGAGGGTCCCTCTATGAGAACATGGGTCTCCGTCCCCGGCCACTGCGGGGCCCAGGGAGGGAATGAGGGGTTTGGACACACTGGGTTGTAGTGAGGAAGGAATGAGTGGGGGAGGTGCCCGCTCTCGGCCGGGTCTCGCCCAGGCTGCTCGGGTGGCTGCACGCGTCAGCGTCAGCGTCAGCGGTCAGCAGGGAGTGGAGAGGAGGTGCCAACTGAAATATGGTAGCATTCATCTTGGGCAAAACTGCTGTTTGAATTTTGAAAGAATGACTCCTGTTGACTCAGTGGCGCCAGGGGTTAAGCTGTACCATCTGCTTTTGTGAGATAGGACTGCATTCCCACGTCCAGCAGGAGATATGGTTAGAAGTAGGGAGGTAACAGGGTCAGTAATAGTCCACTGGCACCTCCCTACCCTGGATATGACCTTGACAGCTGTTCTCAGAATTCAAAACAATAAAAATTTATGGTTAAGACCCTTTAAAAGGACTGCCTACACCTGGGACGGCACAGTCATGGGTGTTTGGTCTCCACTGACTTGGTGACCTTGCGACCATCCTGGCCAGTTCAATAAATCCTTGCTTGCTTATTACCAACTTAACCGCCTCCGTGGTCATTTGCAACTGGTCGTGGAAGTTGCCCCACAACATTTGGAGGCCCCAGCGAGATTTCCAGGGAAGAGAGAGGGACCCCCGCTTGGCGGGCTGGAGGCTCTCCTTCCTTTCTGGGGATCAAAGCCAGAGGTGAAAGCATAAGGATTTATTGAAAAGGGGAAGACCGGTCTTATAGGAGGTAAGGCGCCTAGGTTGAGATCTCAAGGGTAAGAGTCTGTTGGAGGGCTGGACGCAGCATAACCTCCAGACTCTGGCCGAAGGAGTCCTCGACCTGGGACAGGTGTGAGAGTGTGAGATTCCTGGAGGAGGTGAGAGGAGCCCCTGCTCAGTGGGCCAGAGGTTCTCCTTCCTTTCTGAGGAAGAGAGAGGGAACCCCACTGGGGGGGCGGGCAGAAGCTCTCCTTCCCTCCCAGGAAGCTCTTGGTAGTGTCCAGACTGTTTGTCCTGTGTTTGTTGTGGTTGTGTCAGGACTTTTTGTTTGGTGTTGTCGTAATTGGGCCCAGTGTGTATCATCTGTTAGGTTTTGATTTGTCAAGGTTTGTCAGTTTGTTGTTGGTTTGTTAAAATCCTTTTGGAGGACATTGAGTGGTTCTTCCCTTCCTGTCTGGCCTTTGACTGTGCAACTGGATTACTGATCTTTGTATCAAAGTTCCTTGCAGGATTTCACCTCTCCTGAGATAACCTTCTCTGTGTAACCTGCCCCTCTCCGACTAAGCACTCTTTTTCCCAGTTCAACGCCGAAGTGCAGGATGACTTTCCCCTCAGTCCTTGGCAAACTCCGGGAGCAGTTTTAAGCGTTTTTTTCCTTCACAAACTGGTCCTGCCCAGTGACCTGTGGCAGCAGCAACAGCAGCATTTTCAAGTTCTTCCCTTCCCCCAGGGTGTTGGCTGTGCTGCCCCTCCTGGCCTGCACCCTCATTATAGAAGGCAGAATGAGCTCCAGAGAAATTCCCTAGGTTGTAGGATGGTGCATTTATCCGTTTGTTGTGGCTATTAATCTTGTTTCCTTTGTCCAACATGACATTTCTGTTTTACTGAAGCCTAGGTATGTTTGTTTGATATTTTGTCTGCCTAGATATAATTATTTGTTCATATAAATATAAAAGTCTGTAAAAAAAAAAAAGGAGTTTAACTAAATTTTTGTCCTAGAAATCGGTGAAAGCTGGACCAACCTCCTGCCTTTGCCCTCTTATGAGCCAGGTGTATCTCCTATTGGGAGGGGTTCTCCCCTTTTGAGATCATGTATAGTAGTCCTCCCTCCATCCATCCCAGGGTCAGGGAGAAACTGAAAGCTGGAATTCACAACCATTCCTTGCTCAAGTCCTTACAGGTTCTGCAGTGTACCCAGAGAGCCACCCAAAGCAGGTTTGAAACGCACTGCCAGTGCCCACCGCAGACCCTGTACATCCCTTCCAGCCCGGGGACGTGGCACAGGTAAATAAGTTCACTGCCCAAGGACTCACCCCAACCTGAAAGGGACACTACACTGTTATCCTGAGCATGCCCACAGCTGGTAAGTAGACTGTGTCCAGACCTGGCTACACCACTCCCAGCTCCTGCACCAGGAAATGCCCTGGATCCTGGCAACCAGTGGAGATTCCTAGCCTGGGTTCCACACCAGGCCAGGAGGACACCTGCAGGAGGGAACTGGACTTCAGTGGGGACAGTACTAACGAGGACCGTGGGTCTAGGGGGTCTTAGTAACTGTTAAGAACATTTTTGCTAGCCAGTGAAAAAGTCCAGGACCACGGAGGGTTAGATGTGCTAAGGGACGAGAGAGCAGAAATGGAACAGAGAATGCCCTTAAAGAAGTAAGATAAGTAAATAGAAAACTAATTATGCCAAGCAGACAATTTAGAAAAATTAATGTGGGCAAACTATTTAAAGTTAGGAGGCAGTACAATCAGCTAACTAATAAGAATGAGTCCATGATTTGACTCATGCACATAAAACCAGTGGGGAATGAAATATGCATTCATCTCGGGTAAAACTGCTGTTTGAATTTTGAAAGATTGATTCTTGCTGACCCAGTGGTGCCAAGGGTTAAGCTGTACCATCTGCTTTTGCGAGATAGGATTGCATTTCCACGTCCAGCAGGAGGTATGGTTAGAGATAAGGAACAGGCTACAGGGTCAATCATAGTCCACTGGCACCTCCCTACCCTGGATACGACCTTGACAGCTGTTCTCAGAATTCAAAACAATGAAAATTTATGGTTAAGACCCTTTAAAAGGACTGCCTACACCTGGGATGGCACAGTCATGGGTGTTTGGTCTCCACTGGCGTGGTACCCTTGTGACCATCCTGGCCAGTTCAATAAATCCTTGCTTGCTTATTACCAACTTAACGCCTCCGTGGTCATTTGCAACTGGTCGTGGAAGTCGCCCCACCACAAACTTCATCCATTAAACCACCAAAGCACCTGCCCAGCAGCTCCGCTCCTCGAGAATTAGCAGGAACTGCTCATCGAGGCTGTTCACTGAAGGCCAAGCTCATTCCTTCGAGAGCTGTCATGGGGACAGTTGGCTGGCAAGGCCTGAGCTCGACGCCCCAGGGAGCTAAGCAAATACTGGTCACCCTCAGGAGGGGCGCCTTAAGGTGCTGATGCGTGAAGACACTGGGGGAGGAGGGACACAGGTTGGACCCCCTGGCCCTTCAAGGGGCTTCAAGAAAATGTCCTAACTTGTGGGTCTGGAACTGAAATGTATGGGTGGGAGCTGGGTGAGGCATGTGCCCTTCCCTTGGCTCAGATACCACCTGTATCCCCCTTATAAAGTTGGGGGCAGGAGGATATGGGGGACGGAGGAAGCGTGGCCCGTTTTTGAGGAGCCCGGGACTTGATGTAGACTTGGAGGATTCAGGAGTGTCTGTCCCCAGGTATCCCACTACATTCCTGTCCTAGATCCACCTGTCATCAGTGTGGTGATTCTAGGTAAGTCAATTCCAACCTCCAAACTTACGTGGCAGGACCCTTGAAATAGGGGTCACAATGCCACCTCTTCCCACAAGGCAGAGTTAACTGGATACTCGAAGTAAATGACAGGTGCTCTCTGTGAGCTGTTACACAGCATCCCACCCCAGGGTGGACTTAAAAGTGACTGTCCACCTTGCCTTGCCCTGGAGCCACCCCGTGCCCTCTCTGGAGGCAGCTACTGCCACATGTCATGCTTATTTATATTGGGGCATTGATATGGCACCCATGAAGAACCAGTCATTTCACTGCAGCCATTTTTCCACCTGCATTTTCTTATATTGAGTCTCCTCATGCGAAGTGGGCCCCATGTCACGGAACAGAGCTGAGGACGGGGGGGGGGGGGCAGCGACGTGGCTTCCCAGAGGATCTGAGACAGGTCATCATCAGACACTAGCTCTTATGCTCAGTCACTGTGCTGGGCTGGCTGTCCGTATCATCTCATCCCCGTAAACTCACGCCCCTGTGCGATCAGTGAGCGGGCGTTTTAAATCCACACCCTACAGCAGCACCCCTCTTCTCAGCCCAACCTAGAGTCCAGTGTCTCCCCCCCCACACACACACCGGCAGCTGGTGAACAAGGGGAAAGGAAGTACCCTCTGAAAATGAATGAGCTATTTATTCAACGTCGCCTTCTGCAAACATGTCAGGAGTCATTCGTTTAATGTTGAATGAAATTCCCAGGATCACGACTCAGATTATAAAAAAGGACGAACATAAGGATTCCTACAGAGCACTCGATAGGAATCATCTGCGGGCAAGAGAATCCCAGGGGGTCCCCAGAGGCATGAAAACCGGCATCGGTCCCAACGACAAAGAGAAGCACAAATATTCCCCCACCGCCCACTCTCCCTAAGGAGCCATGGAAATAACGGCGGTGGAGTCCAGCCTCTGAATTGGAGTTTGATAAAAAGGGACTCTGCAATGTCCAGACCCCCTGCGGCCACTGCCCACTCGCAGCGAGGCCCAAGCGCAGGCCGCTCAGTTCGACCATCAGCGAGGCCCTGGGGGACTGGCGCGCCCCCCCCCCCCCCCCCAGAGTACCGACTGTTATTAAATGTTAACGGCTCATTGTCATCCGGTTTGGCCAGTTGGAGATGAAGGCAGTTCCCTGTTAAGACAGTTCTTTGGGCAGTTGGTTTGGGAAGCCCTGGGTTCTGAGACAGTGGGGAGTCACCGGATGGCTGGTCGGCCATTCAAGGTTGTCATTTGAGCCCCAGGAAGGCTCTGGTATGAAGATGCTGAGGGAGGAAACGGATTTAGACGGCCTTTGATTGGGGAAACGGCGCGGTTTTGGAGGCGGGGATTTAAATGTAGAGGCAGGGGGTGGGTCAGGCATGTACCCTTCCTTCTCTTGGGTCTGGCACCCCCTCTTCTGGGCACTAGCCATTTCCCCGAAGCAATGGGGCAGGAGGATGCAGGAAAGGGAGTGAGCTATTGGACCAGTGGTTCAAGGCGTGATCTCGGTCTTAGGTGCTCAGGGATCTCTGTCCCCAGGGAACCAACTACAGTCCTGCCTCGGATCCATCACTCAATGCTGTGACAATCTCAAGTCAATGAACGCCTCCAAATGCCAGTGCCCTGAACCATAAAGTATGGGCCACAGCCCCCTCTGCCCACCCTGCAGGGCTCATGTGGAGTCCCCAGATTATGAGATACTTTCCATGGGCTGCTACAAAGCATCACACCCACATAGCGTTTGAAAAGTAACTCCCCGCCCTCCCTTGTCCTATAGCCACCCCGTGCCCTCTCTGGAGGCAGCTACTGTCTCATTTCATGCTGCTTCTCCCAGACATTTAATATTTGAACACATGTGTAGCGACTAGGAAGCGCCAATCTTTCTTTTTCTTTTTCAGATTCGATCTGAATTTTCTTATCATCAGCCTCTTATTTCTGAAGGAGGCCCCATGTTACAGAACAGAGACCCGCGGACAAAGTGGCACTAAGTCGTTTCCCGAGGTTCCCAGGGTGATTTGACACAGGTTATCAGACACCAGCTCCTCAGTTCAATAATGAGCCCCTTGGGGCATGAACATGAGGGAGTCGTACAAAGGGTTCAATAGGAAGCCATCTGCCATCAGGAAAATCTACTGGCGAACGGTCCGGAAGCATGAAAATTGATCTCTATCCAAACGACCGGCTGAGGCACAAAATGTCTTCCCTGCACCCACTCCATTGGAGGTGCCATGGGAACCACAGCCGTAGGATCTAGTCTTTGGACTGTAGCTTGTACAGCAGAGGCTGGGTTTTGATGCAGCCCAGCCCACGTATCTCAGTGGTTGAGCATCCACCCATGAACCAAGAGGGTACCGGTTCAAATTCCCGGCCAGGGCTGGATCCCCAATAGGGGGCGTGCAGGAGGCAACTGACGGATGGTGTTTCTCTCTATTCCTCTCCCTTCCTCTATTTCTATAAGAAATCAATAAAAACATATTTTTAAGAAGATTTTTTTTAAAAAAGGAAAGAAAGAAAAAGGACTCCGCACACTAAGAACCAGCACCCCACGCTCAGCCAGGCCTGAGTGTTAACTGCTCGTGGTCCGGGTTTGGTCAGTTGAAGAAGCTGATTATGCAACTGTCACGTGGGCAGTTGGTTTGGAATGTCCTGGGTTCCGAGCCAGTTGGGGGCCAAACAGATTACTGGTCATTCAGGGTGGTCACCTGACCACCAGGAAGTCTCACTGCAAGGCAGCTCATAGAATCAAGTGCTGGGGACGGAGAGCAAAGGGGAGGAGACAAGTGAGGAGACATGGACACATGCTTGGACCCCCCAAGTCCATCGAGGGGGGATGGTCTTCATTTGGAGGAAAGGCAGTGTATTTCCAGTCAAAGAGTGAAACAGGCAGGAGCTGATAGATACAGAGGCAGTGAAGCATGGAACAGACTGTCAAATTACAGCTGGAAGGCTGGGGAGTGTTGGGGAGATGGGGAGAGAGATCAACAGAAGAACTTTTGTATGCATGCGTATAAGCACAACCAATGGACACAAGACACTGGGGGTGGGGGACGGGATGAGGGCATGTGCCAGGGAATAGGGGAGGCTGGGGAAAGGTAATTGGGGGAAAAAGGGAGATACATGTATTACTATTTGTAATACTTTAAACAATAAAATAAAATAATAGCCGAAACCGGTTTGGCTCAGTGGATAGAGCATCGGCCTTCGGACTGAAAGGTCCCAGGTTCGATTCTGATCAAGGGCATGTACTTGGTTGCAGCCAAATCCCCAGTAGGGGGTGTGCAAGAGGCAGCTGATCCATGTTTCTCTCTCATCGATGTTTCTGACTTTCTATCTCCCTTCCTCTCTGTAAAAAAAAATCAATAAAATATATTTTAAAAAATAATAAAATGAGCCAAAACTGGTTTGGCTCAGTGGATAGAGTGTCGGCCTGTGGACTAAAAGGTCCCAGGGTTGATTCCGGCCAATCCCCAGCAGGGGGTATGCAAGAGGCAGCTGATTGATGTTTCTCTTTCATCGATGTTTCTACCTCTCTATCTCTCTCCCTTCCTCTCTGTGAAAAATCAATCAAATATATTAAAAAATAATAATAATAACAATAAAATAAGAAACAGGCAGGAGCTGTGTCGGGATCTGAGCCATTCTCTTGGGCGAGGCACCTGCTCCAGGCACCAGTTGTCTCCCTCAGCAAGGTGGGAGCAGGAGGATGTAGGGAGTGAGGAGAGCTCTGGGTGCGGGTGTTCAGGGGTCTCTGTCCCCAGGGAACAATCTATAGTCCCGCCTCAGAGCCATCACTCATCCGTGTTGTGACTGATATGGAGCAAGGGCTTCACACACGGCACACATGGAAGCGATACTCTAGCACTGGCTTTTGAGAAAAGAACAGCAAGGAGACAGGAGGCGGGGCTGAGAACTGTCTCCCCGAGGGAGGCTTTGGGGGCTACATTTAAAGAAGGAAGTGGGGGAGGCTGTGCGTATGCTATAGAGTTAGTGTTTCAGTGAGAGATTAGTGCACAGATACTTGGGGATCGAGGCTTTTCTTAGATGGCATGATTGAATTTGGGGGGAGGGTGTCAGTAGGGTGGATTTTGTCTCAGTGAGTTGAAAGGTTATTCTAGAGAGAATTCCTCTCGAGGGCGCGTATCTAACGATCCCACTTCTTGATTCACGGGCTGCTTCTGCTGTCTTTGAAAAACAACTTAATATCTAATTAGAAACAGGACAGGGCCCTTTTAGATCAGTTCTGGAGTTACAACTCTGGGCAAGTCACTGAACCTAAGTTTCAGGGCCTGAACCATGAAATGAGGGTCACGGCCCCCACTCTGCCCACCTCACAGGGCTGATGTGAGCATCACAAGAAATAACATTCTCTCCGCAAATGAAAATTGAGTCGTAAAGCATCCAGCTATGATTGTCGAGGAGTCTGTTTCTCTCTTCCATTCTGTCAGCTTGCTTTGTATGTTTTGGAGGTCTCTTGTTAATTGGAAAGTGTGTGTCATTATCTCCTTGAAGAATGGACCCTTTTGTCACTATAAAATGTCCTTATAGGTCTCTGGGGGGGAAATGGCCAACGTTTGTCTTATATTAATAATGAAATTGTGCCGAGACCGGTTTGGCTCAGTGGATAGAGCCTCGGACTGCGGACTGAAGGGTCTCGGGTTCGATTCCGGTCAAGGGCATGTACCTTGGCTGCGGGCACATCCCCAGTAGGGGGCATGCAAGAGGCAGCTGATCAATGTTTCTGACTTTCTATCCCTCTCCCTTCCTCTCTGTAAAAAATCAATAAAATATATATTTAAAAAAAATAATGAAATTGTGCGCAGCCGGGGGAAGGGGATGCAGAAGGTTGGCCAGCTGACCCCGCCACTGATCAAGGTGGGGGGCTGATAGGGGCTGGGCTGGTGGAGGTGGGGGGTGAAGTGGGGAGGGGAGAAGGGGGCCCTGATCAGGCCGGGTGGCCGCTGCAGTGCGCAGCATAGCGGCCGGTCATTCCGGTCGTTCCATCGTCCGGCTGCTTGGCTTTACTTACAGAGATACCAGCCTAGCTCTCTTTTGGGTAATACTTGTGTGGCATATTTTCCCACCGTTACTTTCGGCCTCTTCGTGTCTTGAACTTAAAGGGTGGCTCTTGCCCTGACAAGGTGGTTGGGTTGGTTAGAGCATCATCCTGATATGCCAAGGCTGTGGTTTGGTCTCCAGTTAGGGCACACGCGAGGCAGTCAATAAATGTGTGAACAGACAGAACAACAAACGGATGTCTCTCTCTATATAACCCTTGCTCTCTCTCTAAAATCAATTAAAAAATTAAAACAGTGTGAGTCTGGTAGATAGCATATAGATCATAGTGGGTTTTTTTTAACCCATTCTGCCAATATCTGCCTCTTAATTTCAGGGTATAATCCACATACATTTAATCAGTAATTCGGTAGCACTGAAACCTCTCATTTTTGCCCAGCCGATGTGGCTCAGTGGTTGAGTGTCGACCCATGAACTAGGAGGTCAGGGTTCGATTTGAGGTCAGGGCACATGCCTGGGTTGTGGGCTTAATCCCCGGCAGGGGGCGTGCAGGAGGCAGCCTAGCAATGATTCTTATCATTGATGTTTCTCTCTTTCTCTCCCTTCCTCTCTCTGAAATCAATATATTTTAAGAAGCCAGTCATTTTGTCATTTGTTTTCTATATGTGTTATATCTTTTAATACTAGAGATCTGACGCACGAAATTCATGCAAGAGTAGGCCTTTCCCCTGGCTGCCGGCACCAGCTTCCCCCTGGAACCCGGGCTTCCCTCCAGCACCTGGGACCTGGACTTCCCTCGGGCCACCAGCAGGCACTCGGGGTCCGGCTTCCCTCGCAGCCCCAGCTTCATCCAGAAGGACGAAAGGATGTCCGGAAGGACATCTGGCATAATTAGCATATTGTGCTTTTATTATTATAGATTTCTCCATTACTGTTTTTTATTCTTAGCTATTTTCTATGAACCAACTTAATCCCCATCTTGTTTTTTAGTATATATTCTGGATTATATTCTTACTACTTTCCCTGGAGATTACAATTAACATCTTAATTTATACCATTCCAATTTGGATTAATACCAAATTAATTAATTTCAACTCCCTACGGAAATGTTATTTTCAGGTAGAACTGTTCCATGTCCCCTCCCTTTTGCCATTATTGTCTTATAAAGTACATCTTTATACATCAAAAATGATTTATTATTTCATGGAGAGACCAACCAAAGGACTTGTATGCATGCACATAAGCCTAAACAATGGACACAGACACCAGGGGGGTGAGGGCATGAGTGGGGAGACGGAGGGCAATGGGGGAATAAGGACACCTAAGTAATACCTTAATCAATAAAGAAAAAGATTTATATTTCATGTAGTGTTCTTTTAAGTCAGGAGAAAATAGGCTTACACATTTCTATTATACACTTTATGCACTTAAGCATTTATACTTTTACTAGAGGCTCAGTGCACGAAATTTGTGCACTTGGGAGAGGGGTCCCTCAGCCTGGTCTGCGCCCTCTTGCAGTCCGGGAGCCTTCAGGAGATGTCTGACCGCCAGTTTAGTCCCGCACTAAGCCGGCAGTCAGACATCCTTAGCGCCTACCATGGAGGTAGGAAAGACTCCCGCCACCACAGCTGTACTCGCCAGCCACGAGCCGGGTGTCTGGCTGAGCAGCACTCCCCCTGTGGGAGTGGACTGACCACCAGAGGGCAGCTCCTGCATTGAGCGTCTGCCCCCTGGTGGTCAGTGCACATCACAGCAACTGGTCATTTGGCCGTTTGATCAATTTGCATATTAGCCATTTATTATCCTACCTAATAAAAAAGTAATATGCAAATCAACTATACTCCCACTACACCCACAAGCCATGCCCACAAGCCAATCAGGAGCAAATATGCAAATAAACCTCAAACAAGATGGCTGCGGCCATGGAGAGAGCAGAGGCTAGGGTTTCCCTGGCAAGGGAGGAAGTCAAGCTTTCCACAGCCCTGGCCTACCTAGCCCTCCGCTTAAGGCTACAAAGTTTCAATTATATAAAGTAAATAAATCCCAACAGAAATGGCCTCCTCCACAGAGAGAGCAGGAGGCTTGGCTCCACTCCAGGCTACAAAGTTTCAATTGTAGAAGATAAATAAATCCCAGATACCAGGGCCTCCGCCTGGGTTGCAAACTACCACAGGCCCCTCACCCAGGCCTCAAGGGAACCCCCACCTTGATCCAGGACACCCTTCAGGGCAAACCAGCTGGCCCCCACCCATGCACCAGGCCTTTATCCTATCTGATAAAAGAGTAATATGGAGATTGACCATCACTCCAACACACAAGAGGGCTGCTTCCATGTAAACACAAGATGGCTACCACAAGATGGCCAGCAGGGGAGGGCCGTTGGGAGGGACCAGGCCTGCAAGGGAGGGCAGCTGTGGGCTATCAGGCCTTTAGGGAAGGGCTATTGGGAGGAACCCAGGCCTGCTGGGGAGAGCAGTTGGGGGGAACCCAGCCTACAGGAAAGGGCAGTTAGGGGTGACTAGGCCTGCAGGGGAGGGCTGTTGGGGGGGGGTACCCAGCCTACAGGGGAGGACAGTTGGGGAAGACCAGGCCTGCAAAGGAGGGCAGTTGGGGGTGATCAGGCCAGCAAAGGAGGGAAGTTGGGGGCAAACAGGCTGGCAGGGGAGCAGTTAGACATTAATCAGGCTGGTAGGGGAGTGGTTAGGGGGTGATCAGGCTGCCAGGCAGAAGCAGTTAGGGGCAACCAGGAAGGCAGGCAGACAAGCAAGCAGTTGGGAGCCAGCAGTTCTGGATTGTGAGAAGGATCCCAGATTGGAGACGGATACCCCCCTGCCCACCCCATGCACAGATTTCATGCATAGGGCCTCTAGTATAGGATATTTGTCTACGTAACTTCTTTATGTAGATTTGAGTTATCCAGTGTCTTATTTCAACATGGACTCCACTTAGTATTTCTTCTAAGGCTGGTGATAGCAATGGATTTTCTTAGATTTTGTTTATCTGGGAATGTGTCAATATTTCCATTACTGAGGGACATTTTTGCTAGATATGGCACTTTTAATATGTCATCCCACTGCCTCTGGCCTCCATGGTTTCTGATGAAAATCAGCCATTAATCTTAGTGGGTACATGATTATTCACTTCTCCCTAGTTGCTTTCATGATTCTGTCTTTGGCCTTGAACCATTTTATTATGATGTCAGTTTATTCTACTTGGTGTTCATTTAACTTCTTGGATATTTTTTAAAATATATTTTATTGATTTTTTACAGAGCAGAAGGGAGAGGGATAGAAAGTCAGAAACATCGATGAGAGAGAGACATCGATCAGCTGCCTCTTGCACGCCCCCCACTGGGGATGTGCCCACAGCCAAGGTACATGCCCTTGCCGGAATCGAACCCGGGACCCTTCAGTCCGCAGTCCGACGCTCTATCCACTGAGCCAAACCGGTCTCGGCACTTCTTGGATATTTTGATTAAGGTTCTTTTCATCAAATTTGGTAAGATTTCGGCTATTATTTCACATATTCTGTCTTTTCCCTCTCTTATGTCTTCCTGAAACTCTTTATGCGTATGTTGGTATGTTAGATAGTATTACTCAGATCTCTGAAGCTGTTCATTTTTCTTCCCAACCCTTTTATTTAAACTTACTGTTCATCAAACTGCATTGACTTAGTTTCAACTTTGCTGTTTTCTCCTGCTCAAGTCTGCTCTTCTGCCCTGTTGCAGGTTAAATGGTGTCCCTCCAAATATACATCACAGCTCTAACTCCACATTATCTTATTTGAAAATGTGGTCTTTGCAGGTACACTCAAGTTAAGATGAGGTCATACTGGATTAGGGTGGGCCCTCCTCCAATGACGATTGTCCTTACAAGAGCACAGAGTTTAGACAGAGACATAGATTGGAGTGATGTCAGCTGCAAGACAAGGAAAACCAAGGGTTTCCAGAAAACACTAAAAGCCAGAAAGAAGCCAGGAAGTCTAATGCACGAGATCTTTCACAGGGAGCACGTCCCACCTGCAGCTTGACTTGCCACTCCCGGCCTCCAGAGGTGGGAGACAACACGCTGCTGTCACTTTAAGCTCTGTGTTTGCAGTGCTTTATCACAGCAGCCTGGGAAATGAATGGAAGCCCCTGTGTCGAATTTCTCAGTTGTTACTGTATTTTTCGTCTTCAGAAATTCTATTTGGTTCTCTTTAATGTTGTTGTTTTCTACTTGGAGAAACGTAATACTCATACCATCATTTAGTTCCTTAAATATGATTTTTTTTTTTTTTTGCCTTGTGGCATGGCTCAGTGGCTGAGCATCGAGCTATGAACCAGGAGGTCAGGTTTGATGCCCAGTCGGGGCACATGCCCAGGTTGTAGGTTCGATCCCCAGTGTGGGGTGTGCAGGAGGAGGCTGATCAATGATTCTCATCATCGATGTTTCTCTCTCTCTCTCCCCCTCCCCCTTTCTCTCTGAAATCAATACAAATATATTAAAAGAAAAAAAGTATCTTCTTTAACTCGTCGAACATACTTAAACTAGCTGCTAATAAGTCAGGTGTCTGGACTTTTCTCAGGTAGAGTGTGTATTGCTTTTTTTTTTTTCTTGTGTACCAGCCTGTATTGGGGGCTAAAGGCCCCCAGGTTCTGTGATTCTCCAGGAGAAATCACTGAACTCAGAACATAGTCATATTCATTGCTACGATTTATTGCCGTAAAAACATACTGAGCAAAATAAGCTAAGGGAAAGGGAGATGCATGAAGAGAGAGAGAGGTCCAGAGGAAACCAGGCAGAAGCTTTCTAGAATTCTGTTCCAATGGCGTCACACAGGTACACGGAATTGCTCAGCAACAACTTGTGCAGACGTGTGAAATGCTGCCTGCCAGGGGAGCTCATCAGAGACGGCGACTAGAGGTTTTGTCGGGCCCCAGTCCTTCAGGCACCCTCTGCCTAGCACACCCCGAAACTCACCAATTCCAGAGGGAAAGAGGGATTCCACAGACCAAGAGTGTTTGCAGAAAGTCTAGGCGCAGTGAGTCAGCCGCTCTTGTCAGAGAATAGCAGCGCCCCTTCCAATGCCAAGTTCCCAGACTTAGTCAAGGACCAATCCGACAGGCAGCCCTTCCGAGGAAAGCTGTCTGTCCCGCCGTGTCAACTCTTTTCTGCACAGTTATGCTTTCTTTACTCTTTGCAGGTCTCTCACTTTTGTTGCTGTTGTAAACTGTACATTTATAATATGGTAACTCTGGGAATCAGATTCTTTCCCCACCCCATGGTTTACTGTTGTTGCTATTTTTTGCAGTTATTTCATTGTTTCTGGCTTTTCTAAACTAATTTTCTATTGTACTAATATTGTGTGTGACCACATAGTCCCTTCTCCGTTACTTGGTGATCGACTATTGGTAGAGATTTCATTAACAACCTGGAACCAAGAAGCCGCCAGTCTTTGCCGAGGGCTTCTATGCGCCTGTGGCGTCCAGTCTTCAAGGCTCAGGCAGGCAGCTGGAAAGCCTGGCGTGGCCTTCACGTCCTACTTCTGGAGAACACCATCGCAGCCGGGAGTGAGAGCCCGGGGCCTTCTCAGACTTCCCTGAGCACGTGCACAGCCCTGCGCATGCCCACAGCCCCACTTCTGCGTGTTCTTTTAGAGTCCCAGGAGCAAGAAGGAGCTTTGCAAAGCCCCCGTGGAGATCTTATTGTTAAAAATATGTTTATATTCATTATTTTTTTTAGAGAGAGAGGAGGGAGAGGAAGAGAAAAACATCAATGTGAGAAACACTGATCGTTTGTCTCCTGTACACCCCTGGACTGGGGACCGAACCTGAAACCTGGACATGTGCCATGACCAGCAATCACATCGGTGACCTTTGTAATCGGACGATGCTCTGAGCCACACTGAACAGAGCTCCCAGCTCTCTCTCTCTCTCTTTGTTAATGCTCACGGAGGATACTTTTCCGTTGATTTTGTAGAGAACACAGGGAACATAGGAAAGAGGGAAGGGAGAGAAACATTGACTGGTTGCCTCCCACACACAAACCTGCAACCCAGGACAGGTCCCTGACCAGGAAACAAACCTATGACCTTTCAGTGCTTGGGGTAACTCTCCAACCACTGAGCTACACCGGCCAGGGCCCAGGTCTCCTTTAAGCTTTTGTTAGTCTATTGTTTTTTTAAAAATATATATTATTATTGATTTTTCAGAGAGGAAGGGAAAGGGATAGAAAGTTAGAAACATGGATGAGAGAGAGAGATCGATTAGCTGCCTCCTGCACACACCCTACTGGGGGATGTGCCCGCAACCAAGGTACATGCCCTTGACTGGAATCGAATCTGGGATCCTTGAGTCCGCAGGCTGACGCTCTATCCACTGAGCCAAACCGGTTAGGGCTTGTTCATCTATTGTTTACTCCAATAATCATTCACCACGTTAAGCAACCATAAGTAAAACAATTGCTCATAATTTTTTTTTAGCAGTTGTGCCAGAAGTAAAGCTGTTTGTGTGGGCAAGGTTAAAGTCGGATTAAATACAGTAGAAGTGGGGTCTTACAGAGACCTACCAGGGCAGTCAACTAATGATCATTTTCTAGGACTGACAAATTTACATTATGTGCCTCCTGATATGATGAAAAGAACATAGTATCGCTTCTGTGCTGTTCCTGCCCAAAATACAAAACATAAATTTAATTGAGAATCTGTCAGCTCTGTGACATCTTTAAAAATATATGGTTTTCTAGCAAAAGGCCTGTCCAAAATGTTGATAGAAACTTTATTAATAAAGGAAAATTTGAAATAACCCAATTGTCCATATATCAATTAGAGAATAAATTATGGTCTTTACACAAAATGGAATACTACATAGAAATAAAAAAATAACTATATGCAAACACATCATAGAGGATCTCATGGAAATAATGTAAAAGAAACCAGCCACAAAGATTATATGCCCTATTAACCCATTGATGTGTTGATAAAAGTAAAAATGATAATTACTGCTCAGCCAGTTTGCTCAGTGGTTAGAGGCTGGCCCACAGACCAAAGGGTCACAGGTTTAATTCCCAGTCAAGGGCACGTACCTTGGTTCTAGGCTTGATCCCTCACAATTTGTTTCTCACATCGATGTTTCTCTCTCTCTCTTCCCCTCCTCCCTCCCTTCTATCTAAAAATCAATGGAAAAATATCCTTAGGTGAAGATTAAAAAATAAAAGTTACTTCAAGGAATAGGTATTGAATGGAAACATGTCTTCTGCAATGTTGGAAGTATTCTACAACTGATCTGTCTGTAAGTAGCTAAATCGGTATTATATAAACATTGTATACTTGCATATGGTTTTGTTGCCTAACCCATATATTCTCTTTGTTATAGTGAGAGCATGAGTCTCCAGCAACTTTCTTGAAACTAACCAAAATAAGAGAGTCCTGTCCAGCTAGTATGGCTTAGTGGTCGAGTGTCGACCTATGAACTAGGAAGTCAAAGTTCAATTCCTGATCAGGACACATGCCCAGGTTGCGGGCTCAATGCCCACAGATCCCAGTGTGGGCATGCAGGAGGTAGTCAATGATTCTCATCATTGATGTTTCTCTCTCTCCCCTTCTCCCTTCCTCTCTGAAATCAATAAAAATATATTTAAAACATTTAAAAATATTTTTAAAAATTAGTAAAACACTTTTTACAAAAAGTCTCTCCATCTTTTTTTTAATCCTCACCCACTGACTTTGAGACAGAAACATCAATTGATTGCCTCCCACACGTACTCTGAGCAGGGTCAGGACTGAGCCTGAAAGTGAGGTACAGAATCAAGCCCGGGACCCTTACCCCATGGGCCAGCACTCTCTCCCTGAGCCAAACCAGCTAAGGCTACAGGTTAAGTGTTGAAACTTAATTGTTAATTGGTGATGTTATATGGAGATTCATTTTATTTATTTTTATTGATTTTAGAGAAAGAGGAAGAAACATCCATTGTTGTTCCACTTATTTATGCATTTATCTGTTGATTCTTGTATGTACCCAGACAGGGGATTGGACCTGCAACCTTGTTGTATCAGATCAGGCCCTAACCAACTGAGTTAACGGTTCTGGACCTGGAAGTTCATTTTATTATCCCCCTTTTTTTTTATGTTTGAAGTTTTCCACAATAAAAACATAATAAATCAACTTTCCTACCTTCACAACCACCACGTTGATCCAAGCTGCCACATCTCGTCTGGACTTCGCAGTAGCTCCTTAACCGAACTGCCGGCCTCACAGGCAGGAGGTACAGTCCCAAGGAGCACGGTGGGTGGTTCTGGCCTAAAGCAGACCTCGTCTCTTCCTTGTTCTTCTGCAGCTTCACTGCAAGTTAACAGGGGGTTTGGATGCTGTTGGGTGGGTGAGGTGGATGGTTCCTGAAGGCAGAGTCCAGATTTGAAAGCCAAGGGTCTCAAAGATTCATCAAGGAAGGGTAAGTGCAGCCCTAGCTGGTTTGGCTCAGTGGATAGAACGTTGGCTTGTGGACTGAGGGGTCCTTGGTTCAGTTGTGGTCAGGGGCACATGCCCAGGTGGTGGGCTCGATCCCCGATGGGGGGCATGCAGGAGGCAGCTGATCGATGATTCTCTTTCATCACTGATGTATATTTTTAAAATATATTTTATTGACTTTTTACAGAGAGGAAGGGAGAGGGACAGAGGTAGAAACATTGATCAGCTGCCTCCTGCACACCTCCTACTGTGGATGTGCCCACAACCAAGGTACATGCCCTTGACTAGAATCGAACCTGGGACCTTTCAGTCCACAGGTTGACGCTCTATCCACTGAGCCAAACCGGTTAGGGCAATCATCATTGATATTTATCTCTCCCTCTCCATTCCTCTCTGAAATAAATAATATATTTTTAAAAAACAAAACAATGATTTTAATGATTCTGTGGCCCAGAGAAAAAGAAATGAACCCTTTTAAGATGAGCCCTGCTTGAGGCTGGAACCCCAGTGCAGACTCCTGATAAGCAATGGGTGCTTTGGGTTTGAGGCCTCTCTCGCTGGAGGGGTCCTAGAATATCAGGAGAAGGCCCTACTCCGCTCACGATGTGATGGGCCTACGTGGTGGCCAAGCGGTCACAGCCCTGCGCCAGGGACCTACCCACTCGCAGATGTGGCCTTGTCAGCGCTCCTCAGTCAGGCCACCACAGCAAGCTTCCCAGGGAGCCTGCTTGCAGAGGCAGCCTTTCAAAAGCTTCTCGTTTCCCAAACTGTGTTCCGTGGAACACCACGTTGGCTCATTGGAGCCTCGGAAAGAGGGAACCTGGGGTGCAGCTCCTCAGTGGAATGCCAGGGGAAGCCACAGGTTTTTATGGGGGCTTTTCTCAGGGCCTCGTATGTTCTAGTGTGAACTGCGGATCTACCGAACAGGAAGCCCTTGTGAAACATTGGTCTGCTCCTGGTACAAATGTCCCACTGAACAGCCTGGCGCTCCTGCTGCCACACGGCCAGGGGAGTAGCAAAGCTCTGAGGACTGTGGCTGCCTAAGCAGTGCTCCTCCTCGGGGCTGGAGTGGGGGGTCCAGGGACAGCAGGCGGGCAAGCAGCCTACTGCCTGCACCCAGCCACTGTGGCTTGTGGGCTATTTCCTATGCCTGGCATGTGAATGGCTCACCATGGCACCCCTGCCCCCTTCCTCCCGTCGGTTACTGGCTGCCTCTGTCCGAGACGATCAGGGCTTGTCCGAGAGCTGGAACCAGAACAGGGCCCAGAGACTGGCAGGTGCCTGAGGCATCACACAGATCTGCTCAGAGCCGCTGAGCCGGGGGTGTGGGGTCTCACCCGCACAGAGGGCCGAGTCCAAAGAGCACTTCTCCCAGCCTGATCTTCCCCCCCCCCCCGCCCCCATCCCTCCTACACCGGCCTGCCTCTCCCAACGGGCATCAGAGGCACCTCCTGCCGTGCACAAAGCTGCCATTTCCCTGCAGGCACCGCTGGATGTGGGAAGAGCAGGCACTTAGGAGGTGTTTGCAGAGCAAAGGGAGAGGCAGGGGGGACAGGAATGGGAGGGGTGATGAGGAGATGGGTGGGGAGGACACAGCAACCCTGACACCAGCAAAAGGTCCCCAGCTGCTTGCTCAGGAGAAGACAAAATCCATTTTAATGATTTCTGTGGCCCAAAGGACAACTGCCTGGAGCCTGGGCGAGGAACAGCGGGGCCGTCATACAAAGTAGGCGGCCAGGGCTGACATCTTGTCCTTTGGTCGCCTGGCGCCTGGCTTCCCGGCAGGCCGGCGGCCCCGGGCCCGCCCTCGGCCCTGCCGCCTCCCCGGCCCGCCCCGGTGCATGGGGTGGCAGGAGGCCGCGTGCCGCAGCTCCACCAGCTCCTGGAAGACGGGGTCGCAGAAGACACAGCCCGTGTGCTGCGTCTCATCGCCCAGGAGCGGGGACTTGGCCTTGTTGAAATCCACGTCGAGCAGGGCAGCCTCACAGGAGCTGCAGGTCTCGGGGGACACCCGCACGCGGTGGGCGTTCTCGAAGCAGTGTGCCACCACGTTGCACTTGTTGCAGGCCACCTTCCACTTGGGGCCCGAGGTGGGGTCCAGCACCAGCACGCCGCTCTCGCACTCCACGCACTGGCCGATGCCCAGCATGCTCAGGGAGTGCTGGCAGGTGGGGTGCGTGCACTCATTGCAGCCCATGCCTGGTGGGGAGAGGGCAGCCGGTGAGGCACGCCTGATGGTCAGCGGTGCTGCCCACCCCTCAGGCCTCTCAGTGCTTCACAGCCCAGTGTCCCCGCGTCCCAGCCAAGTGCTCCTCGCGGCTTTGCTCACTGGCCTGGGCCCGGAGCGCTCTCGTGCTCTGCTTATCGGGAACCCCTCCCCGTTGAGGTCCCTCTCCCCGGGCTAACATCATTTCCACCAGGCCTTCCCGGAGCCTCCAGCCAGTCCCTGCCCTTCACTGCCTCCGCAGCCTATTGTAGGCAGCTCTGGGTGGCCCTCATTCTAGTGGCCATGTGGCCATCGGCTGCCCTGGAAGCTGCTGGGGGGCAGGGATGAGCCTGTGTCTGCCCCAGAGGCCGGGCCTGAGTCAGGAGGAGTAAACGAAGACCCTGAGGCCCCCCAGAACCCCTGGGATATGGACGGGTGGCTCATTCCCGCTGTGTCTCGCTCCTGTCTGTGGCATGGGGTGATGACACCCGGGCCTGGGTGGGGTGGTGAGGAGACAGCACAGCTGAGAGGGAGCCTGAGTCCCAGGCCCTCAGCCTCCCGGCTCGGTCTCAGCCCCAGCTGGATACCTGCTCTCCTTTCTCCAGGAATAAGCATGAGGATGGAGAACTCTGATGGTGCTGACCCAGGGCACCCCACCCTCTGCCTCCTCCCCCTCTCCCAGCCCAGGAGAGGGCGCAGCCACCACTGCCGGGTCCTGAGCGAGCTTACCGCAGTCACCCGCACAATTACAACAGGAGTGGCAGGCGGTCTGTGACGCCTGAGCACTGCCCAGGCACCTGGGGTCTCCTGTCTCAGCACCAGTAGCGTGGGCGGCCCAGGGTAGGGATGCCCACAAAGACCAGTGTGATGTCAGGTGGGAGTGGTGTGAGCAGAGAACACAGACACCCGGGGGACGAGGGCAGCCCAGCGGGAGGGAGCGGAGCCCAGGGAGAGGGGCTCACCTTTCTTCATGTCCCGGAAGGGCGGGTGATTGTAGCAATAGGGGCACAGGGGGTAGCTCTTGCCCCGAGAGCCCGAGGACCACAGGACCAGCTCGAAGTCGTCCAGCGGGCACCGCAGCTCCTTGTAGAGCTTGATGGTGCCGTTCTGGGGGAGGGTGTAGGTCTCGTCGCAGTGGGAGCAGTGCAGGCGACTCGGCTTGGCCTGCAGCAGGGCCAGGGGAGAGGCACGGGGGCTGAGGCCAGCTGACTGCCCAGCCCACCCTCACTCTCCCCATAAGAGAGAATCACAAATGTAGCATGTAACAGGTATCACACAGCAAGTTCTAGGTAATATATAATATGTAACACATAAAATACAATACACCACTAATACTTATGTGCACACATGTACATACTGTGTAACATGTAACATACATCACAATACACACAGAGAATGTGACACATAATACATAATATGTAACACATAAAATACAATACACCACTAATACTTATGTGCACACATGTACATACTGTGTAATATATAACGTATATATACACCACTTAATACACATACAGAATGTGTGACATATAATACATAATATGTAACACATAAAATACAATACACCACTAATACTTATGTGCACACATGTACATACTGTGTAATATATAACGTATATATACACCACACTTAATACACATACAGAATGTGTGACATATAATACATAATATGTAATGTGTTGGTAGGCAAAGACCCAGGCCACGAGTCTCAGGACACTTGCTCTACCCAAGAAGAAAGGCAGTTCTAAAACCCCAGCATGTATGTTAATGCCCACGATAGCAAGGACGTGTGGACAGGAAACGCAGACATGTGACCCGTGTTTAAGTGGCCTAACAGCTGAAGTGCTCCTGGGGTCCTAGGGACACTGGGTGTTTGCTGGCCAGGCTGCTCCAGGCCTCTCAGTCATCCCTGGGTGACTGAGGACAAGGCGGGCCTGCAGAGGGGACAATTCTTGCCCGAGTCTGTGCACAGGGCACTGAGGCCAGCAGGGCGGGCGCAGCCCTCAGCCGCCACCTACCTGGATGTACTTCATGAACCGGTGGCACTTCCCGCAGCGGGAGAGGGGCTTGCCCGTGGCTGCCAGGGGCGAAAAGGACACCTCCATCAGCTCATCCATGCCTGAAAGGAAGCGGTGCAGGAGGGTCACCTCCCTGCAGGTGCCACCAGGCGGGCTGCAGGGGAGGCCACCTGAGGCAGAGGATCTGAGGGGAAACACCCCTGGCCCTGAGGAGGTGGGGTTTCCATGTCAGTAACGGAACGGCAGAGCTGCAGCCCCGTGTTGCCCAAGGATATGTTTCCATGCTTTCAGAGAGGGTGGAAGGGAGGGCAGGAAGGGGGGAGAGAGAGATTGACTGGAGGCGGGGAATGAACCTGCAACTAAGGGATGTGCCCTTGACCAGGAATTGAATCTGCGGCCCACTGGTGCACAGGCTGACACTCTAACCATTGAGCACACCAGGCAGGGCTGTATGTGGTATTAATACACTGGCCCTTAATTCTGACAAGGGCCCAGTGAGGACACATCATCACCCCATCCTCCAACAGAGGCCTGAGTCCAGATCCGGGGCTGGTCTCACATGGGGGCACCTGGCACCCCGAGTGGCGGCGGCCCTGACCCAGGGGAAGAGAAGAGGCAGAGCTCACCTGCGATGGAGTCAACGAAGTAGTGGAACTTCCTCTTGAAGATGTCCAGGGTGTGGCCCAGGACCTGGCGGTAGTCGGCCTTGCCCTGGGCGATGAGGTTCAGCTGCTTCTCCACGGCACTGCGGATGGTGGGGAGCACCAGCTCCGCATCTGGGGGAGGGCAGCGCCGCGAGCACTCTCACCTGAGGCTCACGGTCCCGGTGGCAGCTCCGGCACGTGGCTGACCCCGACACCCTAGACCTTTCCTGATTTCCCACCCACAAAATCCTGTGTGGAGCCACCAGGGACCCCTGTCTCTGTAAGGGACCCCTGTCTCTATAACACATCGCAACGTGCTCATGGCAGTCCCTGGGCCTCACTCTGTCCCTCGGGCCTCGAGGGGACAGAGCAGCCAGCACTGCAGTGAGGATCAAGGCCTGGCTGGTGGCTGGTCTGTGGGAAGAGCCCTCGTCTCCCCTTTTGGATCCTTCGCACTTGTCCGTTCACCACCCACCGCGCAGAGCCCCTGCTGGGGCAGGTCCCGGGGTGGCCAGGGCAGCGCCTTGCTGCGGGAGCGGGGGGCTCGCCGCAGGGTTCTGGAGGGGAGGCTCGGGGCTGACAGGCAGAGCTGCAGCCCAGAGAGCACCGGGGCTGAACTCACCGATCTTGTAGTAGCCGTGCACCAGGACGATGCCAAGGTTGGTGGGCTTGAGCCGCCGCCCACTCTCCACGACCACGTAGTTGCGCTGGCAGATGTTGTTGATGTGCACGGGGATGCTGGCGTCTGTGCCTGCAATGCACAGCACGGCCCCAGTGTCCCTCCGCCTGCCGACACTTCCCTCGGACTGTGGGCTCCCCTTCACCCCCACCTGTCACGGGCCCCTGGTTCCAGCCAGCACTGTGCCAGGCACCGCACCTCTTGCCATTCACGCATGGGCAGCTCTGGAAGCATTGCTTCCGGCGGCTCTGGGGATGGGAACCCTCAGCCCTGGTTCCGGGGGGGGGGAGGGGGGGGGGGGGACTCACCGATGCCATGCTTCTCCATGAGCGTGATGAGCTCGGCCTCCGTCAGGTAGTCAGGGGGGCTCGTCTGCTTCTCCAGCAGCTTCACCTCGCCCACGGGGAAGGTGTCGCCCCTCTGGCAGGTGGGCAGGCTCTCCTCCAGGGGCACGCTCTGCCAGGGCATGATCTCCGTAAAGCCTGGAGACAGGGCGCCGCCTCAGACCCTGGCCTACATCCCAGGCCCCCGGAGGGCGCTCGGTCCGTCTGTGCAGGTGAGGAGGAGCGAGGCCGGCCTGCAGGTTTACCTGGTGAGATGACGGTCTTCACGGTGCAGGTGAAGTGCTCGGGCCCGATGCGGAAGGAAATGGTGTTCTGGAGGTACTTGCAGTCATAGCTCACCGTGGCAATGAAGTGCCTAGTGATGTACTCATAGAGCCGCCACGCCTCGCTCCCTGCGTGAGCACAGACGCCGGTCACCAGCCAGGACTCCGGCTCTAGGCCCCCTGGCTCCTGCTCAGGCAGGAGAGCCACAGGAGACGGAAATGAGGAACGCACAGCAAGGACAGCGAGTCTTGGTGGTTCCTTCACAGCCGTGGCTCCCATCTCCCGCCCTGCCTCCAGGTGGACTGCTGTTCAGGCACGTGGCCTGTCCCTCTAGTGCTATGCCTCCATCACTTCACACACGCAGCTTCTGCCTCCACCCACATGGCTCCCCCTCCTCTGCCCTCTCCCGGCATATGGCCACCAGCACTGCACTGGCCCGATGACTGAGCCTGTCCCTGTCTCAGGGTCATCCTGTTCTATCCATGCCACCCACCCACTCACCTCCCCTGCCACCTCCTGCCACCTCTCTGACTAGGGTCTCCCACAACAGTGCCTGCACCCCGCACTGAGACACACTGCTGTCACCACTCACGCCTGCCCTGTCCCATAGGGAGGGAGCACACTTTCAGGTGACCTCCTGTGCCACAGCCAGGGGCCGATGGGGGCAGGAGGGAGTCCCCACATTGCCACTGGGGCCCCACACCATGCAAAAGTACCATGTCAACCTTCCCTCCCCCAGAAGCTTGAATTGTGTGTGTGTGTGCATGAATGCGAGTATGAGAATGGTGGGGGAGGGAATCACCTGATACCTAGTTCGGCCTCTGTGGCAGACCTCATGGGGGTGATGGGGGGATGGTCGCCGGCATCGTGACCTTTCCGTGGCCGGTTGATACCTTCTGCTAGCAACTGCTTCACCTGAGGGAGAGACGAGGCAGAGCGTGAGTCGGCATGGCTGCCCTCCCGTCTGCAGGGAGCTGCTGCCGGCCCTGGATCTGGCCAGGCCTGAGCTGGGTCCCAGGACCTTGGCAACAGGGTGTATGGGGGTTGGGGAGGGGAGGGCCGGGCAGGGCCTGGCTCTGCTCACCGTGTCGGCCCAGTAGGGGTGGTTGGCCTGCTGCCGCAGAGGGCCCTTCAGGTCAAAGTTCTCGGGGTAGTGGGTGGTCTCGGTTCGCGGGTAGCTGATGTAGCCTTGGGTGTAGAGCCGCTCGGCGGTCTGCATGGCATGCTGCGGCCCCATGCCTGCGAGAGACAGGAGGCTCAGTCGGCCCGGAATGCCAGGGTCACCAGGTGCCTGCCCATGGGCCCGGGCACTCAGGGTCCCCGAAAGGCGGACAGGGCCTCCCGCGGGGTGACGACGGACCTGAGCCATATCCATGGCCGAGGCCCTCACCTGAGGCAGGACAGGGATGCCGTGTCACCCTCCTGATGTTGGCAGGCCTCCAGACTGCCTGCCTGCCTCACCCGCTGGCTGCAACCAGACTGAACCTCAGGGTCTGCTGATAGCTTGCTGTCACAGAATTAGCACATGCCCTCCCTCCACTATGAGCCCCTTGTTTCTGTCCTGATAGGCAGAGGCTGGCACGGCTACTGGTCACTCAATGTCACTGTTGCCCTCCAAGGGCCCCTGAAAACCAGAGCACACTGCTCATAGTTTCCGGAGGCCACCAACTTCCCAGCCCAACCCCCTTCTCGCTGCTATGGAAACAAGGCTCAGACACCTGTCCCAGGCAGGAGAGATGGGTCTTGACCTCTCCCTGCAGCAGGGAAGCTGCTCGGGGACGCTGATGTCAGCATGTCCTCTCAGCTGGTGACGATCATTACCGCTGCGACTATTAGGACGTGCTATTTCAATCACTATCCTCACAACCACCCAGAGAGACAGGTGCTAACTACGGTCACCCTCTTTTCTCATGAGGAAATTGAGGTTTTGGGACAAGGAAGGATGTGAAGAGCTGGGATTTGGACCAGAGTTTGTACCTGGAGCTTGAACTCCATGGTTAATGCTGCTGAGAGGCAGGAGAGCCTGCTTTGTGGATGGCCCTGCTGATGGCCTTCCCGTGTTCAATCCTAACTGGGGCTCCTCAATTAGTAAAATGACATGGTCTGTGTTTTCCCCACATCAATTCAAAGAAGTTGTTGAGTATTAACCAACAATCCTGTGAAATGGAATCCTCAGTTCCCTCCAAGCCTCGGGTAACACTGAATGGAAAGAAGGTGCCAGCACAGGAGAGCATGTGGAGGAGGTGTGCTGGCACAGGTGAGCATGTGGAGGGGGCGTGCTGGCACAGGTGAGCATGTGGAGGGGGCGTGCTGGCACAGGTGAGCATGTGGTGGGGGGTGCTGGCACAGGTGAGCATGTGGAGGGGGTGCTGGCACAGGTGAGCATGTGGAGGGGGCGTGCTGGCACAGGTGAGCATGTGGAGGGGGCGTGCTGGCACAGGTGAGCATGTGGAGGGGGCGTGCTGGCACAGGTGAGCATGTGGAGGGGGCGTGCTGGCACAGGTGAGCATGTGGAGGGGGCGTGCTGGCACAGGTGAGCATGTGGAGGGGGCGTGCTGGCACAGGTGAGCATGTGGAGGGGGGTGCTGGCACAGGTGAGCATGTGGAGGGGGCGTGCTGGCACAGATGAGCATGTGGAGGGGGCGTGCTGGCACAGGTGAGCATGTGGAGGGGGTGCTAGCACAGGTGAGCATGTGGAGGAGGTGTGCTGGCACAGGTGAGCATGTGGAGGAGGTGTGCTGGCACAGGAGAGCATGTGGAGGAGGTGTGCCGGTATAGGTGAGCATGTGGAGGGGGTGTGCTGGCACAGGTGAGCATGTGGAGGGGGGGTGCTGGCACAGGAGAGCATGTGGAGGGGGTGCTGGCACAGGTGAGCATGTGGAGGGGGTGTGCTGGCACAGGTGAGCATGTGGAGGGGGTGCTGGCACAGGAGAGCATGTGGAGGGGGTGCTGGCACAGGTGAGCATGTGGAGGGGGTGTGCTGGCACAGGTGAGCATGTGGAGGAGGTGTCTGGCACAGGAGAGCATGTGGAGGGGGTGACTGGCACAGGTGAGCATGTGGAGGAGGTGTACTGGCACAGGTGAGCATGTGGAGGTGTACTGGCACAGGTGAGCACGTGGAGGAGGTGTGCTGGCACAGGTGAGCATGTGGAGAGGGTGTGCTGGCACAGGTGAGCATGTGGAGGAGGTGTGCTGGCACAGGTGAGCATGTGGAGGGGGGGGTGCTGGCACAGGTGAGCATGTGGAGGGGGGGTGCTGGCACAGGTGAGCATGTGGAGGGGCTGTGCTGGCACAGGTGAGCATGTGGAGGGGGTGTGCTGGCACAGGTGAGCATGTGGAGGGGGTGTGCTGGCACAGGTGAGCACATCGGGGGAGAGCAGATGAGGGAAGTGCATACTGACACAGATGAACATAGAGGGGGAAATGCTGGCAAGGTTAAAAAGGTTGGCACTGTCCTGCACCCCCAGGTACTACTCTGGGGTTGACTGGGGTAGCTGCACCCCTGCTCCGAGACGTCTCCTGGGGGCTTTAGAGAAGTTCCCTCATACCCAGGGAAGAGCTGGCCACACGAAGCATCTCCACAGTGTTCAGGGCCAGGGGCCTCTGCTTGGCCTTCTCTTTTTTGCTTGTGGCTTCCACCTAGAAAACAGAACGGATTCGGTGGTGTGGTGGTAGGGGAAGGAGAAAGACAACAAAGCAGAAATCAGGACAGGTGGGCAAAGGGTCTGGTTCCATACATTTGGTGTCAAGTTCACTCCTTGCTTAAAAATTGAATATTTGCCCTAACTGGTTTGGCTCAGTGGACAGAGCGTCGGCCTGCAGACCGAAGGGACCCAGGTTTGATTCCGGTCAAGGGCATGTACCTTGGTTGCGGGCAGAACCCCCTTGTGGGCGGCAGCTGGTCGATGTTTCTCTCTCATCGATGTTTCTAACTCTCTATAACTCTATTCCTTTCCCTTTCACTCTGTAAAAAAACAATAAAATATATATTTTTTAAAATGGAATATTTATTCAGGCCCAAGAAGGAAAAAAGAGATGATAATTTTCTGAAGAATTTTCTAGGGAGAGAGAAAAACTGGAGGAATGGGGAAGAGGCAAGAGAAGGAACTTCAAATTCAAAATCAGATGGGAGCAACATCAGCAAGGCCCTGGGGGTGGCGGTGGGAGCAGGAGGCCCGGGTGCAGGCTGTCTCGGGGCAGCTGCTGGCCCCTCAGTGAGCCCGAGTGCTCCATCAGGGCCTGCTAGTTCCGCTATATCTTCTGATTTGTCAAGAAAAGCTGGAAATCAGGCTTTTAATATAAAAACCTCATAATTTTAAATGTTGGTAACTATTTTGAAACTTTTGTAACCACCATGCAGTTTCTTTTATTTATTTTCATTTTTTAAGTACATGTTTAATATATATTTTTATTGATTTTTTACAGAGAGGAAGGGAGAGGGACAGAGAGTCAGAAACATTGTTGAGAGAGAAACATCAATCAGCTGCCTCTTATGCACCCCCGACTGGGGATGTGCCCCCAGCCAAGGCACATGCCCTTGACCGGAATTGATCCTGGAACCCTTCAGTCCGCAGGCTGACGCTCTATCCACTGAGCCAAACCAGTTTTGGCATCCACCATGCAGTTTAAATACAATTCTGACAAGCAATTACTTCCAACCTGTAAACGGAACAGCTGTTGGCAGTGAGGGCTCTGCTTTGCCTGTGGAGAAACAACCCAAACAACTCCGCCCGACAGCTCGTCCTGAATGCCACGGGGGCCTGCCAGGGCAGGGCCTGACTCCAGACAGACAGGCGGGGCCACTCTGAGGCTAGCTTGTCAGGCGCAGCCATGAACGCTGGATCTTAGGCTGAGAGCCTGAGACAGCAGCAATGGTGTCTCTGCAGGAATGTGATCAAGGATAAAGGCACAGGGCAGCTTTAGACGTTCTAGAAGCCTGAGTCACCTGCACGGTGGGGAAGAAGGCACCTACGAAGGCTCGAGAAGGACAAGAGAAGGCCCCTCAGTGGCTTTGGCAGCTGTCACAGCTGCAGGGCATTTGCTGCAATGCCTTGGGCCCGCTTCCACCCCCACTGAGCCAGCCCCTTTCCACGTGGCATCACCTCCTTCCAGTTCATAAAACCCCGAGTAAGAAGCACAGGTCCACCAAGGCCATGGAAGCTGACAGGCATTGGGCTCTCAGACCCGTCTGTGCTGGACCTTGGGCTCATGGCCATGCACACAGACTCTCTGGAGTTGTCGGCATTAGACGTCACAGAAAAGGGAGGTGTGTATGAAATCAAGTCGTTCAAAAGACGATGCTTACAGGGTCATGTGAAAAGAGAAGTGTGGAAGGGACCTGGCAGTCAGGGAGTGGAGCAGTGCACTATACAGAGCACAAATGGAGTGTGTTGCAGTTACTGCGGGGACAGAACTATTCCAGTGGCTGGAGTTACTGCAGAGGCAGAACTATTCCAGTAGCTGCAGTTACTGCAGGGACGGAACTATTCCAGTGGCTGCACTTACTGCAGGGACAGAACTATTCTAGTGGCTGCAGTTACTGCAGGGACAGAACTATTCCAGTGGCTGCACTTACTGCAGGGACAGAACTATTCCAGTGGCCGCAGTTACTGCGGGGACAGAACTATTCCAGTGGCCGCAGTTACTGCGGGGACAGAACTATTCCAGTGGCTGCAGTTACTGCAGGGACAGAACTATTCCAGTGGCTGTACTTACTGCAGGGACAGAACTATTCCAGTGGCCGCAGTTACTGCGGGGACAGAACTATTCCAGTGGCCGCAGTTACTGCAGAGGCAGAACTATTCCAGTGGCCATAGTTACTGCAGGGGCGGAACTATTCCAGTGGCTGCACTTACTGCAGGGACAGAACTATTCCAGTGGCCGGAGTTACTGCGGCGACAGAACTATTCCAGTGGCCGCAGTTACTGCGGGGACAGAACTACTCCAGTGGCTGCAGTTACTGCAGGGACAGAACTATTCCAGTGGCCGCAGTTACTGCAGGGACAGAACTACTCCAGTGGCTGCAGTTACTGCAGGGGACAGAACTATTCCAGTGGCTGCACTTACTGCAGGGACAGAACTATTCCAGTGGCCGCAGTTACTGCGGGGACAGAACTACTCCAGTGGCCGCAGTTACTGCGGGGACAGAACTATTTCAGTGGCTGCAGTTACTGCAGGGACGGAACTATTCCAGTGGCTGTACTTACTGCAGGGACAGAACTATTCCAGTGGCCGCAGTTACGGCAGGGACAGAACTATTCCAGTGGCCGCAGTTACTGCAGAGGCAGAACTATTCCAGTGGCCATAGTTACTGCAGGGGCGGAACTATTCCAGTGGCTGCACTTACTGCAGGGACAGAACTATTCCAGTGGCCGCAGTTACTGCGGGGACAGAACTACTCCAGTGGCTGCAGTTACTGCGGGGACAGAACTACTCCAGTGGCTGCAGTTACTGCGGGGACAGAACTATTCCAGTGGCCGCAGTTACTGCGGGGACAGAACTATTCCAGTGGCTGCAGTTACTGCAGGGACAGAACTATTCCAGTGGCTGCAGTTACTGCAGGGGACAGAACTATTCCAGTGGCTGCAGTTACTGCAGGGGACGGAACTATTCCAGTGGCTGCAGTTACTGCAGGGACGGAACTATTCCAGTGGATGCAGTTACTGTGGGGACAGAACTACTCCAGTGGCTACAGTTACTGCGGGGACAGAACTATTCCAGTGGCTGCAGTTACTGCGGGGACAGAACTATTCCAGTGGCCGCAGTTACTGCGGGGACAGAACTATTCCAGTGGCTGCAGTTACTGTGGGGACAGAACTATTCCAGTGGCCGCAGTTACTGTGGGGACAGAACTATTCCAGTGGCTGCAGTTACTGCGGGGACAGAACTACTCCAGTGGCTGCAGTTACTGCGGGGACAGAACTATTCCAGTGGCTGCAGTTACTGCGGGGACAGAAGTATTCCAGTGGCTGCAGTTACTGCAGGGGACGGAACTATTCCAGTGGCTGCAGTTACTGCAGGGACAGAAGTATTCCAGTGGCTGCAGTTACTGCAGGGGACGGAACTATTCCAGTGGCTGCAGTTACTGCGGGGACAGAAGTATTCCAGTGGCTGCAGTTACTGCAGGGGACGGAACTATTCCAGTGGCTGCAGTTACTGCAGGGACAGAACTATTCCAGTGGCTGCAGTTACTGCGGGGACAAAAGTATTCCAGTGGCTGCAGTTACTGCAGGGGACAGAACTATTCCAGTGGCTGCAGTTACTGCAGAGGCAGGACTATTCCAGTGGCCGCAGTTACTGCAGGGACAGAACTATTCCAATAGCTGCAGTTACTGCAGGGACGGAACTACTCCAGTGGCCGCAGTTACTGCAGGGACAGAACTATTCCAATAGCTGCAGTTACTGCAGGGACGGAACTATTCCAGTGGCTGCACTTACTGTAGGGACAGAACTACTCCAGTGGCTGCAGTTACTGTGGGGACAGAACTACTCCAGTGGCTGCAGTTACTGCGGGGACAGAACTATTCCAGTGGCTGCAGTTACTGTGGGGACAGAACTACTCCAGTGGCTGCAGTTACTGCAGGGGACGGAACTATTCCAGTGGCTGCAGTTACTGCAGGGGACAGAACTATTCCAGTGGCTGCAGTTACTGCAGGGGTGGAACTATTCCAGTGGCCACAGTTACTGCGGGGACAGTACTATTCCAGTGGCAGTGTGTGTGTAACTGTTCTTCCCCAAAAATGTCATTTTCAGAAAGGGGGAGAAAGACGTGACCTAGGTCACCAGCTACTCCTCCAGCCAGAGGTACCCCACTCCTATCCAACCCAGGCGAAGGTGACAGATTTGGGGGGAGCAGGCCCACCTGGGCTTCCTTCTCCAGCTTGGTCATATTTAAAAACATCTGCGCAATCTCCCGGTCAAACACTCGCACGCGGTCCCAGTCCAAAAGGAGAGATCTGTCTTTATCGACGTTGACCTGCAGGAAGGACAGAAGGCACGGAGCCAGGTGGATCCGTTGCCAGAGAAGAGAATCAGGCGATGAAGCCGGTCCTCGCCTGGGAACAATGGCCCTGGCTCTAGAGTCTCCCAGCCATGCCCTGGCCCGTACTGCTCAGCTGGCTGGGCTCCTCGCATGCACAGAAAGGTTGCCAGTTCAGTTCGTCAGGGCTGGATCCCTGAAAGAGGGCGTGCGAGAGGCAGTGGATTGATGTTTTGCCCTCACATTGGTATTTCTCTCTTTCTCCCCTTTCCCACCCTCTCTCTAAAAGTCAATAAAAAAAATAAAAGTCTCATAGCCATTCCTGGGCAGGTGTGCCAATACGCAGCCCCTCCCCAAGTGCAAGCTGCTCAGACAGCTGGCCTCCCCGGAGATTAGGCAGGTGGTCTCACGCGAGAGCACAAAGCTGAGGCTGGTGTCTCCTTAAGGAGTGTCCGGGCCTCCGCCGCTCACACCCGCCCTGCCCACGTCCCAATGCCTGGCCAACACTAGGTGTGGCCTCACCCTGGGGCACCTGGCCCGTGTCAACTGGAACAGCTCTGCATTATGTTCTAAATCTTACAAGAAGCGGCCAGCCAGGTGTGGCTCAGCGACTGAGCATCTACCCAGGAGCCAAGAGGTCACCGGTTCGATTCCCGGTCGGAGTATATGCCCGGTTGCGAGCTCAATCCCCAGTGTAGGAGCCCTCCAATCAATGATTCTCGCTCATCACTGATGTTTCTCTCTCTTCCTCTCCCTTCCTCTCTGAAATCAATTTTAAAACAAAACAACAATTTAAACCTTACAAGAAGCTTCAATGGAGTATTTATTTGGAGAAGGGGTTCCAAAACCTTAAAAGTCTGAAAGTTAATCCTTGGATATGACTGTGGCAGCTGACGGCGCCAAGGGATGACCTCACCCCACCCCACCAAAGCTGAGTTCATTTCCAATTACTGAAATTCAGTGCATCCAGGCCGAGCCTTAACCTGCCTCTCCATGAAAGCTGAGAGCCCTGCTTAGGGCTCCCACAGACCCATCTGGCCTCCCTCCTCTGTACTGCTCTCCACAGTTGTGCCCCGCCCTCAGGGGCCTGTAGGACTATGATGATGACAGTGATGACGATGGGAACTCTCAGAATCCACACCCGAACCTGAAGGGACCCAGTGGAACAGAGAAAGGAAAGAGAACCTTGGCCTGCAGCACCCAGTAGGTCTCTGGTTTGAAGGACTGGATTTTGTCATGTCTCTCCACGCAGAATCCCAGGGTAGGGGTCTGACATGGCCCAAAGGAGATGAGAGAGCTGTCCAAATCGCCGTATTTCCCCTGGAAGTACTTAGTCTGAAACCTACAAGGAGGGGTGGGGAGAGAAAGATATTTCAGTCATGCATTTGCTCAAGAAACCATCATTCACTCCTGGTGGAAGTCTGGGATGGGTTAGTTCAGTGGTCGGCAAACTGTGGCTCGTGAGCCACATGTGGCTCTTTGGCTCTTCCACAAAATACCAAGGCCTGGGCGAGTCTGTTTTGAAGAAGTGGCGTTAGAAGAAGTTTAAGTTTAAAAAATCTGGCTCTCAAAATAAATTTCAATTGTTGTACTGTTGATATTTGGCTCTGTTGACTAATGAGTTTGCCCACCACTGGGTTAGTTGGGTGGCACAGGGAGGAGGCCAAAGTGGCTGGCTGCTCCTGGCTCCGGAGTCAGGGTCAGAGGACACGCTCAGCACGGGGCCAGGGAGGTGTGTGTGCACACGTAACAGAGAAGGTGGGAAAGAAGACCTGGCCAGGCCAGGAAGCCCCTCTATTCCATTCTATCCCCTCCCCCTCCCCAGGACACTGCTTTTCACGAGGTTGGTCTACTTAGACAGTTATCTTTAGGGTTTTTAAAATGTTGACCATTGAGATGGCTGATCAGGCCCAGGAACTGAGGATGGGGACCAACAAGGGTGAGGGCTCTGGCCAAGGGAGGGCAGCCGGCACCTGGTGAAGGCACAGCCAATGCGCAGGTCTAGCTCCTGCCGGGCATCCACGGACAGCGCCTCGTTGTGGTCAGGCTCGCCCAGGCGGGCCATGGCGTTGCAGATGTCCGTGTCGGTGATGGAGCTGAACCTGGCCCGGAACACTGTCTTCTCACCACCGCGGGCCGGGTTCATGGTGGGCAGCACGGCATCCAAGACCTGGGGGAGGCGGCTGGCTGTGATCCCGTCCGACTCCCAAGGTTTCCACCTCCTGCTCTGCACCCACCTGTGGCCCAACTCCTCTCCCGGACTGAGCCTCCCAGCAGGTGTGCGATCCCCTCTCTCTAGCCAGACCCTCCTCTGTCTCTCTCCCCTTCCAGAAGCCTCGGTCTCTCCACACACTCCTGCCACATGGCTTCCTTCCTTTTGTCTACAAAGTTATTCAAACACCCTTTCTTATTACTATCCTACAAGCTGCCACCCTCTCTCTATCTCCCGCTTCCATCCTCACCAAACCAGGAGACACAAGGGAACTGAGTTGCCAAATCACCCCGCTTGACCATCTCCCCTCCTAGAGGAGGGAGTGCTAAGAGGGGTGGGGGGGATTTTAAGAGTCTGGAGAAAAGACAGGGAGGGAAAACGGATGAAGAGGAAAAGGCAATGGGCAGGAGTGGGAAGGCCTGATGACCCCCCTGTGGGGGCCGTGGGTGGCTCAGGGAGCAGGCACAGCAGGGGTCCTGGACACTCACTAAGAAGGCCGTGCAGTGGGGGGGTCATGCTGGAGCCTGCCATGCAGCTTCTTTACAGGGAAGAGGTGGCTTCGATTCTAAGGGAGAAAGCCCCATGAGCTGCCACCGTTCTTTACTCCCAGCCACAAAGGTTCCCCCGGGAGGAGCAAGCCAGCCAGGGAGGAGCAGGGGAGAGGTATCTGGAAGGGATACGCCCTCAGTGCTGGGCCCTGAGGCCCGCCAGGCCCTGGTGCAGAGGCAGAAGGGCAAGTGTAGAGTCACAGCCTGAGGGGCACACGGTGACACCTGTGGCTACATCCAGGGCGAGGGCCCCATGGCCAAGGCAGGGCATTCTGCCGGAGGCGGGAGATGAGAAGAATGAGGCTTGGAAAGGAGGAGGGTCACAGGTGTCCACCAGCATTGACCTAAGGTTCCTGAAAGGTGCCGAGGGGCCCGAAATGCTGAAACCAACTCTCCTTGAGACAGCTCTATGCTGCAACTCAAACCCACCTAGAAAAGCTGTCCTTCTACACCGCGCACACAACGTGTACATAGATGACTTCCAACATAAAGGAGCATAAAGGGCATTTTTAAGCCAATGTAGTGGATTTCCTACTCTGGGCTTAGGAATGGACTGGGGCAGATGGCAGGAAGGCCAAAAGTGAGGCCACAGTGGGGTCGCCCTCACCTCGAAGCAGATGTTCTCCCCTTCCTTGTCGCAGTCCAGCCACAGCACAATGTAGTCGCAGCCTTTGCCTTCCACCTGCGGCAGAGCACAGGTGACTAGCGCCTCCCGCAGCCCGGCCCGCAGCGCCCATGGCTCCCCAAAGGCTCAGGGAGCAGCACCCCCAGCGGTTTAGGAGCCTGGTGCCCAGGGCAGGGGCCCGGACTAAGCAGAACTAGTTAGACTGGCTTAACCAGTCAGAAAAGAATTTCCTTCAGAACCACTGTTTTGTGGACAAAAAAATGTTAAAAATGCAATAAGATCTGAATTGTGCAAAAAAAGTACAGAGATGAAATAACCCTAAGTGTCAATAGTGGTTGTCCTGGGTAGTGTGATTATAAATAATTTCCCTTCAAGCCGAAACCGGTTTGGCTCAGTGGATAGAGCGTCAGCCTGCGGACTGAAGGGTCCCGGGTTCGATTCCGGTCAAGGCATGTACCTTGGCTGCGGACACATCCCCAGTAGGGGGTATGCAAGAGGCAGCTGATCGATGTTTCTCTTTCATCGATGTTTCTGACTTTCTATCCCTCTCCCTTCCTCTCTGTGAAAAATCAATAAAATATATTTTAAAAAATAAAATAAATAAATAAATAAATAATTTCCCTTCTTGATACTTAGTTATATATTCTAATTTCCATAATGCACATGCATTTGTTTTAAGATTAGAAAAACAACTACCACCACCAAACTTTTTTTTTTTTTTAATCCAGTGGCTGACAGTGTAGTGGGGGAGGAGCAGGACTGAGCTGCTTCCTGGGTCAGCTGGGGGTCTTACAGAGAAGGCCGTGAGGCCTGCCCAGAGCTGGTCAAATGCCATCTTGTTGGGAGGGGGAGGGGGAGCAGGACCAGAGGAAGGGCAGCCCTGCCCGCCTGTGCCCACGGGCCCACACACCTGCAAGAACTTCACCATGTTCAGCTTGGGGTTGGCTTCCTTCTTCTCCGTCGGGGCTTGGCTGAACAGCTCTGCGGGGTCCACTTTGTCCCATTTGTTGTACTTTCCTATAAACCACAGGCACATGACACCTGAACCGGTTCAGAGCTTGGCCTCCGTGGTTGTCATACTGAGGTCTGATCTCACCAACAGGGAGGGAAAGGCTAGAAAAACGATTTGCCCAGGGCCTTCCTCCTCCTGGCTGCTGAGTTGACACCACACCTCGGCCACCCACGGGAGTCCCACAGGACAGAGCCACCCACGGGAGCCCCACAGGGCAGAGGCCACCCACGGGAGTCCCACAGGGCAGGGGCCACCCACGGGAGCCCCTCAGGGCAGAGGCCACCCACGGGAGCCCCACAGGGCAGAGGCCACCCACGGGAGCCCCTCAGGGCAGGGGCCGCCCACAGGAGCCCCTCAGGGCAGAGGCCACCCACGGGAGCCCCACAGGGCAGAGGCCACCCACGGGAGCCCCTCAGGGCAGGAGCCACCCACGGGAGCCCCTCAGGGCAGAGGCCACCCACGGGAGCCCCTCAGGGCAGAGGCCACCCACGGGAGCCCCACAGGGCAGAGGCCACCCACGGGAGCCCCTCAGGGCAGAGGCCACCCACGGGAGCCCCACAGGGCAGAGGCCACCCACGGGAGCCCCTCAGGGCAGGAGCCACCCACGGGAGTCCCTCAGGGCAGGAGCCGCCCATGGGAGCCCCTCAGGGCAGAGGCCACCCACGGGAGCCCCACAGGGCAGAGGCCACCCACGGGAGCCCCTCAGGGCAGAGGCCACCCACGGGAGCCCCTCAGGGCAGAGGCCACCCACGGGAGCCCCACAGGGCAGAGGCCACCCACGGGAGCCCCTCAGGGCAGGGGCCGCCCACAGGAGCCCCTCAGGGCAGAGGCCACCCACGGGAGCCCCACAGGGCAGAGGCCACCCACGGGAGCCCCTCAGGGCAGGAGCCACCCACGGGAGCCCCTCAGGGCAGAGGCCACCCACGGGAGCCCCTCAGGGCAGAGGCCACCCACGGGAGCCCCACAGGGCAGAGGCCACCCACGGGAGCCCCTCAGGGCAGAGGCCACCCACGGGAGCCCCACAGGGCAGAGGCCACCCACGGGAGCCCCTCAGGGCAGGAGCCACCCACGGGAGTCCCTCAGGGCAGGAGCCGCCCATGGGAGCCCCTCAGGGCAGAGGCCACCCACGGGAGCCCCACAGGGCAGAGGCCACCCACGGGAGCCCCTCAGGGCAGAGGCCACCCACGGGAGCCCCTCAGGGCAGAGGCCACCCACGGGAGCCCCTCAGGGCAGAGGCCACCCACGGGAGCCCCTCAGGGCAGAGGCCACCCACGGGAGCCCCACAGGGCAGAGGCCACCCACGGGAGCCCCACAGGGCATAGGCCACCCACGGGAGTCCCTCAGGGCAGGAGCCGCCCACGGGAGCCCCTCAGGGCAGGGCTGCTGCTCTAGCCTGGCTCCCAGGACAGTCCCTACGCCAGAAGCACCACTCCCAGGCTGGCTCGCTGCCGGAGCCTGAACCACCAGGCACGCCCTCGGCTTCCCTTCCAGCCTGTTTGCTGTGACCTCTCCCCACGCTCAGCATCGACCAGGCACACGATGGCGCTCAGCTGACACCAGGGGAGAACCAATCTCTTGGCGCCTCACGTGGGACACGTCCACCTCCTTCGCCGTTCGGGGCTCGGCGCTCACATGTTCAGCGCTCGGCTTTCCTTCAGGCCCCATTTCCTGCAGCCTGGGAGGCTGGGGTCACATAGAGCCAAGTTCAAACCCAGCTCCCCACCTGCAGGCTGGTGGTGAACCCGGGGTCTGAATGCTCAGCCACAGAGGGAATGGCTGTCTCTGAGCAGCGAGAAGGACGGAAGCCTTGCTATGCGCCCGGCCCCGCTAAGCACTCTACCATCCCTGTCACACTCAGTCCACAGACAGTCCTGGGAGTGGGTGGCCCTGTCATAAGACTCATTCCACACATGAGGGGCAGAAACTCATGGCGGCCCGGTCACTGCCCCGGTCCCGGCCTGTGAGCCAGCAGAGTGTGGTTAAGAGCACGGCCCGGCACCGCGCCCCAGTGTGAGACTCATGCTGGCCATTCCAAGATGATGGATAATAACAAGGAGGAAGATGACAGCCACCAAGTGACCCCTGGACGACAGCAGCCCTCTCCCAAGGACCTGCTCAGGCCAGGCCCCCTGAGGTGGGCACCGGCTCCAGCCTGCACAGGAGGGTGCACAGCGCATGCAGGGACTAAGCACTGCTAGAATGGGAATCCATTCTAAAACCTGGGTCCAAAACCTGAGTTCTGGGTGCCTCCCCCAGAGACCCCAGGTCACTTCTCCACGACCTGCTGACGTCAGGACCCTGGCCTGGAGCCCTTCCCTGGCTCCAACTGGACCTGGGAAGCACCATGCAGGGCTCCCCTCAGTAGGATGGAGGGTGGGCAGGGGGTGGGGGACTCACCCAGGAAATCCAGGGTCATCACATGACCGCAGACAGACGTCATCTTGAAGCGGACCGGCTGGCCAGCAAAGGTCCCCGTGTACTCGTGCACAGAGCACGTGCCGTTCAGCCCTTTGTGTGAGGACATGTTCCCTGCACAGAAGCACAGTGACGGCTCCTCCAGGGGCTGCAGCTGCCCCCGGAGGAGCCCCTTCCCCAGGGCGGTCGGTGACGAGGGTCCTCAGGCCACTGGGGGAACTAGGTGCAGGGTTCTCACGGGTCCCAGGGAAAACAACACTGGGAACCAACCAGCACCGCGCGCTCCCACACAGACCGGGGCTGGGGGCCAGGAGCACCCCCTGAACGCTCAAGAGCAGACCCTCGCGGCTCTTTCTCTGCGTTTCTGCGTTCACTCTTGATTTTTCTGCCTCGCTCCTCTCCACTGTACTCAAGTCCCCAGGAACCTCCTAGTTAGTGACTCCCAGTGTCGTCTCACGCTCCCCACTGATGGCCTCTCGGCCAAACTCTCCCAGGCTCTGGGACCAAGCACCGTTCTGGGGTCCACCCTCCTCTTCAGCCCAGTGTCTCAAGGTCTCTTCCTCCTTTAGTCTTGGGAGCAAGGGGAAGTCAGGGTGGACGTATCCCATTTCTGGGTCCCCAGCATCCAAACAACCTTCCTCTTTGGAAGGAATTCAGAGACAGGAAGGGAAGCAGCACCGATCACCTCAGGCGCCAGAGTGGGGGTAAGGGTAGATGCTCCATTTCCCAGCACTCTGGTGTCTTGGGAGGGTCGGGGCCAAGGCTCAGCTAGTGGCTACTCTTGAGGCGCTGAAGCTGCAGCAGTCAGGGGTCAAGGGTAGTAGCCAGGGTCTTGTGGTGATGCTGCCTGTGGCATGGCCTTATCAGACTTAGACCGGGGAGTGGTTCTAAGTCTCCTCCTTCCAGTAAATTCCCTTTCGGTGTATGCTAGCCCTGGCTCATGCTGGCTGCGGCAGTAAAGACACCCCACAGTGACCAACACCAGGGAGCTTCGAGAATGCCTGCTGTCCTGAACCGAGTCTACTCCAGCGGGCTGGGGTCACACTTTGGAAAAAGAAAGAAGTGATGTGGGAAATAGGAATGACCATGCTTACAGATCTAAGCCAGAGGGACACCAGGGTTGGTCTTCCCTACCTCGAGAGAGAATTTTGGCAATGGACTGGGCCAAAGACGGCTTTTCTGCCACCATGAGCACAGTCTTCATCTTGCCTTAAAGTTGGCGCCAGGTTCAGGGAAACGGTGATGAAGTTCTGCAGCCCAACGCTACTATCAATGCTGACTCCTAAAGAGAAAAAAAGACACGGAAAATCGTAATGCTTCCAGTGGAACCCGTACTGCTTGTGAACAAGGAAACTCACCTTAAAAACAAACAAACGAAAAAGCACCCAGGCAGTGTGGCCCAGTGGTTAAGTGTCGACCTATGAACCAGGAGGTCACAATTCAATTCCTGGTCAAGGCACATGGCTGGGTTTGGGGCTCGATCCCCAGTAGGAAGTGTGCAGGGGGCAGCTAATCAATAATTCTCTCATCACTGATATTTATCTCTCCCTCTTCCTCTCTGAAATCAATCTAGATAAAAGTCTAATATGCTAAGTGTCCTTCCCTCCCTCCGGGTAATGACATCAAGTAGCAACACCGGATTCCTCTCCCTAGCGGTAGACTAGCCTCCTTGCAGTTTCTTCAGCCTAGAAACAATTTAGCCAGGTGAAAACACTTTACACTGTAACCAACGGTCTATGAAGCAGTTTCCGTGCCTCATCGCATTTGATCCTCACAGAAGTCCTGGAGTAGGTGGATAGGAGACTCTGTGGAATCCTATTTTCTTTTCATTAGCCAGAAAACAAAGTTTTAGAAAGTTTAGAAACTTGATCTGACTGAAAAGAAGAAATGGTGGACCTTGAAAATGAATTCAGGTTTTCTCACTGCACAGAATACAGTCAAACACTACTGCAGTTAAATATTTTACCCTCTGTTCTCACTGCATGATCTACAATAATAATCTGCTTTGTGTGGATATTTACTGCTGTGTTGCTGACAAGAGAAGTTGGGGTGCTTCACTGGGCTGGAAAAAATTTAGCCACATCAGAAAGCAGGTCTAATTAAAGAGTTTGTTCTAAAAAAGGCTAAGCTGACTCTCGCATGTGTAATACGTATAAAGTTCTCACTGGCACCAATCCCACGTGTGTTCCGATCTGTCATTGTCAATCATGAATTTAGCTGACACTTCTATTACAGAGAAAGGGTGAACAGCAATATTAAAATATTTCTTTGAATTAATTTCCTTGCACAAGGCCACTAGTAAAAATATATTTGAAAAAAGCAAACCCCAGCCCTAGCAGATCTGGCTCAGTGGCTAACGCGTGGGCGGACTAAAGGGTCCTGGGTTTGATTCAGGCCAAGGGCATGTATCTGGTACCTCAGTTGCAGGCTCCTCCCTAATCAGGGCCCTGGTCGGGGCACATGCAGGAGGCAACCAATTGATGTGTTTCTCTCACATTAATGCTTCTGTCTTTCCCTCTCTTCCAGTCTCTCTCAAATCAATGGAAAAATATCCCTGGGTGAGGATTAAAAAAAAAAAAAAAACAACCCTAGTCAAGACTGCAATTGCTAATCTACTTTTGACATGTGCCAGTCTTCAGGGGTGGGGAACGCCCAGGCTATGGGCTGTATGAAGCCCTCGAAACCCTTTGGTCTGGCCCTGCTAAGGCATTAATTAAATGTTTGACCAAATACAGCAGGCGAATTTTTTAATTGATCATTGACGTTATAATATCCAAATGGCCCTTGGCAGGAAAAAGTTTCCCCACCCCTGCTCTAAAGAAACACATATTCTAATTCAACAGTTTATACCTCAATGCTGCATAAGCACTTTGCAATGTTCTGAGTATCACTGTTTTAGTAGGAAAAAGAATATCACTTCCTTTCAGGATGTGAAACCCTGGGGAAAGGGCATTAGTGATGATTTGCTAAAGGCATCTCAGGTGGGAAGAACAAACTAAGACTCAGGGAAAAGATTTTCCAAAGATACCCAAGGAAGTTGGTTGGGATGGGGTAAGACTCATGCTTCCTTATTTCCAGCTGGGAACATTTAAAAAATATATTTTTTATTCATTTTTTACAGAGACGGATAGCCAGAAACATGGATGAGAGAGAAACATCAATCAGCTGCCTCCTGCACACTCCCTACTGGGTATGTGCCCGCAACCAAGGTACATGTCCTTGGCTGGAATTGAACCTGGGACCCTTGAATCCAAAGGCCGGCGCTCTATCCACTGAGCCAAACCGGCCAGGGTAAGCCGAGAACATTTTTTAAAAACTACATCAAGTTCCTTCTGACTCTTAAAAGATTTCAGCAGTCGCAACAGTGATTAATTTTCTGCGATTAATCTTAGGGCTTCCCTATGTTTCCTTTAAGGCACATCTCCCATTTCAAAATGAAAGCCAGTGAGAACAAAAGCTCAAAGTAATGGTTTGCAAACTTCCTTTACATACCAACCCAATGCTTTAACTTTTAAAATTTAATTCAGAGAGGAAGAGATAGGAAGAGAGACAGAAACATCAATGATGAGAATCACTGATCGACTGCCTCCTGCACACCCTTACTTGGGATCGAGCCCACAACCCGGGCATTTGCTCTTGACCAGAATCGAACCCAGGACCCTCCAGTCCACAGGCCAGATGCTTTATCCACGGAGCCCAACCAACTAAGGCTACCAACCCAATGCTTTTGCCTTACTGGCAAACATTATTCACTTAAGTTTTGCTTTTAAAAAAATTTTTTAAAGATTTTTTTTAAGGGAAATTTTATAGCCCCATGGGGCCTAACGGTTGTACTCAACGGCCAGAACCAAGTTTTTTCCAGTAACCTTTGTGGTATATCAAGTTTAATTTTATTCCCTGCCAAAGCTCTGAGCCTGCTGCTTGTCCTCTTATTTTAAAAAGGGAGATTAGCAAGTGCTAAGGAGGTGCTGACAGCAAACTCTCCAACTTGAGGCTGTAATTAGAAGGGCTGAAAGTGCAAGGGAGTAGCAGGCCAGCCTGTTACTATCCTGTCAGCTCTCACCAGCAACACCACAATGGGATGTGTCCTCTGGAGGACACTGTTTTACTTTTTACAAATATATTTTATTGATTTCAGAGAGGAAGGGAGAGGGAGAGAGGGATAGAAACATCAATGATGAGAGAATCAGTGATTGGCTGCCTCCTGCACATCCCCCACTGGGGGATCAAGCCCGTGCCCTCGGCGGGAATAGAATCTGGGACCCTTCAGTCCTCAGGCCACCGCTCTATCCGCTGAGCCAAACAGCGGGGGGAGGGGGGGGCGCACTGTTTTAGAGAGTCTTCTCCTGTCAGTGTCTTACAGACAAGTGCACAGAGCTTGGGAGCCAAGGCCTAGCAGTTGTCTGAACAGCTGTTAGAATCCTAGGACCTGTGGAGTCAGAAAAAGAGGGGAAAAACAACCATCTCTTAAGTTCCTTCCCTGTACTAGGACACCATTGCTAGGAACACTTTATTTGCTCTTGCCAACAACTCTATGAGGCTGATGGCACAACTTTTTAAACGAAGAGGCAACTGAGGCGGAGACTAGTGTCAGATGGCCTTTGCTCTGGGAACTCCGGGGCTCACTGGCCATTCGTCCACATTGCCCCGACTTCTCTGGGCTGCTCCCAAAGGCTGAGTGATAAACGGGTAAGACCAGGCCATTGCCTTCCTTTGCACCCGGATTCTAGTTATTTTGTTCGAGTTAAAGTACTCTCCCGCATCTAATGAGCAACTCCGAGAACTCCGGGGCGCCCTCAAGACTGAGTGGGGCCCAGGTGGTTGCGAGTAGAACCTGCCTCCGAGTGGAGCCCAGCCGACCCTGGGCCCGACCCCGGCCCGACGGCTGCACAGCAGACCCAACCTGAAGAACCGCAGGCGGGCTCCATGGAGAAGATCATTAACTGCAGACACTTGGCTAAACGCCGGCCCATCACACCTCCCCGACCTCCCACAGCAAGCCTGGGGTAGGGGGTCCACCCCGTCCAGGGAAGAGGCGGAGAGAATTTATCTCCAGCCGTGAGGCTGGGGCCCCTTGGTGCCCGGCCAGCATTCGGGAAACATGCTCAAGAAGGGGCCGCGATCCCCACATCCCCGCCGCCTGCCTCTCACCCGCAGCCCCGAGCGGCTCCCGCTTCAGTCCCGCTCTCAGGGCGGCCAGTTGCAACCCCTACTTCCGGGTCCGGCAGCTCCTGGCGTCCCTGCGTCTGCCCTCCGGCTCCCGCACGTCTCCCTCCGAGGGTTCCGCGCTTCGTGCGTTCCGGCCCCCCGGGGGGGGGGGGGTAGGTGGTCTTGGACGCAGCAGCAAATCTCCTGGCGGTTCGCATTCTTTCCCGCCGTGGGGAAGCAATAATGAGAATAATCGTTACAATAATTATGAAAAGACTGCATGATAAGCATTGAAACATATATAATGTTAATAATCACAATAATTAAACCTATTTATAGTGGCTTCTTCCAAAACTATAGACCTTTGTGGAATGAGTGAATGAACTGTGTAAAATATATCTGGAAGATGAATTGGAAAAGAAAAGTAATTTTTTTGTGTGTTAGAGCACTAGGGTTATGTAAAAATTAAAGTAACTTTCATGACCATATTTTAATATATTTTAAACAATAGCATATACACATTTCCTTTGGGACCTGTAGACACTTTCCTAACTTGCTTTTTTTTTTTTTTTTAAACTAGCCCTGGAAGGAAAAATTTCAATGGTGAAACTAAGGTTGGGAAATGCCAAAAATCAAGAATCACAATGAGCTTTCCCTTTCAAAACAGAACTTCTGATTCTGAACCCACTCCTTGGCAGGCTCTCTGTCTCCAAAACTGCAACTCCATCTTCCTTTTGGCTCAAAACCTATCTATGCCTGGAAAGCATTCTGGATTCCCCCCCCCCCCCCCCCCCCGCCCCTCGCTATCCATCGCTGTCTTAAAAATATATCCGAGACCCAATCAGTGCTCTCTGCCTCAGCTGCCACCACACGGACCCCCGGCCTCCACCCTGCCACCCCAGGGCCTGTTCTCCGGCCGCACCCAGCTGTGTCTAGTGGCCATGGCTTAGGTTGGATCTAGGTGGTGCAACCAGTTGGCAGAGAAGCAAAACCAGAACCCGCTGCTCATTTCACCCAGCTCAGGAGTTCGTTCTGCAAAGCGGGAGGAAGCCTGAGGGTCTCAGAGTGTTCTCAGCTCTGCCAGTGCTCTCTGCCCCAAGAGCCCTGCGGCTGAGCCCTCCACACAGGCCTCCCTGGGAACAGCGGGTCAGCCCTCCTGCGGACCCTTAGGTTGACTGTGGTGGCGAGGAGCCGTCTGCAGGGCAGAGGCAGGGCCTGTGTTGGACGCTGGTGAGGGGGAGGGTCGCTCTAGGTTTGTGGGTAGCGAGTGCTCGGAGTGTGGAAGGGAACAGCATCTCACTCAGCATCAGGGCCCCACATTGTCTGTTGCTCAGAGCAGGTGTTTCACCACCTTCAGGATGTGCTCTTCCCAGTTCACCAGGCGTGTAAATTTGGACGAGAATCTTGTTTCTGTGGGGCTCGGCTTTCTCAAGGGGACGTTGAGGACACTCTCCCTCAGGGACCCAAGCTTGCAGGCTGGCCTGCTGGGCACTGGAGTGTGAGCTTCCAGCAGGTGTTTCCTCCCCGAATGCTTCTATGAGGACAAGCAAGAGCCACAAAGGCCACCATGGGACCATTCCCCTAACTGATGCTGCAAACCCAAGGAAGTCTGGGATGACGGTGGCTGGAACTGGGTGTGCAATGGCCCCACCCCTAGGAGGGCAAAGGAGGATGCTGCCCAGACCCCCACAGAGCCCAGGAGTGGTGGCTGCACAATTCAGGAGGCAGAGCTGGGCACGTCTGCAACATGTCCTGGGCTCCTGTCCTGCTGGCACTCCTCGCCTCCCTCACAGGTGAGAACTCCCCAGAGCTCACAGCCGCGGGCCCCTTCCCTTGCCCTGCCCTGCCCTGGGTGTCCATGTTCTTCTGTGTCCCCAGGTTGTGGCCCTCAGCCAGTGCTGGATCAGCCACCTTCTGTGTCCTCGCCCCTCGGAACCACAATCCGTCTGGCCTGCACGTTGAGCAGGGACCATGATGTCAGCAGGTATAGCATCTTCTGGTACCAGCAGAGGCCCGGACACCCTCCCAGATTCTTGCTGAGATATTTCTCCCATTCAAACACGAAAGAGGGCCCCAAGGTCCCTCCACGCTTCTCTGGGTCCAAAGATGAGGCCGAGAACACGGGGTATTTGAGCATCTCGGATCTGCAGCCTGAGGATGAGGCTATCTACTACTGCTCTGTGGGTACCCAGAGCTTTGAGAGGGAGAATGTGAAGATAGAGAACGAGGAAGGAAAAGAGCCTGCTGCTTCCGCGTCCCAGGCACCCCCGGACACACTCACCGTGAACTGAAGGCAGAAGGGCGGGCATCCCCACAGAGAGGGCCAGGAGGAGGGTGGGCTGTGAGTTGTGCAGAGCGGAGGAGTTGCTCCTTGTCCTGTTGGAGGCTGGATTGGGGAATTAAAGCTGCTTGTGTCTTGGGAAGCTGTTTGGTCTGACTGGTGTGCTGAATTACACTAAGGTGGCCCCAGGGGTTCTGTGTAAGGTCCAAATGGGTAGGAGGCACCCAAGAACTAACAAGGGTGCCAAGAGAAGGACTCCTGTGGGTTATGGGGGCAGGGGGGCTGACATAGCACCTTTGAGGGGACTCTCTGGCCAAGGACAGGGCCCTCTGCTGTCACCTGGTTATTTGCAGAAGTTATGGGGTAAGCCAGCTTAGAGCTGCCTTCATTGGGCCTCTGGGGAGAGTGGATGCTGAGTGATAGGTCTAGAGCGGGGGCTCCACTGCAGTGCTACTGACATTGGAGCCAGACATTGGGGTGCCGTCCTCTGCGCTGTAGGAAGTTGAGCAGCATCCCTGGCCCCTGCCCACTAAATGCCAGCCCCTGCGCCTTCATGCCCCTAGCCATGACAACGAAAATGTCTCCAGGCATTGCCAGATGTGCCCAGCGTGGCAAAATCACCCCAGTTGAGAACCACTGGTCAGGGTGAGAGATGTGCATTTACTCTTCCGTGCAGAACAGCAGGGCTGGCGATTATATTTTCTGTAAAGGGCCAGGTAGAAAATAATTTTGGTTTTCGGGGCCAATGATGATACATTCCCTCAGCTGCTGAATTCTGTCCTTACAGCATGAAAGCAGAAAGCAGCCACAGGCAGCACATAAACAAATGTGCACGGCCTTTCCTATTCAGCTTCATTCATAGAAGCAGCCGGGGCTGGGCCGATATGGCACTTGGGCCCCAGTCTGCCAACCTCTGTTCCAGAGAAGCACCCCAGTTCCTGCCTCCAGGTTCCAAACAAACCATGCCAGGTGTGGTGATCGAGTCACCCTCAAATCCTCCTGCCTGATGATGCCAGGGATGCTAAACCTCTGGACCACTGAAGGACCTGGATGGGGGGAGGAGGACGGGCTCCCCAATTAGCTTGTTGGGGGACAAGGGAACAGGTGAGTTCCTGCAACCCTGACGCACAGCGCAGCACCCTGAGCCCTGGGTGATTGATGGCTCACATACTATGCACAGAGAGGTGCCAGGCAAACCTTCTCCCCTGTGCCCCCAAATTTGGCTGAGAACACCCACTCATTATGGCTAAAATGACCCAGGGGGTGCCCTGATCGATTTGGCTCAGTGGATAGAGCGTCGGCCTGCAGAATGAAGGGTTCTAGGTTGGATTCCGGTCAAGGGCATGTACCTTGGTTGCAGGCACATCCCCAGTGGGGAGTTTGCAAAAGGCAGCTGAATCAATGTTTCTCTCTCATTGATGTTTCTGACTATTCATCTCCCTTCCTCTCTATAAAAAAAATCAATAAAAATGTATTTATAAAAGAGAAATTATAAAATGACCCAGGGGGTCCCCCCAGAAAGGCAGGCGCCTTGTGCCCGAGTCTCTTTTGTAAAACAATGGCCTCAGCTCACAGCCTATTTGAGTACCCTTTGAACTCTCACTTCCTCAAACGCACAGAGTTCTCTCTGCATCAGGCCTTTGTTCCTGGAGAGGAGACTCGAGGCTCATGTTTTTGGTTTTGGGGGTGTTTTTTTATTTAGAAAGTCACAGAGGTAGAAGTGAGTTGTAGAAGCAATGGGCTCAGAAACAAGCTACAGCAAAAGAAGGGCCCTTGGATTTCAGGAAAGAGAGAGAGAGAAAAAGGAGAGAGAGGGAGAGAGAGAGGGGTGGGGGAAGGCATGAAAAAGGGGATGGGGAAAGGTGTGGGCATGCTACATAGAGAGAGATGCTAGACTGTTTTTATTGATTTTTAGAGAGGAAGGAAGGGAGACACAGAGAGAGAAACGTGGATCGGTTGCCTCCTGAACATGCCCTGACCAGGGATCAAACCCTCAGCCTAGGTAACCCCCAGCCTAGGTATGCGCTCTGAGCCGAATCCAACCCACAACCTTTCGGTGTACGGGGCCATGCTCCAACCACTGGGCCAACCAGCCAGGGCAGGCTCATGTTTTTAAAGGCCAGGCAGGTGGTCCCAAAGGACCCCGTCTCTCCCTGTAACCTGCCCTTCTGCGCTCATCCTTCGAGATTCCGGCATTCCATGCTGTGACAATGAGCCCAGAGAACCGGAGGTGTCCTGGGCTCTTCCGTCATCTCAATGCGCCTGCCCCACCCGATTCCTGCGGGCGAGACCCTGGCCGCAGCCTCGGGCCAGGCAGAGTGAGTCTCAGCTCTGGTCAGCCCTGCCAGGGTCAGCTGAAATCTAGGCCAGCATTTCCAACGTTGTATGTACAGAGTATAATAATAGCACCCATAAACTTATATAAAGTGCTTAACTATAATGGGGCTCAACGAAATAGCAGTATCAGTCCTTCTTCATCAGTCCCCAGGCCTGGCCTTCTCCAAGTCCAATCCCCTTATTAGTCCCAGCTCCAGCCTTGCCTACACTCCTTCTCTCTAACTTTGGGTCTTCTCTCAAAAGCACATATGCAAGGCATTTCTGTCATTTCCAATTTTCTGCTGACTACATTTTTTAAAAAAGAAACAGGTGAAATTGGTTTTAGCCCAAAATATCCCAGATACTGTCATTTCCACATGCAATCAATATAAAATTAGCTATAAGAAAAAAATAAAAGGATAAAATTAGTTACAAGATGGTTTAAACTCTTTCTTTTTAATCCTCAAAAGCCAGTGTGTATTTTGCACTGTGGTCCCTCTCCGTTTGGACCAGCCGCGTTCCCAGGGAGCAGCAGCTGCCTATGGCTTGGGACAGGACCATAAGGCAGAAGGAAGAAAATTCAGACTCCTCATCATGATCCAGCCTTTGGAGGTGGCCCCACTCTGTACCCAGTCCCATGGTTTGTGCGTCCCCCTCACCATCTGTGTCCTACGAAGCCCCTACAGTTGATCCAACACTTGCTTCTCTTGGTTGCCTCCAAACCTTTGCCCAGGGTGTTTACTCTCTGCCCCTCGTCAGTGACCTCCAGCTGGCTGCACGGACTCAGGGTCCCACAATTACCTCAAATCTCACTCCTTGGGCAAGATTCCCCTGCCCTGCTTATTCCGTTACTGACTTCCTGCGATGTGCAGACGTGTGTTTTCCTGACTATGTTTAGCACCTGCCACACAGCTCTAAGTTTATTTGCAAGTGTTTCTCCTCCACTAATGTGCACATTCTCAGTGGGCAAGATCTGTCCATGTCACTGTATGTGTGATGGACACTGGGTGAATAGAGTTGGTTAAATAGATGAAGGAGTAAAGGAATGAATAACGGAATGAAGTCTTGGGTTCCAAAGGCCCTGCCATTCCAGGATCCCATTAGATGGCTGGGGTCATTGTGATTCCCTAAGAAGGAAAAGCTCTGTCACAAAACTCTCTCTCTCTCTCTCTCTCTCTCTCACACACACACTCACACACACACACACACGCTACACCCCTTCTGATGCCTGGAGTGACACCCCTTCTGATGCCTGGAGTGACACAGATGATTAGAGTCAGTAAGCAGAAGTGGTGCGGAAAGGAAAAGCTTGAAATAGACTAATGCAGGGACTGGGACACTGGGACACGCTCTGTATTGGTAATGGACAAGAGCGATATTGGAGAAGGTGGGATTCCCAGACTGTTGCCCGGTATAACAAAGTGTCAGTGGGGTTCCTGACTATGATACGGACCAAGGGTGTGGGATGCCACCCTAACCAGTTTCGCTCACTGGGTAGAGCGTCAACCTGTGAACTCAAGGGTCCCAGGTTCGATTCCGGTCAAGGGCATGTACCTTGGTTGTGGGCACATCCCAGTAGAGGGTGTGCAGGAGGCAGCTGATCAATGTTTCTCTCTCATCGATGTTTCTAACTCTATCCCTCTCCCTTCCTCTCTGTAAAAAATCAGTAAAATATATTTTTTAAAAGAATGTGGGGTGCTAAGAGCTGTGGTTTGTACATATAAATGCTTGATGGAGCTCCCAAGTTTTACACGGAAGCATAGAACCCACTGGCTCAGACATGCCACCAGTGGAACTAAAGACGAGGGACCCAAACATTCTGACCCGAGTTAGACTCTGAGGCCCCTGGGAGGGTATCTGAGGAAGAAGCAGGGGCCTGCGGAGGATTGGGCATGCCAATCAGACAGAGTGAAATGCAAGGGCTCTCTGTGCCTCCCCAAGGCCGGTGTGGTGGTGACATGGGTTGGCAAGATGAGCTACGGGGCGTGGCCCCACAGAAAGAGGGAGGGTGGAATTAACACAGGGAGGCCCGTTGGGACACAGAGAGCTCTGGCATTTCATTCTAAGTTGCATTTTTGTGATGTATGCTCAACACTCAAATCCATTGGTTCATTATGGGATGCGAAATGGGGGTATTTTCCTTCTAGCATTTCTCCTTCGCTTACTAACTAGAAAACTTCTACAAAGAAAACTTCCACTCATCAATGATTTAGTCACCCAACTGAGGGACTGCTTCTATAGTAAGGGCAAGATCAGTGTTTGATATTTTTCTTCTTTATTTACCAACTTTCAAAATAACAGGTCCGTGTGCCAGCATCACACAACTTGAGTTTGTTAGTATTGTTGAAAGCTCATGGGTTTAAGCATAATGAGGTATTAAATCCAGGGCAATGATTATAAGTATTCTAACTTTAGCCAGTACAAGCCCAGTAAAATTGGTCTCTAACCAAGAACACGTTGGTGTGTCAAAAACAGTACAGCCCAGCCGAGTGGCTCCATGGTTGAACGTTGACCTATGAACCAGGAGGTCACGGTTCGATTCCCCTTCAGGGCACATGCCTGGTTGTGGGCTTGATCCCCATTAGGGTATGTGCAGGAGGCAGCCAATCAATGTTTCTCTCTCATCATTGATATGTCTATCTTTCTCTCTCAAATCAATAAAAACATGTGGTTTTTTATTTTAAAAAATAAAAGAAGCAGAATATATATATACTAGAGCCCTGGTGCACAAAATTTGTACACTCAGGGTGGGGTTCCTCAGCCTGGCATACGCCCTCTTGCACTCTGGGAGCAGTCAGCTTCCACTGCTGAGCTTGCCAGCTGTGAGCCTACCAGGGGCAGCTCTTGCATTGAGTGTCTGCCCCCTGGTGGTCAGCGCATGTCATAGCGACCAGTCGTTCTGTCCATTTACGTATTACCCTTTTATTATACTGTGACCAGCCAAGTTGACACATAACATTAACCATCACCCTGGCCTTAAATAAATAATAGCAGCTACATCATCACCCTCATGTTGAATGAAACCTCCCAGCTTTGTAAATGTGTTGAACCTTCCAAAATAGCAGCAACTACCTTAAAGACGGCTCAGAAGCCATCTAGAAGTGACCCTGAGAACCTGGGATTTTCTAGAAAATTTGCACCTGGGACCTCAGGAAGGTGGTCCACATGCCTGCTCCAGTGATGGCCTGGGAGAGAAGAGTCCACGGTGGCTGCAGGCGGAGACTCGGGCCTGTGAGAGGGAGAGTGGGCAGGGGAGTGGCCAGCAGGAGGCCGGGGGAGGGAGGGCGCCCTCTGACACGGAGCAGGGCTAAAGTGACTGCACAGGGACACAGCCGTCTGCTCCAGGAGAGAAGGCAGGACAGGGCACAGCGGAGCCAGGGGCAGCTAGACCCCGACGTTTCCGGCCCGGCTGAGTCCAGCCTGAGGCTCGTCTCAGTGCGGGTTGAAGGAAGCAGGCCCGGCCCAGCCTGTCCCTCAGTGCCCGGCCAGGGTTGCATTTCTGACTGTGGCCGCCACAGGAGAACGTGGTCTCCAGCAGCCACTGCCCAAAGGTTGAGGCCGGAATAGGGCCCAAGGCAGAGGGAGCAGCTGGGATCCCTAAGCTTAAAGATAGTCCTTCCTCCTCTCCAAGCCCTGGGGCTGTCCCCAGAGGAACTCCAAGCGTCCCAGGCACTGGTGAGTGTCACACTCACACAGGGGTTCTGGGATGGAGCCTCTTCAGCTTGGACCCTGGGACGTCCCTATGGGTGTGGGTGCTATTGTCCCAGGGAGCCCAGATCAGAGGCACAAGTGGGCGAAGCACCTCAAAGGGACAAGCTGGACCGGATGAGGGGCGTCCCAGGGGGTCCTCCATTCCCTGAGACATCAGCAAGTCAGTCTGTTGCAGCACCGTGACTGTGGCTGGAGAGACACCGGAGAGGTCTGGGTGGCCCAACGCCACCGGGGCCTGTGGCAGCCATGAAACCCACTCGGAGGCCTCGGGAGGAGCCTCCCAGAGACGGCCGAGCCAGGGGCATGGCACCGTCCGGGACTCACTGGGTCTGAGTCGCCTGGGACACCGGCTCTGAAGCAGGAGCTGGCTGGAGCGTACCAAACGCCATTGTTACAGTCACATCACAATCCCCGACGTGAACGCTGGCTTCTTGCTGAACCAACGCCTGTTTCCTCCCCTGCCACCACGACCGCCCAGGTGTGGTCAGAAGAGGAGCCCCAGCCCCAGGCCCCAGCTGAACTCAGGTGACCCCTGGTCCACCGGTCGCTGGGCAGGAGCCAGGTGTGCCCCACGCAAGGCCCCAGGGGCCCAGCCGGGCTGGCAGCTGCGGTGGGGGGCAGTTGAACCCTGGATCCTGACCACAGCATGGCGGTTGGCAGATGCCCCGCTGGGAGAGACCCTGGGGAGTAACGGCCATGGCCCTGGAGAGGGCGGGGCGCCAGGGGCAGGGACCAGAAAAGGGCCAGGCAGAGGACAGGGCCATGGCCCGGGCACACTGGGACAGTCACCGTCAGCGAGAGGGTCCAGAGGTGCCGCCAACCTAACCCTCCCCACGGGAAGCGTCCCCCAGCAGGGCGGCCAGAGGCGCCTTTGACCCTGAGCGCAGATGAGGCCCAGGACAGGGCAGGTGGGCTGTGAGGCCCACAGGGGGCAGAGGCCTGGCTTCAGGCAGCTCTGGCCCCTGACGCTGCTGGTCTTGGCAGTGGGCGCCCATGGCCTGCTGCCCTCTACCGCGGCGCCTCGCAGCAGAACCCCAAGTGCTGGAGCCCCGACAAGGAGCAGCCCTAGGAGCCTGTGGGGCAGGTAAGGGGCTGAGGGTGCCATGTGGGGGACCTGAGGGTCCCTGAGCCCACACTGGGAGTGGGGGACAGAGAGTGGCGATGAGGGGCAAGGAGAGAGAAGGGAAGAGCAGCTGGACAGCAGGGGCCTGGCAGATGCTGGCTTTATTTAAAGAGTTGACATTTTGTTCAGTGTGGATTTGTTTGCACTGACTTTTACTTTTTAATATTGTATTAAAATGTATTTATCTTCTTTACTGTTTTTTTTTTTGCACCCCTTAAGTTTTGTACCCAAAGCTAGTGCCTCACCTGGTCTTCTGGGTGAAGCAGAAACGGAGGCAGGGACAGGACGTCCCCATGGGTCCCAGGGAGCCGGGCCTCCTTCTCTTAGCCCAATGGTCGGCAAACTCATTAGTGAACAGTACCAAATATCAACAGTACAACGATTGAAATTTCTTTTGAGAGCCAAATTTTTAAAACTTAAACTATATATGTAGGTACATTGTTATTAATTTGGGTACTCTTAAGCTGGCCTTTGCTAAAAACTCAAGGGGCCAAAGAGCCACATGTGGCTTAAGAGCCGAAGTTTGCCAACCACTGTCTTAGCCGATGAGCCACGTCCTCACTCTTCCCCTCTGAGTAGGCCCCACTCCCTGGTGCAGGGCGCCCAGACCCTGGCTGATGCCTTGAGGTGGGGGTCCCTTCCCTGGTGTCCTCGGGTCACCAGACCCTGAATCAAGGGTACTCAGCCTGGGCTGCCTCTTGGGACTGGCCTCCCGGGAGCCCGAGCCCACCCAGGACACAGACACCCCCGTGGAAAAGGCCTTGGCTGAGGGCTTTGAGGGCCTTGGTCTGTCCCACCTTGACGGGTGACCCAGCCCCTCCTCTGTGTGTGGGGGGAAGTCCTGGACCAAGTGCTGAGCATGGAACCACGTAACACAACCAGTGGCACAATGACACACTCATCCTGGGCAGCCGTCGTGTTAGGGGCAGAACCTCCCCCTCTGTGGCCCCCCAGGGCAGACCCCGCTGTCATCCAATTCACAGATGGGGACAGAAGCTCGGAGAGGTGACCTGCCCAAAGTCACACAGCGGGTGCGGACTCCAGTGCCCACGCTCCATGGCCTCTAGCCATCCCCATCTCCAGCCCCTAAACTGGGCTGACAAGTCCACCTCTCCCGGCCTTGGTTTCCCCCTGTGCAAAGGGCGGGGTTCTAATAGGACGAGGGTCTTGCAGCCTGGAACCTGTACCAGAGCTGCCGGGGTCGCCGTGGTGAAGAGCTGGAATGGAGTGAGCTGATCCTCTGCTACTCCAGCACTGCAGCAGGGAGGAGGGTCAGCACTGTGGGTGTCAGGCCAGGACTAGCATCTCCGTGTCCTGCAGGGACTGCTGAGAGAGGGCACGGCCCAGGAAATCAGGAGAGATGGAGGGGTCAGATCAGGGTCAGACCTTATGCTGAGGCTGGGATGCCAGAGGAACAGGAGTCAGCCCCACTCAGGTCTGTCCAGAGAGGGGGGCGGGGTGAAGTGACAACACAGGCAAGGTGGTGCCTGCAGGACAGAGACACACACAGGGGAGGGTAGAGGAGGCCCCCCTGGAGATGGAGTACAGATAACGGGACCTACCTCAGAGAGCTGCCAGTGGTCTCCAGAGCTGGAGCGGGTGGGTCCTGGGACCAAGGTGGTGTGAGGGGAGGTCAGGCAGGTGGCCAGGCCCAGACCTGGAGGACCCATCCTGGGAGGACAGACTTCACCTGGGAGTCCTGAGGGATGTTGTGAGAAAACGACATGACCAGACTGGGGTGGGTGGCTGGGGATGGGAATCAGGACTAGAGAGACCGCAGGAGGGCGGGGCAGTGGCCCAGGCAGAGTGGACAGATATGTGGACAGACTCAGAAGGTGGGAGGAACTGGAAGGGAAGAGGCAGGATTCGCCCTGTGTTTTTTGTTGTTAATCCTCGCCCGAGCATATTTTTTTCCATTGATTTTGGGGGCGGGGGTTGTTGTTATTTCTTTTTTTTTCTTCCATTTATTTTTAGAGTGGAAGGGAGGGAGGAAGGGGAAGAGAGAGAGAGAAACATCGACATGAGAGAGACACATGGATTGGTTGCTTCCCACGTGCACACCATGGGGTGGGGGGTCCTGCAACCCAGTGTCCTTGACCGTGTGCCCTTGACTAAGAATCAAACTCAAAACCCCTTGGTCCATGGGCTGATGCTCTAACCACTGAGCAAAATCAGCCAGGGCACCCCCTGCCTTTTTCGATAGACAGTTAAGAGAACAGTGGCTGCATCAGTGTGTCTGTATCTCAACAGAATGGCCCAAGAGAAGGGCTGGTCTGCAAAGAGTTGCTCTTCCCCAAGAACATCCACTCACTGAGGGGCCACTCAGGGCTGGGGGGTACAGAGAGGGTCAGCCTGAACCAAGAAGGTCATGTCCAGCCGTGGGGACAGACCCATGGACACTTTAGGAGCAGCAGAGTGGCAGGGGCCATGCCCAGGCTGGTCTTACAGATGGGGGGCTCTGACCCATGATGGGAATGCTCCAGGCAGAGAACAGCGTGGGCCGAGAGGAAAGGGAGGTGTGCAGATGAGGCAGGGAGCTGGGGAAGGGATGGGAGAGGCAGACCCAGGAGAGGTGTTGTTCTTAATTTCAAATTCTACTGTCATTGGTGGTATAAGTAAAAGTATTTGACTTGTACATTAATTTTGTATCTTGAGACCTTGCTGTAATTGCTTATTAGTTCCCAGAGGGTGTGTGTTTTTTTTCTAATCCTCACCTGAGGATATTTTTTTCCTATTGATTTTAGAGAGGGTGGAAAGGAGGAAGGAGGGTGAGGGAGGGAGAGGGGGGGAAAGAGAGAGAGAAAGAGAGAAACATAGATGTGAGAGAGACACATTGCTTGGTTGCCTCCCACACATGCTCCAACCAGGGCCAGGGATCAAACCTGCAACAGAGGTACGAGGTACACGCTGTTGACCAGAATCCATTCGCAGGCCAGCAATCTAACCACTGAGCAAAACTGAATTTGTGTGTGTGTGTGTGTGTCAATTCTTTTGGATTTTCTATACAATCACATTATCCATTTAGTCCTTTTCTTCCAATCTGTATATCTTGTATTTCCCTGTCTTAATCCATTAGCCCCTGCTCTTCAATTTTCAGTACAATATTGAAAAGCAGTGGTGAGAAGAAACATCTTTACCTTGTTACTGACTTTAGCAGGGAAGCTTCAAGTTTCTCACCATTAATTATGATGTTAGCTATAGGTTTTTTGTTTTTCTTTTTAATTGATTTTAGGGGGGTAGAGAGAGGTGAGAGAGATATGCAGTGACTTGTTCCACTTATTTATGCATTCATTGGTTGTCTTGTATGTGCCCTCGCTGGGGACCGAACCTGCACCGTGGTGTGTTGGGATGATGCTCTAACCAACTGGCCTGCTCAGCCAGGGCAAGCTACCGGTTTTTTGTAGACATCTTTTAGCAAGTTAAGTAAGTTCTCCTGTGAGAGTTTTTAATCATGAGTGGGTGTTGAATTTGTCAACTGTTTTTTCTGCATCTAGTAACAAATCATGTGATTTTTCTTCATTAGCCTGTTCATGTGGTACATTACATTAATTGATTTTCAAATGTTGAAAATCAGTCTTGCATGCCTGAGATAAATCCCACTTGATCATGGTGCATAATTCTTTTTATTCATTGTTGGATTTGTAAATATTTTTTGAGGATTTTTGCATCTATATTCATGAGAGAGACGTCTTTAGTTTTCTGATAACGTCTCGCTCTGCTTTTGGTATTACGGTAAAACCAGCCTTATAGAATGAGTTAAGGTGGGAAATTTTATGATATGTATATTTTATCACAATAAAAAAAAGAAAATGGCACTATATAGATAATTATTAAGTGTACTTTTTAAAGTGCACTTCTATATTGCTTAATTGTGTTATATATGTAATTTCAAAACAATAAAAATATTAATGCAAAAAAATCTTATATTTGCATCACAAAACCAACCACGGCTTACTGGACCAGCTTCTAAGATGAAAATGCAGAAATGCTTACAACCAATAAGGCCCAACTCAATGCCACATTCTTGTATGAGTGGGAAGTTAAAATCAGCAAAACACAATCTGGGGCTGCTAGTTTTAATTTTAAAAAGGAATATTGCACCACAGCCGGTTTGGCTCAGTGGATAGAGCGTCAGTCTGTGGACTGAAAGGTCCCAGGTTTGATTCCGGTCAAGGGCATGTACCTTGGTTGCGGGCACATTCCCAGTAGGAGGTGTGCAGGAGGCAGCTGATTGATGTTTCTCCCTCACCAATGTTTCTAACTGTGTATCCTTCTCAATTCCTCTCTGTAAAGAAAAAAAAAATCAATAAAAAAATATATTTTTTAAAAAGGAATATTTCGATGCTGAATTTAAGAACACAGACCTCCGGCCTAGGGGTGAGGACACTCATGATCATGTGTGACCGGATGCAGACAGAAAAGAACGGGGCTGGGAGCAGGGTGGCCGGTCTCTGTTGGATGTGAGGAGTTGAGATTCCTGTGGGCCATCCCGCTGGGGACGCTCACTAGGCGACTGAGGCAGAGCCGGGGAGAGAGAAGGCTTGGAGCTGGATGGACGTGAGCTTCACCATCTGAGCAGTAGTGGGAATCCATGGTGTGAGTGGCAAGGAATGGGTGAGTGGCCCTGTATGGGCCATAAAGAAAGGGGAGCAGAGGAGGAAGAGTGAGAGGTCTCGGGTACCCAGGGGAAGAAAATCACTGGAAAGAGGACCCAACTCCGTGTTACATCCTGCAAGAATGTAAGGCTCAGCAGGACCTGGGGAGGGGATCTCAGCCTTGACGGGGAAGAGGGACTTGTTGGCCTTAACCAAGAGGTGTCAGGGAGAGATGGAGATGAGAAGCGGGAGCCCTGCCATGTCTCAGCACATGAAACAGATACTGGCAGACAAGGGCTCGGGGGCCATTATTAAATGGATGGTTGGATGATGGATGGGTGGTGGATGGAGGAATGAATGGATGGATGGACAGAAAGACAGCGGTCTAAGAGATCGGAGCAGGCTTCGTAAAGAGAACTGAGTTGTCTTGACGTGCGGAGACAGAGCGAAGGGGTTCTCTACGTGGGAACACTGAGTCAGGAATGACCCCATGTCCTGGGCCCGGAAGAAGCCCCCCTGGCTGGCCCGTGGGAAATTGTGGGGAAGGAGCCCTGAGCGTCCCTAGAATGAGGCCAGGAGAGGTCAAGCAGACCAAGCAAGTTGAGGATCATCCGGCCGTGCCACACAGCGGCCTGAGGGACACAGTACTCAGTGTCTCCATCAGCTCTAAGGATTCAGTGGTGACCAGGCAGCCTCGGGGGGTCACACACTAGATGACTCCAGAGCACAGGTGGTACCTGCCTCGGAGAGGAGCCAGGCACCGGGACACCCAGGTGTGCCCTGGCCGCCCACCTGCCCCTCCCTCCTGCTGCAGCCCTGTGCCCATCACACCCAGCAGGTTCCTGCCCAGGACCGGTCCCCAGGGGACGGGCCCCAGGTGCTGGCCCGGCGGGTTCTGGTCCGATCTCCAGTCACCGTGGTTTATCTTCAGCAGCGGCACCCAGCTCATCGTCCTAGGTGAGTGGCTCTCATCACCTTTTCCCTGGCGTCCCCTGCCGCTGCTGTCCTGGGAAACTCACCTTCTCTCCGGAGGCTGCGTCCCCTCCGCCCCCCTCCCAGCCTCCAGAACCCATGCCCAGGCCCTGGCTGGGCGGCTCAGTTGTTTGGGCGCCGGCGTCCTGGGCACCAAAAGGTTGCTGGCCCGATTCCTGGTCCGGAACCATTTCGATGTTTCTCTCTCTCCCCCTCTCCCTTCCTCTCCTTCTGCCCCTCCCTCCAAAATCCATAAAAATACCTAATGGGGGAAAAAATAGCCAATCCCCACCTCCCTCTATAAGGTCTGGGGGGGGACGGGTTAGTCTCAGGGTAACCAGCAGGGAGGACCCAACAGCAGGAGTAGCCACCTCGAGTCTGACAGCTGGATGCGGCTGGGTCCTGAGGCCAAGGCTGGGGTTTGGCCTAGGAATGGGGCTCCTTTCTCTCTTCCAGGACAGATACCGACAAGGGGACTAGACAGTCTGGAGGCCCTGGGGTCTGGGCTGAGGGCTTGATGCCCATCCAAGCAGGGAGAGCCATACAGTAGTCTGGGGACAGGACTGAGGCTGTGACCCCAACCTCCAGGGGCACAGGAGCACCTGAGGGGAGGCCTGAGGAAGGCGGAGCTAGAGCTGTCCGGGCTGTGAGGACATGGGGGGGCAAAGACACAGGTGCGACAGGTAAGGTGGCAGCAGCTCAGCCTCCCAGGACAGCGGTCAGAAAGGAGCAGGTTCTGGGAGGGAAAGACTCATCTGTCCCTGGAGCCCAATAATTTCTGTGCAAGGGTGGGCCCCCCGCCTTCCTCTGGGGTGCATTCGACTCACATGACAGAGTGGGGAGTGGATGGGGGGGGGGCTCAGAGCTACAAACTGCCCCATGAAGTCAGTTGTCAGAGGTCCTGGGGTGGCGTGGGGCCACAGTGACCATCATCTGGGGGAGCACACCAAAAATGCAGCCGAGGTAAAGGGTCCTGGGTCAGGGCACAAGGGATGGCAGGTGGGCAGCACCTGAGAAGCTCCTGGGCTCCGGCTTCGGCCCTCATTGGAGAGCTGAGGCCGGGCTAGGGCCGTGCTGGGTGCCCAAGGGTGACAGGGGCTCCAGGCCCCACTGTGTGCTGGACTCAGGCGTGGGGCCCCTCACACACCATCAGGCCGGTTGGGGAGCAGATCACAGAGGCCTGGGGCTGCAGAAGAAGGAAGTGAGGTGGGGGCTGATGCTGGGCTGAGGGCTCGGGAGTTTGGAGCCAGACCCGACACTCAGACTCTGGAGACTGGGCCGAGGGAGGTCAGCCTGCCCTGCTTAGACTTGGGGAAACTGAGGCTACAGGTGGAGGGGCTTGACCAGATCACCGGGAGGTGACTTGGAAGGCTTCTGGACGGGAGGGGGCTGTCTGCTGTCCAGGGGCTGAGAGGAAAGGAGATAAAGAAGGAAGGAGGTCCCCTGGGTGAACAAACATGGACACCATGGACGGGTCACAGAGGATGTAGATCAGTAAGGGGGGGCTGTACCAACACCCGCTCTCCCTTTGCGTCTCACACCCCTTCCCTGTCCACATAGGTCAGCCCAAGTCCGCACCCTCGGTCACTCTGTTCCCGCCCTCCCCTGAGGAGCTCCACACCAACAAGGCCACACTGGTGTGTCTCATCAGCGACTTCTACCCCGGCAGCGTGACGGTGGCCTGGAAGGCAAATGGCACCCCCGTCACCCAGGGCGTGGAGACCACCAAGCCCTCCAAGCAGAGCAACAACAAGTACGCGGCCAGCAGCTACCTGAGCCTGACGCCCGACAAGTGGAGGTCTGGCGGCAGCTACAGCTGCCAGGTCACCCACGAGGGGGGCACCGTGGAGAAGGCAGTGGTCCCCGCAGAGTGTTCCTAGGTCCCCCAGCCCCTCCCCCCTCGGGGGCTAGAGCCTCGGGACCTCTGGGAGGGTCTCCCCTTCCACCTGAGTCATCCCCAGCCCTGCTCCCTGAACCCAATCAATTCTCAAGATGTTCTTCTTATCCATCAGAACTCATGCTCTCTGCTCGTTCTTTCCGAGTCTCATATTTGATGTGTGCCTTTCTCTGGTTCTCGGGATGGGGTGGGAGAATCAGATGTGCCAGCAGGAATTGCCTGGGGGACCTTGCAGGAACCTGGCCAGGACACAAGGAGTCCGGTCACCATTCAGTCCCTCTGCCCTCTCCTTCCCTCGGTTCCTCCTCCAGCCCAAGGTGTCCCTCCCTCCTGGTCGGACGGAGCTGGCCATGGCCGGTGACCGCCAGATAAGCTCTCACTCTCTGCCCTGGTGCAGATGCCCTGATCCTGGCCCTCACCCCCTTAGATGCCCTGCTTCCTCCATGCCCAGCTCAGCCCCTCACCCTCGCCTCTTCCCTTTCACCCCGTCAGGCTAGACACCCCCTTCCCCCCATGGGTTCAGAATACGCCAGCAGAATCAGTCTTCATTTTGTTTTTTAGTAATCCTCACCTGAGGATACGTTTCCTATTGATTTTTAGAGAGAGAGAGGGAAAGAGAGAAAGAGAAACCATCAGTGTGAGAAAGACACACCAACTTCACACCCACCTTGGTTTCTGGGTTATCAGATACTAAAGATGGGGTTCTCCAATAAGAAATGGGGTTCTCTTTCCCCACCCCAGTAAATCGAGGCATCGGCATTCTAGTAAATATATCCATTTTGTGTGATGTTTGCAAATGTCCAATTACCCCCAAGAGGTGGGCAACTCTGAACAGATCGAGGTAGTTTGGTTTCCACCTCGGCCCGAGATGACTACCCCCACCTGCCACCTCCGATAAATGCTGGCAGCAGCTGGTGGGGCTTCCGCATAGCATCCAGACACGTTCTTCCCACGACTGCCGGGTGGATCTGACCCTAAATCGCACTCTGGTAAGTCACTGGCCTGTGTCCCCACTGTAACAGGAGTGGCCACAAGGGGCCATCTTCTTGAGCCTTTGGAGTGTTCCCTTCCCCCACCACAGGAGGGGTTAGGGGAGAAAGGGGAAGGCTGAGGGGGAACCAACCTGGGACAGACAGGTGGTGGGGAGGGGGGTTATGAGACCAGGGTCCCCACCTCTCTTCAAATGACTGTGGGTTCATTCTGGGAGGGCGAGATGGATCTGTGATGTCTACTTAACTCTTTGCTACATCCAGTAGGATTCTCTAAAAAGTAAAGCACAATGAAATGTTTTATGTTCAAATAACTTTAGGAGTAGGAACGGAAAATTAAATATTCAAAATACTGAGAGTGTAGTCATCATCTGTGTCCTCTGTTTGCCATGCAGGTGTGTTTTCCTTAGTCCTCTGGGCTCCATGAGGCTATGAGGTGGCATCATTCCCCCACACTGCAGCCAAGGACGCTGAAAACAGAGCCTGAGACTTGGAGAGGGGGCTTAAGACTGAGCCTGACACTGATGAAGGGAAGGAGCAGGTACACCCAACGGCAGACTTCTAGTCTACCCCAATGATCCTCCACACATGAACGAGCATGGCCTTTGTGGGTTAAATGAATTACCAGATACTAAAATGTTAACATGCAATTTTCTTCCTTACTCTAAACAATAATGTTAATGACAGAACTTCTTACACAAGAAGGAAAAGGATTACAGCAAGAATCAGAAAATCAAATCCAAGAATTTGGTGTTTATATGTTACAGATATATAGCAAAATACATACACACATTTAAAAATTAAAATGCTGAGCTAAATAAACTCCCATGCAAATGCAAATGCAAGAAAAGCAAAGGGCTTCAATTATAATATTTGTAAAAGAGAAGTTTCAGCTAGAAGCATGAAGAGGCAAATAGGGCACTAAAAGGCACAGGTTTTCAATATATCACTATTAAGCATATATATATATATATATATACACATATATACCAAACACCATGGTATTTACTTATTGACAACATATACCCTGCCTATTCCTCCAAAAAAAGTTAAGATAATTACATGACTAATATAGCAACACACATAAAAAAGGAACAGAAACCACATAAAGAAAAAAACACAAAATCAGACTACAATTAGATCAGGTAAATGAGTGTTCGTAACTCTTTTGGGGTCACAGAGTCCTTCCAAAATAAGGAGAATGCTACAGACCCGGGACTATCACTCCCACACATGCCCACACAGCTTGGTTCAGTCCCTAGGGGTCCACAACTTCTTAAATCCCCTGTGTGCCAGTCCATGGACCCAGGTTCAGAATTCTGAAGTAAACAAATTAGAGAAAATGTTAATTTATATAGTTTAAAAACGGAGCTAACAAATAGAGCTGATGGAGTAAAAACACATTTTTGAAGAGTACACAAATGCTTCATAAAAACGGGTAATATATTCAGGCCCAAAGAAATTCTCTGGACACTTTGAAATGTTGAAACCACAATAAAGTAAGAAATAACAATAATGACTTAAACATTCATCACTTGGAAATATAAAAATGTAATAATAACACTTGGGCCAAAAGGAAGTTAATAATATGATAACAAGAAATATCACATGTCAAACTTATGGAGTGCAGAAAAAGTTCTATCTATTTTAAAAAATCAGACTAAATTGCCTACATTTACTAGAAATAGTAAAAATATGATTAACTAATGCCCTGGCCTGTGTGGCTCAGTGGGTTGAAGCAGCGTCCCATGCACCGAAAGGCTGCAGGTTCGATTCTGATTCCCAGTCAGGCACAGAGGCAGGTTGCGGGTTTGATCCCTGGTCAGGGCACGTGCAGAAGGCAGCCAATCGATGTTTCTCTCTCTCCCTTCTTCTCTGAAACATATATATATCTATGCACACACGCACATATATATGTGTATATATAAAATAAAGCTTATAAATATAAAGTATTAAGCTATAAAACCAACAACCCACCAGAATACATATACTTTAACACAACAATCCAACTAATAAACAAAATCATGAGTGGGAACTTTACAACACTCAACATCTGCCATCAGGGAAAAAACAAGACAACAAAAACAACTAAATTCAAGGACAATTAAAGTGTTTCCAGGGCAGTAACATTACACTGAGACCCTAAATAAAGTGAAAGGAATTTAAATACATAGTTAAACCATGAAATACATTGAACAGAGAACTAGTTTTACTAACACTTCCAAAAATGAAAAGTACCTGGTCTTAACCATGGTTATTTGAGTATCTGTCAACCCTTCAGAAAGGGGTTTTAATCCTGTTACATAAACTGTCAAAAGGAAGAAAGGGGATGGGCTGCAGAGGGTACAGGGGAAGAAAGTGCATATTTCAAAAGGTGAGAACAGCATAAAATGAGCTGAGAGAAGCTGGGGGGTGAACTGAGGACAGAGGCTGGCATGACTCCATGTGGCTTGTTTAGAGGAGGGTGAAGCAGATTGGCTGAAATGGGGGGTTATGTGCAGAAATACCCCCAAAGGTTGGTTTTAAGGAGAGTGGTGACATGTGCAAAGTGATGCTTTAAAAAAATCAATTTGGTTGGGGTGCACAGGATGTGGAGGGAGACATTAAAGGTGGGAAGGACACTGATGACTGCCTGAGAGACACAGAATGAGGGGATGCCTGGAGGTAGATGTGGTGGGAGTTGGTGGCTGCTGTCACCCGCACCAAGCAGGCGTCTCAGCATTCTCTCCTCACTCCTGGTAAATGACTACAGAGCCTGGCCTGGGCCTCCTAACAATGCCCAGGCACCACCTGACCAGTCCAGCTGTGGTACAACAGGTTCTGGGGGAGCCTGGGGTGCTGGTTAAATGTTTCACATAGCAAAGAGGAACTTGACAGAAATGATTTTCCCAGACCACCAGACCAATCCCTTTAAAATCTCTGGCTACCAAGCCCCACTTATTCAGTGACAATTATGGCTCTCCCTTTTTTTTTTTTTGTTAATCCTCACCAGAGAATATTTTTTTCCCATTGATTTTGAGTGTTTTAGGGATGGGGAGAGACACAGAGAGAGAAACATCAATTGTGAGAGAGACACATGGATTGGTTGCCTCCCGCATGCACAGACTGGGGGGCCAGGGACTGAGCCTACAACTGAAATATGTGCCCTTGACCAGAATTGAACCTGTGACCCTTTGGTCTGAGGGCAGACTCTCTAGCCACTGAGAAAACTAGCCAGGTCAGCTCTCCCATTTTATTCATCAAAACTACACATATCTGCCTAGCTGAGCTTCTGATTGGCTGAAATAACCAGCTTTACCACAATAGGTTTGTGGGATTCCAGACTGACTCCTCCCACACTAGCTGAGAAACCTGGGAGGAATGCCACTACTAGATTCCCATGGGCACACAAAGGCCTGAGGGCCTGGGACAAACAATGACCAACTAGCCAGACCTGTCAGTGTGTGGTTCCTGGGCCACCTTCAAGCTCTACTCAGTCAGGGCAAGCAGGCCTGACATTTGGGAGATGAGGTTGCATGGATGCCCAGCACAGGGCTCACAGCCTGGATGCGTGCTGGGACATTATAACCACCTGGCAGCTTTAAAAACACACCACTGAGCCCCACCTCTGGGGATGTCCACTGAATTGGTCCCAGATGAACACCAGTTGGCAGGGGGGAGAAGAGAGAGAAGTACGGGACATGGACTGAACACCACAGGGAGGCTCAGGATGGCTTGGCCAGGTGCCCTGTAAGATAAACACAGGGCACCCCAGCCCAGGGTACAAGCCTGAGGGAGTATGGGAAAGCCTGGTTTAATGAGGGCCTGCTGCAATCTCTGCCGTTTCAGGAAGCAGATGGGGATGCCTCTCCAGGTTTCAGGGAGTGTTTCCGGGGGGCGGGCAGAGGTCACTCTGGGTATCCATACTCAATCTCTAGTTGTCAAAGCACTTTCATATGTGCTCTTTCTGAATGGGAGCCTTGCACCGATCCTTAGAAGTATGGGGCCAGATCCCACTATCTCCATTTCATGGGTAGGAAAACTGAGCCTTGGGGCTTCCTTGAGGACACGTAGGTAGGAGGGATGGACCTGAGACTTGAATCCAGATCTCTGATTGAATCACCCTGCTTCCAACATCCCCCCATCCAGCCCACCCCTGCACTGGAAGGTAGAGAGGCTGCATAGCTGCCAGACCAGAAAGGGGCCTTGCTGATGTCCAAGGCACGCTGTGGTTCTATGAGCCCCGAGTCTTGTGGAGGGGCTACTCCTGGAGGGCACTGATGCCTTGGGCCTGGGCTGAGTCAGAGCTGAGTGTAAAACGTCCTGTGGCCTGCAGGACCAAACCTCTCCTCTCCCTGAAAGAGAACACCCTCACTCTAACACAGAACAGGATTGAGAGACCACACCAGGGACTCTCACCCTCACTCCCAGCCCCAAACCTAATCCTTCCAGACACTCCCTTTGTTCTGCAACCTGTTTGGGTGGTCCCTACAACTACCCAAACCAGGCAGAAGATTCCATTTCCTGGCTGAGGTATCTACTTTTTGGGTTCATTTTTTTAAGCTAATTTGAACTGTGAGAATGGTTGCTTCTATGGAAAATGCCAGATTGCCACCTGATGTTAGAGCTCTCACCTGACATTTTCCTGGGTTTAACTCGACGTTCTCCCTCTCACAGTTATTTCTCTTCTGGATTCTGGGAAAGAGGGCAGAACTGAACCTCACAGGCTTGGAAGTTAATGTGAGAATGAGAAAATCGGAGGCCCACTCTCTTTTCAGGTGCTCAGCCATTCTGGCCGCCTTTCTGTCCTCCCACCCTCCCTTGTGCTCAGAAAACCTGCTGATCACAGGGCACCTGGCCAAGAGGGGCCTTTGCTGCTGGTGTGGGTGCTCAGGAGTACCTAGGTTCAACTCTGTTAGAGGGAAGGTGGATAGAGCCTTGTAGATAAAGCAACGGGGTGTGGGCTCCATCTGGGAAAGGCTTTCAAGCTTTGGTGTGAGCTCCTCCTTCTAGAGCTTCTCCCCAGCATGGATTTTCTGATGCCGAATAAGGTGTGAGCTCCCCCTGAAGGACTTGCCACATTTGTTACACTCATAGGGTTTCTCTCTGGTGTGGGTTTTATAATGTTCGATAAGGGCCGACCTGTGCCGGAAGGCTTTGCCACACTCATTGCACGCATAGGGTTTCTTCCCAGTGTGGATCCTCTGATGCTGAATCAGTGCGGAGCTGTGGCAGAAGGCCTTCCCGCACTGGCCGCACTCGTAAGGCTTCTCCCCAGTGTGAATCCGCTGGTGCTCGATGAGGGAGGAACTCTGGCTGAAGGCTTTCCCACACTTGTGGCATTTGTAGGGTTTCTCACCCGTGTGGGTCTTCCGATGCTCGATGAGGTTGGAGCTCTGGCTGAAGGCCTTCCCACACTCTTCACATTTGTACGGTTTCTTCCCAGTGTGAATCCTCTGGTGCCGAATGAGGTGGGACCTGTGACAAAAGGCCTTTCCGCAGAGATCGCATTGGTGAGGTTTCTTTAGGGTGTGGATTTTCCGATGCTGGCTCAGGCCTGAGCTCTGGTTGAAGGATTTCCCACATTCCTTACACTGATAAGGTTTTTCTCCGGTATGAATTCTCTCATGTTTTCTCAGACTTGAGCTCCGACTAAAATCTTTCCCGCATTCCCTACATTCATAGGGTCTCTTCCCAGTGTGGGTTTTCTGATGTTGTGTGAGGGCTGAGCTCTGGCGAAAGGCTTTTCCACACTCTGGGCATTCGTAGGGCTTCTCCCCGGTGTGGATTATCTGATGTCGGAGAAGGTGTGAGCTCTGGCTGAAGGCCTTCCCACACTCACAGCACTCATAGGGCTTCTCCCCGGTGTGGATCACCAGGTGCCTAAGAAGGTGTGAGCTCTGGCTGAAGGCCTTCCCACATTCCCGACATGCATAGGGTTTTGGTGGTTGTGCGGTTCTGTGAGGTTCATTAGGTTCTGAGTCCCCTCTGCCCACTAGCTCATAGTCGTGTTTGCTGGGTTCTTCTCCGCCATGGATTAACTGACACATACTGAGGTCTGATTTCTGGAGGAAGGTTTGGCCAAATATGTCATCATCATCCTGGGGTTTGTTTACTTGGGGGGTACTTTGATGCTGATCTGGGCTTGAGCAGAGACTGAAATTCCCCTCATAATCATCATGTTCCTCATTTGGCTCCCCAAGAGGGATCTCCTTATAAATAACAGCCATTTGCTCTAAACCCCTTTCCTGAAGAAAGGAGTCCCCTAGGTCCTCCCCTGGGAAAAGTTCTTGTTGCATCTCTAACCCATCTTCAAACACAAAGGTCTCACCAAGTTTGGATGCTGGGGGAACCTCCATTGTGGATCTGGTATCACCCCCAATGACTGTATTTCTTGAAAGATGTTCTTCTTTGGGACACACTTATTGTTCTTATGACCTAAAATGAAAAGGAACATTGTCAAGCAGTCAAGTCAAGCACTTAGCATGTGCCTTCTTCCTGTGCCAGAATCAATGGTAGACGTAACAAAGTGTAAGATACAATCTTGGCCCCGGCCAAAGTGCTCAGTGGTTAGAGTGACAGCCCATACACTGACGGATCTTGGGCTGGATTCCAGGTCAAGAGCACATGCCTGGATTGCAGGTTGGATCCCCAGCCCAATTGGGGCACTTGCAGGAGGTAATGAATCAATGTCTCTCTCTCGCTCGCTCGCTCTCGCTCTTGCTCTCTTGCTCTTGTTCTTAACAGTTTTTCTCTCTCCTCCCCCCACCCCCCAAAAAAATCGATGAAAAAAATAATCCTCCAGTGAGGATGAACAAAAGAAAACAAAACAAAAAGTCATAATCTTGCCCTTTGCTTTGATCCTCACTGGGTTAAACAGAAGTTTGATTTATTGGAAACAACTGCAAAAAAGACAGAGAAATTACAGAATCCAACACCACACCATAGTGTCTAGACTCAAGGCCGATGATGTTCAGAAAGGTGGGCTAGAACAGGAAGTGGGGCCATGTGGAAAAGGCACAATACTCCACCTACTGAAGGATGTTGGGAATAGGGTTTTGTTGGGAAAGAGTGCACTTTCTTCCTTCTGATGCCCCAGCCATAACTCTGGGAGTCAGCCTAGACCTTCTTCCTCTCTCACCTGCATGGCCTGTCCTTCCACTTCCTGAGGTTTTGTTGAAGGGGTCTGTCTCTGCCTCTCTGTGATTCTGGAGCTCAGGCCTCAGTGTAAATCCCCGAGATTATTTAATATTCACCTTCCAAATGGCTGCCTATTCCTCCCTCTGGTCCGTTCCCTGCATTGACACCAATGTGAAATACCCCAAATACAGGCCTGATTGTGTCATTTCTCTTCTTATGAGACTCTGACAGCTCAACTCACTCACAAGGCCCTCATGCATGGCCCTTCTAGCCCATCTCCTGCCCTCCTTTCACACACCCCTAACTTCCCATTTCATTTGTGCTGTTTTTTCTTCTGCCTACCAGGTCCCTCCCCTTTCTCATACTGTCACTTGCTCATCCTTCCAGATTCAGTCCAAATGTCCCCTCTTCTTTCACCCTCTGATTGACTATCTCAGGCACACCCCTCCATGACCCATGGAGCTTGGTACATCCATCAAGCACTCACCACCCTGGATGGAAAACGTGGATTGACAGGACTCTCCCCACCACTACCTGTGAGCTCCTTAAGGGCAAGTCGTGTACTCCTTCATTTTGGAACCCCGAGCCCCAGCACAACAGGACAATTGCTACACATACATTTGTTGAATTAAAGCCATCTGGTTTTGTGCTAGAACTGATTGTCACACTGGAACTTTTTATCCCAAAAAAATCAGTTCTCTGGGAGATATCCTATATAATAAAAGGTTAATGTGCAAATTGTCCCCTCGAATGGGAATTCCACCCCGGGGCAGGGCCCCTCCCGGCAGCTGGCCCCACCTCGATCATCCCCCAGGATAGGGGTGGGCCCGCCTGACCCCATCATGCACAAATCTGTGCATCGGGCCTCTAGTAAACAAATAAACAGACAAAAGCATGACTGCTGCAGTTGAAGGAGGCTGTTTCTATGGGAACAAAGAAGGAAGCAGCTAGAACACCCTCACTCAGCTTCTCAGGCCCTGTGTTGGCCGGAGGGAGCCTCTCAGGACCCCATTCAGAAACTTCTGTGCAGCTAAAGAGAAACTCCGCAGCTACCCTAATGATAGCAGGTCATGTTTATTGAGTATCTGCTGTGCTAGATACTACTAGACCTTTACAAGTGTTTCTCATTTAATCTTCACAACTCTATACAAAGGTACTACTATTGCTATCCTTACCTTGAAGCTTAGAGAGTAATTGAATCAAAATATATATATTAGTCAGAATAGTCATGATGGAGCCCATTTCTATTTGGACATATCTTCTTAATTAATTTCAGCCACTTTAATGAACTGTCTTTGCCCATTTTACCCCCTCTTACCCTCCTCTTCAGCAACCATAATCTCCAATCCTTCCAGTTCTCTCACTCAAACACACCAAATCTAATAGCTCCTTGTTTTCAATTTTTTATTTTTATTGATTTCAGAGAGGGAGGGAGGGAAGGAGTGAGGGAGGGAGGGAGGGGGAAAGAGAGGGAGGGAGAGAGAGGAAGGGAGAGAGAGGGAGAGAGAGAGAAACATCAATGATGAGAAACACTGATTGGCTGCCTCCTGCATGCATCCTACCGGGGATCAAGCCCGCAACCCAGGCATGTGCCCTTGACCGGAATCCAACCCAGGACCCTTCAGTCTGTAGGCCAAGGCTCTCTCCACCGAGCCAAACCGGCTAGGGCTAATATTTTCCCATTTTCACTTCCTTCTCGTCTAGTTCTACTCACTCCCATCTAGCTTAGATCCCCCCTTCTATAATGGGTCTAACTATGGATTTCACTTCAGCTAACTCTCTGACCAGCATCACATTCCTCAGTTCCTTGCCCTGCTGCAACTGGCCACTAACTCCTTCTCTGCCAATTCCTCATGAAATGTTAAATGCTGCCAAGGAAAATCATACGACTGTGTGTGGCATCGAGACAGATTTCCAGTTTCCAATTTCGGCTGGGACTTCAGCACGCAGCTCCAGCATCCAATGACCTCCTTACTGCCAATCCTCTCTTCTCTATCCCCTTCCCCACCCCTTCTGGCACTGCTCTCCAAAACCTCCTTCTCAAAACCCTTCATTTGAGAGGATGAAAATTGGCAGCCTGGGGATCCTGCCATAGACACGTTTTGTCTGGCTCTCAAAAGGGTTGGGCTTTTCCTTTTTGTGTGACTTCGCTGCCAACATGGAAAACTCAGTAAGTTTCTGGCCTTCTCTTGAAAAAACTAAAGATGTGACCATATGGGTTCATCCCTTTCCAATACATACACATAATAATACACAATTGAAAATAAAATAATACAAAGCCTGGATGCCTCAAGGCTTGGAGCTTGCTGGACAAATCACCCCACTCCTATATCCTGCCTCATTCCCTTTATTTTTTGAAAGATTCCCCTCTCTTCCCCCAATTTCCATGGCCTGGGATCCCTCCTTCTGTGTATTGCAACTCTTCCTCCACCCACCTGTTACATCCTGGTGTTTCCAACGTTCCTTCCTTAGGAATTTTCCATTCCCACTGTGTACCACCTACACCTGAAGTCTCCAAACTTGGCAAACCTTTATCTGTCCCCAACAATGTTTTCAACGTTTTTGGACCAAAAAGCCAAAGGTATGAAATCCCAAAGCTTCTCACTTCTCTCAGGGCCTTCCCAGGCTGCTCCTGCATCCGTCACCCCATCCTCCAGGGAGCCCCCACGCCCGGCACCTGGCAGGCAGACCCTCGGTCCGGTCAGGGCTTTCTGGACGGAGGCCAGCGAGCGGCCGCGGACAGGCACACGCCGGCCGGGCGGCGACGCCTGTGCCCCCACATGCTTCCCACCAATGGAGACGCTCGCCCAGCGGACCCCCGGAGGGACAGGTGGGCACACAGGCTGCCGCGGAGCCACTCACCTGGGCCGGGGCGGAGCCGCTCACCTGGGCCGGGGCGGGGCCGCCCGAGGCCGGGGCGGGGCCGCACCTGAGCTGCTCCAACCCGCGGCCGACCCGGCCTGGCTCCCGGGCTGCTGCTGACGCGGAGCTCGCGGCGGCCCAGGAGCCGGAGCCCCGCCTCCCGCCCCCCGCCCGCGGGCACTTCCGGGTCTGCTCTAGGCCGTGCGGAGGTCCTCGCGTCTCGGTGGTCCCGCCACGCAGTGTGTTCGGGCGCGCAGCCGCGGGGCTCCAGGCTCCAGGACAGGGATCGGGAGAGTCTCTCCTCTCCTGCGCAGTGGCTCTGGGCTGCCCCCCGAGTGTGTCCGGCTGGGAGGAGAACAAAGCTGGGCAGTCGTTGGCAGGAGTGCAGGGGAGGAAACAGGCCGAGAGGGGCAGGCCGGCTGCACTTGGCCTGGGGATGGGCGCAGCCAGGGGCCGCCACGCGTGTGGCGTCTTCAAGAGAAGGAGAAGGGGATTCCAGAGTGGAGCCCATCACCTCTCATAGGCCCAGGAGCCCTGGGGGTTCATCATCCCTTCCTGGTTCTGCCTGCCCACCCAGCCCCCACAGAGACGAGAATGAGAAGGGCCCGCGAAAGACATCCCCCTCCCCGCCCGCAGGTGGCTGCAAGTGTTGGCTGCACCCTCTCTGGACTCAGTACATTTGAGGGATGACCTCCAGGCATGAGATGCCTCCTAGGGGAACCGGGAGAGAAGAGGAATGTGTTCTTGAACCCCCCACCCCACTCCCAGACTCTCAGCTCTGCTTCTGATGGCAAGACTTGCCCCTCCCCCTATGCTTCCCTCTGGGCCCACCTGCCTGTGGGAGAGCCTCCCTGGGGAGAGTGGGGCACAGCCCTCTCATGGGAGACCAATAGAACACGTGTTCCTGAGACGGGGGCATGCTGCCCCCTCAGCCAGCCCCTGCCATCTGCCCACCGCCTTCATGCCCTCCACCTTGGCCCTAAGGTGCCTCTGAGTGCCCTACACACACACACACACACACACACACACACACACACACACCTGCCTCCCTGCTCCATCAAGAAGTAGACAGGGACTGCCCCTCCCCTACCTAGCAGCCTGGGTTCCTTGGGAACCCAGTTGTCACCCAGTGAGCATTGGACCACAACCAGCCATGCAGAGCTGGGAGTGGCAGGGCTGGTTCCTTTTTTTGTACAGCTCCTGGGGTCGCAGGAAGGCCAAGCGACCAGTCTGAAACCCCTGGGGACCCGTGGAGAGGCTGGGCCCTGTCCCAAGGGTCTCAGGTGCTTCCTCTTACGCACTAATCCCCAGAATCCCTAGCCCCCTGCACCCTCCCCGACCAACCACAGTCACTTTTTCAGCAGAGATCTCATGGCCAATATTGACATGTTGGATATTATTAGCCCGTTTTACAGAGGAGGAAAATCGAGGCTCAGAGAAAGTTAGAGGCCTAAGGTCAGAGACAGATGTGGGGGACAGGAGGCATTCATCCCACACCACACCCCTAGGATATGTAGCCAACAGAGCAGTAATAATCTGCGTCGTCCTCAGGCTGCACGGGGCTGATGGTCAGGATGCAGGCGTTTTGGGCTGCGTCTGTGGCCGCTGAGAAGCGGTCAGGGATGTCTGGGGAACGGCGGTGATCCTCCTTTGAGCGGTAGTAGAGGAGGTAGCGGGGGGCACTTCCTGCCCGCTGCTGGTACCAAGACACGCCATAGTCCCGGATGGCGGCGAGGCGGGGGTTGAGCATGCAGGAGATTTGGACCACTTGGCCTGGGAACACCAACAATGTATCTGGCTGGGTCGGTGCTGGCTGGGAGACTGAAACAGACAGACCTGCTCAGGCCTGGCCTGGGCCCCTGTTCTCCCACCTCTGCCTTAATGAAGACCTGCTCAGACCCCTAACCACTGACCCAAACCGGCTAGGGCTCAGACTCCCTAACCACTGACCCAAACCGGCTAGGGCTCAGACTCCCTAACCACTGACCCAAACCGGCTAGGGCTCAGACTCCCTAACCACTGACCCAAACCGGCTAGGGCTCAGACTCCCTAACCACTGACCCAAACCGGCTAGGGCTCAGACTCCCTAACCACTGAGCCAAACCGGCTAGGGCTCAGACTCCCTAACCACTGACCCAAACCGGCTAGGGCTCAGACTCCCTAACCAAACAACTCCTGTTCCCAGAGGGCTCATGACCTGGTGCCATGGGATTGGCACAGGATAGGGCACTCATTTGGTGACTCCTAAAGCCCCATGAGTGCCACGTTCCCAAGGATCTGTGTTCAGTGGAAGGCCTAAAGTTTGAAAGGTGGGACTGGTGGCTTCTGTCGCTCACTCCCACCCCTTGCCCTGAAGATCCCTATCCCCAGTCACACTGGCTCTTCCAAACCCTGGCTACAGTCTAACCACCTCCAGGAAGATTCTGGGCGGTACCACCCATCAGCTCAGCCTCCAGCGACTGGACGCGGAGGACCTTCTTGGCATTAGGTTGTTCCTGAGGCCCTGTGAGGTAGGGACCGGCCCATACCAGCTCTTCCTGTGAAAAACTCAAAAGGTAACCAGCTCCAGCCCCTTCTCAGACCCTAAGGAGTCAAAGTTCAAAGGGACTCTAGTGATGTGGCCAATCAGAAATGGAGAAACTGAGGCCCACAGGGAGAAGTGACTTGCCCCAGGTCTAGGGCACAGCCAACCAACCCTAGGTGGCCGGTTCTCCCCTTCACCTCAGTGCCCCTTCCAGAACCTCCCACCGCTCATCTCAATTTGCTTCTTTGCAGGGGCCGTTGGATCCAGTGCTGTCCCCTAGCCCACCCCCAAGGTGAGCCGGGCCCGGGAGAGCTCACCTGCCAGGAGGGCTCCAACCAGGAGCGCCGGGCGCCACCAGGCCATGGCCGCAGCGGGGAGGCGGCGGCTGGTCTGTTGGGTGTGCTCCAGGTGCTCAGGCACGGGCAGCCCGGGGAGGCTACTGGACCACAACAGGGCATGCAAATCAGCCCATTGATTGGTGAGGGGGGAGGAGAGGCAGCGCCGGGGGCCCAACTGCCAGGCCCCATCTCCCCAAACGGGAGAGTCCTGACGGCCCAGAGCCTCTGAGAACAGGAGCCGGAAGTCATGCACTAAAGACAAACCCCTCTGGCCCTACCGGTTTGGCTCCGTGGATAGAGCCTCAGCCTGCGGACTGAGGGGTCCCAGGTTCGATTCCGGTCAAGGGCATGTACCTTGGTTGCGGGCACATCCCCAGTGGGGGGTGTGCAGGAGGCAGCTGATGGATGTTTCTCTCTCACCAATGTTTCTAATTCTCCAGCCCTCTCCCTTCCTCTCTGTAAAAAAAATCAATAAAATAAATATATATTAAAAATAAATTAAAATGCTGAAACCGGTTTGGCTCAGTGGATAGAGCGTCGGACTGTGGACTGAAAGGTCCCGGGTTCGATTCCGGTTAAGGGGCATGTACCTTGGTTGCAGGCACATCCCTAGTGGGGTTGTGCAGGAGGCAGCTGATCGATGTTTCTCTCTCATCGATGTTTCTAACTTTCTATCCCTCTCCCTTCCTCTCCGTAAAAAATCAATAAAATATATATATATTTTTAAAAAGACAAACCTTTCTGCACTTAGGCCATTTCTTCAGAATCTGACTGTGGCCAGCCATGAGCTGTGGTCTGCAGACCTCAGGCCCCCCAGATACAGTGGTGTCCCCAGAATAAAGTGCCCTGAACTTTCAAATGAGTTTGGGAAATGCTGTCTGTTTCCACAGTATTGACCCTGAGCACTTGTTCCTGCTGAGCCCTGTAATGAGTCATCGAATTTAATCCTCACAAATATCATGTTCTCGCTCCTTGAGGATCATGCTTACTCAAGGGCAGACTGAGCCGGCAAGCTTTCAGGAGCATCCGTCCTCCTCCTCCTGCCTGGCCCCGGCCCCCCAGAGCTCTGCCTAATCATGGGGTGGGGGAGGGTGCAAGGCATTTCTAAAACATTGGGGGAAAGGGAGCTGGTAAAGGTTGGGCACCCTGGCTGGAGGGGTCTGCTGGGGCTCATGGAGAGGGGGCCGGAGACAGAACTGCAGAGAAGAGAAAGGGGAGGTGATAAGGGAGAAGGAAAGAGGCAGGATGATGACGTGAGAGGGAGGAGAGAGAGAGAAGGGCAGATGGAGAGGCAGAGAAACTGTTCAGTGAGAACACAGAGAAAGAAAGAGAACCAGGGAGAGGCAGAAAGCAGGGGGGAGAGAAGGAGAGACCGGGAGAGACAGGAGGAGGGGAGAGAGCACTGGCGAGAGGACCAGCCGTGAAGTGGAGCAGCCTGGCCCCAAACAGGAAGAGGCGCGAGGGCACGTGGTGCAGCCAGCCTGGACACAGGCCGTTTCTGGTCACGTTAAACACACTCCCACCCTCTGACCCAGAGCTTCCTCCCGTGGTATTTATCCGAGACATTAAAGCTTCCAGTCACACTAAAGCCTGTAAGGGGAATGTCTATGCTGGCTTTAGTCATAATTGCCCTGAATAACTGAATGGATCAACAAACATGATACAGTGTGGAGGTCAAGGTTCGATCCCCAGTCAGGGCACACGTCCGGGGTGCAGGCTCCATCCCCAGTGTGGGGTGTGCAGGAGACAGCCCGCCAATGACTCCCTCTCGTTATTGATGTCTCTCTCTCCCTCCCCCTCTCTCTCCCTCTCTCTCTCTCTCCCTCTCTCTCTCTCTCTCCTCTCTCCCTCTCTCTCCCCCCCCCCTTCTGCTCTGAAATCAATAGAAATATATTAACAACAGCCCTAGCTGGTTTGGCTCAGTGGATAGAGCGTCAGCCTGCAAACGGAAGGGTCCCAGATTCGATCCTGGTCAAGCGCTCATGCCCGGGTTGTGGGCTCCATCCCCAGTGGGGGACGTGCAGGAGGCAGCCGGTCCATGATTCTCTCTCATCATGGATGTTTCTCTCTCTCTCTCCCTCTCCCTTCCTCTCTGAAATCAACAAAAATTTATTTTAAAGACAAATATGGTACCCCCCGACAATGGGACCCCCTTCAGTGATAAAAAGCAACAAACTGTATATATACTATATATTATATATCATATTTTTTCAAAGGAAGGAATTATTTTTAACTTTATTGTTGACACAGTTACAGATGCTCCCATTCCCCTCCCCCTTTGCCCACCTCTACCCAGCCCCAGCCCCCATGCCCTCTGGCCATCACCACACTGTTGTCTGTGTCTCTGGGTCAGGCATTTGTTCTTCGGCTAATCCCTTTACCTTCTTCCATCCAGTCCCCCTCTTCCAGGACAAACTCTTGGTACACGGGCATGGGACAATCTGGGGGAGTCTCCTATACGTCATGCTGAGTGAAAGAAGCCAGACTCAGAAGGCCCCCTACTGTACGATGATTCCCTTTAAAGGACGTTCTGGGAAAGGCAGTGGTTGCCAGGCCTGGAGTGGACTACAAAGGGGCAGAAGAAATTGTGGGCAGCGATGGAGATGTTCTCTATCCCGACTCTGGCGGTGGCTATGTGAGATTTGTCAAAACTCAAAACACTGAAAAGGGTGCCTGTTACTGTATGGAAATTTTACCTCAATAAACTTAAAAAAAAAAAAAAGGCTTCCGGCTGGTGTGGCTCAGTGGTTGAGTGTCGACCCAGGAACCAGGTCACAGTTCGATTCCTGGGCACCCTCTCCTTCCTCTCTGAAATCAACAAAAACATAGTTGATTTTGTTTGTTTTTTTTAATATATTTTATTGACCTTTCACAGAGAGGAAGGGAGAGGGACAGAAAGTCAGAAACATCGATGAGAGAGAAACATCGGATCAGCTGCCTCTTGCACACTCCCCACCGGGACTGTGCCAGAAGCCCAGGCACATGCCCTTGACTGGAATCGAACCCGGGACCTTCCAGTCCGCAGGCCGACGCTCCATCCACTGAGCCAAACCGGTTTCGGCAACAAAAGCATAGTTTTTAAAAAAGAAACAAGGACAGAGGAAAAGGAGAGACTGGGAATGAGGAGGAAGACAGGGAAAGGGAAGAATACGGGGCTTTGAGCTGGAGGGAAGTCTGCAAGGTGAGGACCCCATGCTTTGCCAGGCCCCTGGCCAGCTGCCAGCCACCAGCTCACATGGCCGGGCCCCACCCCAGGAGCCTCCCCCACTCTCAATCTGGGAGCTGTTTCTACTTGTAGGAGACTGTGGTCTCTGGACATCCCTGGAAACGGAGGCTCCGGGCCCCACCACAGCCCTGCCTCAGCCCCGTTACCAGGAGACTGGGGGGAAGGCATTTCCTGCCTGGAGACCAGCGTGGAAGCGGGGAGCGCCTGCGTCCCTCCCACTTTTCTGCCCCAGCAGCGGGAGGAAGAGGAGGCCGAGGGCTGGACAACTGCAGGAGCCCGGCCCCAAGGATGGCCAAGTAGGGACCTCAGCCTGGGCCCACCTGCCCATCACCCACCTACCCACCCACCCCCACACACTGCACCTCCCAGCAGGGCCTGAACCCTGAATTAGATCTCAGCCCCAGTCCCTTCCTTAGTCAGAAGTCGAGGTACTCCCCTGCAACCATGTTTATCACGGTGATGTTTGGAGGTAAGTGGGGTCCCTTGTCCCCGCAGATGGGTCAGGGAATGGTACACTCAGCTTGCTTCCCTCTGCCCTGGGGAGGGGGGCGGTCGTGGAGGGAAAGGGGTGGGGGGTTTGGGGGAGAAGCTCTGTGAGGAAGCAGAGCTAGTGCCTGGAGTGAGTCCCTGGAGGGGAAAACCTTGCCTGGGCACCAGGAAACTCACCCGCCCCTCCAACAGAACACCTGCCACGCTGCCATGGAGGGCGTGTTTCAACGGCTGCCTCCTCGGCTATTGACTCAGTCCGTGGTCCTCTAGATCAGGGTGCAGCGGGCCCTGAGGCTCCAGCCACAGCTCCCTGGTGGGAGGGAGTCCGTGGTGGGAGGGGGGCTGGGGCAGGCGGCATGAGTTGTGCACCCATCACTGGCGTCTCCGGAGATGGGTGGGGGTGGGGTACTGTCCTGGTCCCTGTTCTGGTTAAGAGATGGGAGAACCACTCTGCTGTACACCTGAAACTAACCCAAAACAATAATGAATGTAAACTATAACAGAAAAGAAAAGCCCTAGCTGGTTCAGTGGATAGAGCGTCGGCCTGTGGATTGAAAGGTCCTGGGTTCAATTCCAGTCAACGACACATACTGGGTTGTGGGCTTGATCCCCAGTAGGGGGCATGCAGGAGGCAGCCAATCAATGATTCTCTCTGAGTTTCTATCTCTCTCTACCTTCCTCTCTGAAAGCAATATATATATATATATATGTGTATACACACACACACACACACACACACACACACACGTATATTTTTTAAAAAGTACCTGCTTAGTGGGCATGTTGTTTATTTGGGGGGTGGAAATATTTCAGAAATAGCCCTGGCTGGTGCTGCTCCGTGGCTGGACGTTGTCCCATGCACCAGAAGGTTGAGACAGTTTGATTCCCAGGCAGGGCACAGACCTAGGCTTCAGGTTCCATCCCCAGTCGGAGCGCACGCCGGAGGCAGCCATCGATACTTCCTCTCATACACAGATGTTTCTCTCTCTCTCCTTTCCCCTCGCTCTAAAATCTGTAGGACATATTCTCACATGAGGTTTAAAAACACACACAACACTGGTGATTGTCGGACAACTCTGTGAATGTACTAAACGCCACGGAATCGTAGTTTGGTTAAAAAGGTGGATTTGATGTGATGTAAATTTTATCTCAATAAAGCAAATCACTTAAGAGAGAGAGAAATGGGGGAGGCAGCAGTCCCGTTCACTCACCTCTGCCCCTCCCCCACAGCTGGCTGCCGGGAGCTGGTGAACCCGCGGTGCCGCCTGGTGACCCTCACTGCCCACCTGCGGCGCAGGGCGCGGGTGCCTCCAGATGGTGAGGGGCCAGGAGGGGTGATGAGGTGGGGGCCCAGGGCTGCAGATGAGTGCCAGCCCTGCCCTGCCTCCCTCCCTGCCCTCCCAGCCGCCATCGCCCTCCTGGCTGAGGATGGGCACCTGGTGAGTCTGGGCGATGACCTGGAGGAGGGGACTTTGCAGGCCCCCTCCTCAGGCAGCCCGCTGCTGCAGGAGCGTGGGACCTACGTCCTCGTGCAGATCATCCGTAAGTGGGGCCTACGACCTGCTCCCCTCCCCCTGCACTTACGTTGGAATGTAAGAGAGGGACCACCCAAGGCCCGACCCAGCTCCCCACCTTGGCCAAGACCTCGCCCTGACCCTTTTATCCAGTTACCTGTCCTGAGCCAGTGAGAAGTAGGGGCCAGTCAGGAGTCATTCCTCCTCTGCCCACAGATGGGGAGGGAGGGGCCCCCACTCGCTACGAGTCCCTTCTGGAGAACCTGGAAGACCGGTGTCCAGAGCTGGCCGGTGAGTATCATGGCAGAGCCCTGGGGGGGGGGGGTAGCATCTTCTTCCAGCCCCGACAGGCAGGGCTTCCGGGCCTTTCAGAGGCGCTGCGCTGCCTGTCAGGCTTACCCCCATTGGACAACAGCCGGAGGAGACGTTCCGGCACTCGTACTGGCACTAGGCGTGGCCACCAGGACCAAGGCCCTCCTTCCCGGTCCCAAAGGCTGGGCTCCCTGCTGTCCAGGACCCGCTAGCTGGGGCCAGACGCCAGGTAAGGAAGAGAAATGGATACCTGGGGGGACATCCACGCCCAGAAGTGGGACCCTTTCCCAAGAGACAGACACCCATGTCCTGAGGGAGGTGAACAGACCCCCAATCTCAACCCCCATCACATACATACATATACCTGAAAGGCTGAACACACTGTACCCAGAGGCGGGAGTGTTAAGCACCTAAGGGCAAGAACATCCTCGGTGCCCAGGGGATGTGGCATAGGGCCTGGCATTCAGTAAAGGCTCGACACAGAGCTGCCAAATGAATTCCCAGTCGGCAACAGCACAGCACGTGTGACGGGGCTTGTGCTCCTGTTCCAGCAGCCCCGTGACGAGGCACACCACAGCCTAATGGCCCGGCTAGACTCAGGTCCAAAGGGGCCGGCCGTGACCTCTGCCTTGTGTGATCAGGCCACACAGACAGCAGCCCGGCAGCATTCCTCTTACGAAATCTGGAATGAGAGTTATATCAGCAAGAGGAGCAAGATCACAGGCTGTGAGGCTGCTGCAGATCCCTCAGGTGTGGGTGCAGAGACAAGAAAGGTGGAGGCCCTCGCTGGTTTGGCTCAGGGGATAGAGCGTTGGTCTGTGAGCTGAAGGGTCCCGGGTTCAATTCTGGCCAAGGGCACATGCCGGGGTTGTGGGCTCGATCATCTCCAGTAGGGGGCGTGCAGGAGGCAGCCAGTCAATGATTCTCTCTCATCATGGATGTTTCTCTCTCTATATATCCCTTTCCCGTCCTCTCTGAAATCAATAAATATATATTTAAAAATAAAAGAGAAAGAAAGGTGGAGGGAGGCATCCCTGGGAGAGTAGACAACTGGGAATTCCAGCTCCCAGCGTCAGACGCCTTTTAAGTCACCTGCTAATGCCTCACTGCCCGCTCTGAGGGCTCAAGGCTGCGGGATGACAACAGGACTCCTCCCTTCCACCCAGGAGGTGAACCATCCACCCCCCTCTTCAACCACCGTGCTCCCCGAAGACAGGCCAGTGAGACGGCACACAGCAGGCTCTGGTCTAAGATAAACTTTTAATTGCACATTTGTGTCTCGGGTCATCTATGGGGTGAGGAACCCACAAAATCCTGGCTACATGGATACATTCTGGCGTTTTGGTCTGGCTGTCGGTGAAGGGGTGGAGTTGAGTGCAGAGCTGGACCCAAATCTGCTCCAATCCGCACCCCTGCCCCCGGGCTCTTCAGGGCAAGGAGCTCAGACCTGTGGAGGGAGGGGTAGTACGGGCCGGTGGTCAGCCCAAAGGTAGAGGGAGAGGGGACGTCCCTCCCAGCCCCCGCACCCTGAGACGGGGGCCGCCGCTCACCGTGGTTGTATTTGCACTGCTTCAGGGCCTCGCTGAAGCCCTCACACAGGGTCAGGTCCCTCTGCGTGGTGGAGCAGTCCAGGAACTGCTTGATCTCATAGGCGCAGGGCCCCATCTGCAGGGGCTGGGAGGCGGCATGGGCAGGGGCCTGCGGTGGCGACCCAGAGGTAGCAAGGTCAGCTCAAGGTTGGGAATGAGAAGTGGGTTCCAAAGCTGGATGCCTCCTCCCCCTCCCCACAACCCCAGGCCTGGAGCCCCCAAGTTCCAGGCAGGCTGACTGATCCAGGACCAGCAGCCTCAGCTGCTCCATCTGTGCAACAACAGGGCGAGCCCCACAGCCTTCTCAGAGCCAGTCAGCTGATGCTAGACAGTCTCTCCCTGCTACTTCGTAATGGGCACGTGGGGCAGGTAGGAGGGGCAGGAGAATAATCTGGAAAAGCCCAGTGAGGATGAGCCCCACCCCCATAAACTCTAGTAATTTCCTGGCTCAGCCACACTGATCCTCATGACCCCTGACCCTGCCACAAAATCTGCATCTGGCTCAGGACTGGTGGGGTGCCCACTGGGTGACGGGTCAGCAGGGAGCTGACCCCAGAGTCATCAGCTACAGTGCATGATGGAGGATGGGGAGACATACTCGGGAATTTCCACATCCCTCCTTTCTACCAGTGTTCGGTGACCTTGGGCCTTAAAGTCACGAGGTTCCTCATCTCTAAAGGGCTGGTTGGCATCTGTCCCTGGGAGTCCAGGGACCTTGGCCTGAGGGTAGGGTCTGGGAGAGCCAACCTGTGAGCGATAGAAGGGCAACATCGGAGCGAGAAATAGGAACCTGACTGGGCAAAGTCCTGGTCCTGAGGCAGCTCAGGAAATGCCTGGGACACAACTCGGTGGACATTCCAGCTGGACTCCCTGCTCTGTGGCCGTCAGAGAAGTGGGCCTCAGTTTCTCCGGGGTCCCATTGCTCACCTGCTGAGCGGCAGGCTGGGCTGGCTCTGAGCTCCCCCCGCTGAATGCTCCAGTCAGGGCGCTGCCCATGACATGTCCTACAGCCGAGCCCACGGCTACCCCAGCGGCCGTGGATGCCATCTGCGCCATCAAGCCGGGCTGGCCCGACGGGGCGGGAGCCGGCGCGGCGGCCGAGGGCGGAGGGTGGGCGGGCGGGTGGGCAGAAGGTGCGGCAGGGCGGCTGCGGGGTGGAGGAGTCGCAGGGTTAATCCAGGCCCGAGCCCAGGCGCAGGGGCCCGAGGGGCCTACAGCCCCTGGACCTGTGCCCCCCTTCCCTCCTCCGTAGGGTGGGTGACCACCGTCTTAGACACGTGGTTGTGGCGTTGCTTTACCCCCACCCCACCCGCACCCCCGCTAAGATGGCGCAGTCGTCCCCAAGGTCACGCTATCGCGCCCTTGGAGAGCACGCGCTCCCCCAGCCTCCTCCACGAGGGGCCCCCGTCCCGCTCCCACCTGGCCGGCCGGGCGGCCACGCTGCGGCTCCCTCGGGGCATGGTCGTGGCGGTGGGACTCTGCCGAGCGGACCAGAAACCGCAACGCTGGTGGCGATTCTGTCTCCGCGACCGAGGCGACACCGCTAGTCGCCGCCGCGCAAGGGGCGGGGCTTCGAGGTCACGCCTCCAGTGGGGGCGGGTCCTCGGGACACGCCCCCGGCGGGCGGGGCGGGGCGCGCGGCGGCACCTCGCTCCCGCGGGACCGGGCTCATCTCTTGCAGCCTGTCCCCGTCTCCGCGGCCCTTCCAGCTGGAAACACGGCTCTGCGCCCTCCCTGCGCCGGTCCCGAGCTGTGTGCGCCCCGGGGACAGAGCCAATGTCGCCGAGCGCAAAGGGTTTCGCGGGGCGATCGCGAGGCGCAGGGAATGGAGTTGGGAGTTGTCCCGTGCTACAAGGCAGAGGACGCGGAGAGGCGACCGGCGGAGGCCCGCCCGGGAGCGGGCACGGGGCGCCAGCCGGGCCGTGCTCCCCTCCCTCCTATCAGACAGGGTTTGCGGACTTCTTGTGGTCTCAGGGTCGCGGGGGTGGGGATGGGGGTCGGACTGGAGCCAAGAGAAGGTGTCTGGGGGAAGGCCTGGCGGGACCCGAATCCAGAAGCCCCGCCAGGGGGCGTCCGGAACCCGTCTTGGACTCCTTCTTGGCCAAAATGCGCTGCAGGCACGGGCAGCCTAGGACAGCACCGCCTGGGGTGCGATGAGGCCCCCCTGCGTGGCCCTCCACCTCACCTGACACCCAGCCCCCACGAATGCAACGCCCGCCGGACACTGACAGCGTTTACACGACATTCAAACAGCGTGCCCATCCCAAAGGCTGTGCTGAGTGCCTGGAGGCAGTTGCACCTGTTTGGATCCTGGGCCTCTGGATTTTACCGCCTTGGTCCCAGGCAAGGGGGGAAGGGTAGCAGGGGGGTAGGAGGGGAGGCAGGGCAGAGAGTGGGGATTTAGGTTGCTTCCCAGCCCCTCGGGGACTCCAGGTTTTATGGTCTTTTCTGAGTGACTTCGCAGTGGTCATATTATTACCCTGGGGAGAGGAGCTGGCTTTTTTTCTTTTAATATATTTTTATTGATTTCAGAGAGGAAGGGAGAAGGAGAGACAGAAACATCAATGATGAGAGAGAATCATCAATAGGCTGCCTCCTGCTCGTCCCCTGCTAGGGATCAAGCCTGAAACCATGTGCCCTTGACTGGAATTGAACCTGGGATGCTCTATCCACTGAGCCAAACCAGCTAGGGCAGAGCTGACTTCTTTACTGTACCCCCTTCCCCATCACTCTTCCTTGTGCCCTGGGAGAGGAAACTGAGGCCTGCTAGCACAGGGTTGTGAGGAAGATGAAATCACCCAGAACCAAAGCATTGGGGGGGGGGGGTGGGGAGAGGGTTGATCCAAGCGGGGAAAGGCGACCCCTCTGTGAGGAGCAGGAGGAAGGGAATATGCCTGGCATATTCAGTTACTTCTAGACCACATATACCTGCAAGTCATATGCACTCCTGTGTTCTTACCTCTCGGGCAGCCTGTGGAGCAGAGCCCGCCGCTGAACCCTGTCTTTTCTCATCTCTTACGTGGAGTTGGCTACCCACTTCAAGGTGAGGTGAGCACGTGGAGGTTGGGCCATTTTATCCTCACAGACATGCCAGTCCTGGTCCAGCCTCTACTCCTTTGCTCCTGCAGTCCCTGCCCACCTGTTCGAATATGCCACCTCGGCCCATCCTTCTAGGCTTATCAGAGTCCTCCTCTGGCAGGAAGCAGTGACCAGACCACCTTACTGAGCGCACGGTTAGCTTGTGACCATGGGCCTGCCCTGCGGGAGGCTGCTACATCCACTCTCTTGAATGGTGGACTTCAGGGTCCCTAATGCACGGCCATGCTGGCCTGGAGACCACTTCATAAACTGTTTGAACAGTTATCTTTTCATGTATATCAGGGAAATGTATAAATTATCTCACCAAATCCATGATTTCCTGACCAATATTGCTAAGAAGGAGGCTGAAGTAGGTATTTCAATTTTTTAAAGTGAGTCACTTTTAAACAAAAAGTTGCTAACCAGTTTAGGTAGTAAAACTCACTGCTGTCAGCCACCTCCTTGTCCTCTAGACGTCGCTGTGGAGCCTTCCTGGGGAAGCCGCGGAGGCTGCCCGCGGGCTGGGACCAGGACCCAGGGTTGCATCAATGGGCTTGTCCTCTGCTCCCTCCCAGGCCTGGGCTGGGTGCCCACAGCCTCACCTTGTGACACCCAGGACCCTGCCCACCAGGACAAAAGCCACTGCCTGCTTTTTGGCTCGGCAGTGTGTTGCCCGTGATGGAGCAGACTGCCTGGTCAGATGGTCATCACAGGGAGCGTAAGACCCGCCAACCCCTCCCAGCATATGGACACCACCCCTGCTTTCGGTCTCAGGAGCCCCGAGGAGCCACTTGGTCCATCCCTAGGGCCCCACTCTCCTCTGCACCCTCCCTCCCGCTGACCAGCTGGACTAGAGGAACTCCTGCTCACACCCCATGGCCTGCTGGCATGGAGAACTCTTGGGACTTTAATTTCCCTCCCAGTCGATATAAATTGTCTGTGTTCCAAGCTGGGGGGCTGGCCGGTCTCCATATGCCTCAGTTTCCCCTGGGACACACTTCGCTGTTCCTTTTCTCAGCAAGGCTCAGAGGAGTGACGTGCCCGTGGGGACAACCACCTGTCATAAGCTAACGGGAAATCAGAGGCCAGGCCACCAGGGAGACCAGCTGGGGATGGGCCTTCCAAAGATGGGGGTAGGGTCCAGGAGGAGTGAGCCCTGACTCCTCAGACTCCCCACCGCACATTGGGGAAACTGAGGCCGGGAGCGGTACCACCTGGCCAGGGTCACCCAGCCCCGGGCCTCCGGCCACAGGCTCAGCTTGTAAGTACGGGGTCTCCGGGCTCCAGGCCCCCCTACTCGGCCAGCAGATCCCTTGATCCCTTTCCACCTCCCCCAACCGGGCGGCCGCCGTCGGGCGGCGCGGCGGGGCGAGTTCAGAACAAAAGGCGCGGGGGGCGGGGCCGGGGCGGGGCGGAGGCTATAAGGGGCGGCGGCCCGAGCGGCCCAGCAGGCCCAGCAGCCCCGGGGCGGATGGCTGGGGCCACTCGGCTCCGCGGCGGGGCCCCGCGCGCCCTGCTGCTGCCTTTGCTGCTGCTGCTCTCGCCGCCGCCGCTGCTAGCGTGGGCCCCGCGGCCGCCGGTGAGTGCCCGCCGCCGGCCGGCCGCTCCTAGCCAGGGGGTGCCGGGCACGCGGGCTGGGCCCAGAGACGGAGCTGGACCCACGGGGGCGCCCAGGTCACCCTGGAGCCGCCCGTTACCCAAAAGCTCTTCTGGGGTCCCTGTGGGCGTGCTAGAGAGTGAGCTGCCTGTCCCGGGAGGTGTGCAAGTGCAGCCTGCATGGGGATGGCGAGGCGGGACTCGGCGCTGGACACACGCCCCCTATCAGTGTGGGAACCCGCTCCTCTGCGCCCCAGCGCGCCCCAGCCGCAGATGTTGGGGTGTGCCCAGGGCAGTAGCAGGGGGAGTGGTTACAGGGCCCTGGATCAGGGACAAAGCAGAGCAGGTCTCCGGCTGGTGTCAGCCTCTAGGCGTGTGGCCTCAGTGAGCGCACACCACCAGGTGTGCAGGGGGCTGGAGGATTCAGGAAGAACTGGGGAGGCCAGCAAGCTGGGCTGGGGGACATGGCGTCTGAGCCGAGGCACCTGCCAGGGGCGGGTTTGGGAGGCTCGGAGCCAGGACAGCATGGGCGTGAGAGCTGCAGTGTGTGTGTGACTGAGAAAGTGAGAAAGGAGGGGGGCCGAGAGTGGAGCACTGAGAACCTCGAGGAGCACAGCGGTTGTGTGAGCTAAAGAAGAAGCGAGTCCATGTGAGAGAGGAGAAGAGGAGGGCCAGTCGTGGGGAGGGGAGAAGGGGAGGTGACAGCCTGCATGTGTCCAGAGAGCTGAGTGCTCCCCTCAAGCTGGGGCTTTGAGGGACCAGTAACAGGGTTGGCCAGGCAGAGCCTGGAGTCAGAGCCTGGGCAACTGCAGGCCTGGGGGCTCCTGGGAGCCCATCCCACCCCGCCTGGCAGCTGAGCTCCCCAGTCAGCTCAGGCGGGTAGGAACCCATCAGGAGGTGCGATAAGCAGGAGTGTGGTCAGGCGAGGTCTGACCAGGCTGGGCCCCTCTGTCCAGCCGCCCCAGCTCTGCCCTGGCCAGCCTTGCCTTCACTGGTTGAGGAGATAGGAAGGGAGGGGTAGGGTGACTGTGAGGCACCTCAGTCTAGAAGCTTTGCCTCTTCCCCAGCCCCTCCCGGTCCCCTAGATGTTGGGGCAGTCGAACCCACGGGTTCAGAAATGGGGGGAGATCTGGGTTTGAACCATGTGACTTGAGGTGAGCCCTCTGGTGCCTCTGAGCCTCACCCTCTCAGTCTTGTCAGAAGTGGGTGGGAGATAGCACTGCCCGCTGCTGGGCGCTGAGGATTATTAAACGAGGGGATTTGAGGAGCGGTACCGCCAGGCACCCTGGAGACATTCCGTCACCTGCAGCTGCCCCGCTGATATTTGTGCAGGGTCAAATGGGGCCAGGTCTGAGCTGGGCTGTTGTCTGTCACTGCAGATATGCAGAGAGCATTTGGGGTCGCCCTGATGTGTTTATCCCCAGGCTGCTGCTGGCAGGGCCAGGAAAGCTATGTAAATATTTACCCATCGCAGTTCAGCAGCTTTCAGGGGTGATGAAAGCCCCGAAGCCCCTGGGACCAGCTAAGGGGGTGGAGGAGGCGAGAGGGGAAGATTAGGCTGCAGCATTGGGGAGAAGACTGACCTGCCTGCAGACTGGCTGTGTGACTTGGCCAGGTTGCTTGGCCTCTCTGAGCCTCAGAGGGGCTTGATGCTAAATAGAATGGCATGAGGATGCTCCCCTGCCTTCCTCACAGCCTCCTGTCAGGGTTACTGCCTGCCAACAGCAGACGGCATAGCTATGATAAATGATCTCAAGAGCAAACTGAGGCTCACAGAGGGGCCCAGTTAGTCTGGCTTTACCCAGCAGTCTCCTCGTCTGGGGTCCTCCTTTATCTCCCCTCTACCGGATGCCTCCCATTTTCCTGATTGGAAGTTGTCCCAGAGGCTGACCTTGAGCCTCTAGCTCAGCCAAGAGATTGAGTCAGCTGAGAAATTCCTCGAGGATGTTTGAGGCTCTGGTTTAGTGCCCGCCAGAGGACGGGGTGAGCGAGCTGGGCTCCCAGCACACAGGCTGGCCAAGGGCAGGTACTAGCTCAAGAGGAGGGAATGCACCAGAAGAAGAAACACTTCTCAGCAACGTGGGGTTTGGAGAGAAGCTGAGAGCTAAGAGAGTGCGAGGAGAGCTCTGGGAGGGCAAGTGTGAGCTCTGGGTCTAGGACCGGCTCTTGCCCCACTTCCTGTGAGACCCTGAGTAAAGTCCTTGACCTCTCTGGGCTCTGGAAAATGCTTGCTCCCTGACCCCCAAGGCCCACCACCCAGCTCACTGAATCCCAGCAGCCTCGGGAGGACCAGCATGCCCCCAGGAATCAGTGGGTTGCCTGGTGCCAGGCCTTACAGCTAAGCCCTGTGGCCCCAGGCCAGGAAGGACTCAGAAAGATGAAGTGTGGGAGGTCAGCAGGGCAGGGAGCAGTGTCCCATCCCAGTAACGGGGGGAAAGAGGCTGAGAGATATTAAGTGATGGGCTTCCCCCAAAAGATCCTACTGGCTGGAGGCCTTCTTTCTAGTGCCTTCTGCTCACTCTCTTTCCAAGACCCATGAAGGTGACACAGAGAGGGAGCAGGAGGCCTTTGCTAGTGGGGGGACCCTGCAGAAGTCACTCTTCTTCTCTGGGTTTGCGAGCTCCCTTCTGACTGCAACTCCCGTTTTACAATTTGGAGACTTTGGGGGAGCTGATGCCGGGTGGGTGGTGGGAGCGCTGGGGAATTTGGTGACAGTGGGTTCCCAGGTGTTGGACAGGAGGACTCACAGAGGCAAGGAGCAGAGCCAGGGAAGACGCTCTGCCAGAGGCCGCAGCAGGCGTTACAGAAGGAGGCCATGATGCCCGTTGCCATGGCACTGTTCCGTTGATAGCTGGGGAATCAAAGCTAAGAGAGGACAGTGACTTGCCCAAGGCCACTCTGTCCAGGGGTGCCGTGGCATAGAACTGGGTCTTCTGAATCTCAGTCAGTGGCTCTTTCTACTGCACTGAGAGTACAGTCTCTGGGGGTGGGCTTGGTGCCTTGTGGGGGCAGGAGAGGAAGGGATGGTATGTGTGTCCATTACCCTCCCTCCATGGCTAGATGCTCCAGGTCTCACTGGGAGGAGAGAGAGAGAGAGAGAGAGAGAGAGAGAGAGAGAGAGAGAGAGAGAGAGAGAGAGAGAGAGAAGAGAGGGAGAGGGAGGGAGAAAGAGAAAGAGGTAAGAGAGAGGAAGAGAGAGAAAAGAGAGGGAGAGGGGGAGAGAGAGAGGAAAGAGAGGGAGAGGGAGAGAGAGAGAGAGAGAGAGAAGAGAGGGAGAGGGAGGGAGAAAGAGAAAGAGGTAAGAGAGAGGAAGAGAGAGAAAAGAGAGGGAGAGGGGGAGAGAGAGAGAGGAAAGAGAGGGAGAGAAAGAGAGAGAGAGAGAGAGAAGAGAGGGAGAGGGAGGGAGAAAGAGAAAGAGGTAAGAGAGAGGAAGAGAGAGAAAAGAGAGGGAGAGGGGGAGAGAGAGAGAGGAAAGAGAGGGAGAGAGAGAGAGGGAGGGAGAAAGAGAAAGAGGTAAGAGAGAGGAAGAGAGAGAAAAGAGAGAGGAAAGAGAGGGAGAGGCAGAGAGAGAGAGAGAAAAGAGAGGGAGAGGGAGAGAGAGAGAGAAAAAAGAGGAAAGAGAGGGAGAGAGAGAGAGGGAGGGAGAAAGAGAAAGAGGTAAAGAGAGGAAGAGAGAGAAAAGAGAGGGAGAAAGAGAGAGAGGAAAGAGAGGGAGAGGGGGAGAGAGAGAGAGAGGAAAGAGAGGGTGAGAGAGAGAGGGGAGAGAGAGAGAGAGAGAGGGAAGAGAGAGAGAGACAGAAAAATTTCTGCACAAGAGCATAAACAGAGCTGGCCTTGCTCTTCCCAGGGAGGGTCCTTTACCCCGGCCCGCCCCGGGGTGGGGAAGGAAACTGTACCCTGAAGGTCACGGGGGGAGGAAGGGCCAGGCCCTCATGGCTGGTCACACAAACCTGGCTCCACATCCTCAGTGTGAGACCTTGCGTATGTATCATCCCCACCTTATGGGAGGAGCGGGCGGCCCAATGAGCCCGCCTGCAAGGTGCCTGGGAAGTAGCAGGTGCTTAACATTTCCCCACTCCTTCTCTTCACCAAGGGGAGGCCCCTGGGGTCCCTCCTCCAGGAGAAGGGTGACTCCAGCCCAAACGGCAGGTAGGGCGGGCTGCAAGCACCCACAGCCTGCCATCTGCCAGCGGTTACCTGGGCAAATCCATGAACCTCTTTGGGCTCCATTGCCTCTCTGAGAAATGGGCAGCTGAAGGTGGGGTTGGCGAGAGGTCCATCAGGGCTAAGAGCATGCCTGTGGGCTAAGAGCAGGGCCCTGGCCTCCGTACAGATGAACTGCAACAGTGATGAGCACTTAATAACAGGAAGCCCAGCATCTGCTGGAACCCGCAACCCGGGAACCAACCATTCAGTGAGCCAGCTCAGACCGAGGGAAAACTGGTTCTGGGCCCCACGTACCAAGTAGCTCCGTAGCCGCCTGCCTAGGGGTTTGGAAGACCCCTTCATAGTGGGGTGTTCTGGGGGGTGAGTCTGGGCGGCTCTGGGGCTTTGAGTTGTTGGTGGCTCCATAATTGGGAGTTGGAAGGAGGGGGGCGAGGACGCCGATCAGGAGCCCGGGGCCTGGGAGAGCTGCCAGAGGCTGAGGGTGGGGCCTGGGTGGCCTGGCTCCCACCCCAAATATGGCCGTGGGGAGGCCACAGCTGCCTAGACCAGACAGGCACCGAGGATCTCAGCAAACAGCGCCACATGCCTCTCCTCCAGCTCTGCAGTGTCCACAGCCAGCCTCAGCCTCTCCTCCAGCTCTGCAGTGTCCACAGCCAGCCTCAGCCTCGGCCCAGGGTGTCAGAGTCCTCACCTGGCCCTCCTAGCTTTTCGGAGCTTCCGCTTTTTTCATGAACTAGAACTTTTTATGAACCCTGGGACTTTCAGAGGGTGGCAGCTCCAGGTCAGAATCACCTGGGACTCTGGCTGGGGCTGGGCAGCTGGTAACCGCTCCCTATCTCACACACACACACACACACACACTCAGGCATGGAGGGGGCAGGCAGACCACATCTAGTCCTGCTGTGCACTCAGCCCTGGTAAAGGGTGAGCAAAACTGTCCTCAGAAATCCGACCGTTTTCCAGACCGGGTGTCCAGGCCATGTGCTTTAAATGCATTCATTCCCTTGGCTCATCCTCAGGTCAACACTATGGGGAGGAATTAGCCCCACTTGTCAGGTAAGCAAATCGAGGCAGAGCTGCAGCCCTCCCGCCACACTGAGGAGTGTCTGCGGTGGGAGTGCTGGGCAGGGGTAGCTTACATGAGGTGGGAGCTGGGACTGGAAGGGAGGGGACTCAAGAAGAAAGGGAGGTAGATGGTATTTACTGGGGTGGGGGTGAGAGGGTAGGGGTGGGGGGAGAGGTGGGGAAGCAGGAGGCACTGCCTGGGCTCTCCTCAGAAGCATTGTGGGGTCCATTGCTGGGTGTGTGTGGAGAGTATAGTCTCTGTGCCCCCATCTCAGACCTCATCAGCCCAAATGGCCAGAGCAGGTGCCAGGCAGCCCTGGGCCCTTCCAGACGGGAGTGGCAGGCAGCAGGAGGTCTTGCGGCAAGCCACCAGGACACCAGTCCGCAGGTGCCAAAGCCTGCAGTGGGACAGTGCGCACGCCTTCTCTTGCCCTGGGCCTGCCCAGAGACACAGTGGCCTGGGGCTGAGCATGGGTGCTGACAGGCCACAGCCCTCACAGTGAGCCGTGAGGAGTAGAGGCCTGACATGCCCTCGCCTCCATCCTCTCTCTCCTGCCCAGGACACCCACCGCCATTTGGTGAGGAGAGGTCCACAGGCCTGGCATGAAGCTCCTCCAAGAAGCCTGGCACCTGCCCCCGCCACACAGGAGGCTCCTGGTCCTGCCGGGGCCCCCAGACCCCCCCGCTGCGGCGTGCCTGACCCACCTGTTGGGCTGAATGCCCGCAACAGACAAAAGCGGTTCGTGCTGTCGGGTGGGCGCTGGGAGAAGACTGACCTCACCTACAGGTAGGGCCCTCAGCCATGAGCAAACTCTAGAACACTGTGTGTCTGTCCGTGTGTGCCCCGCCACCCTTACACCTGCTTCTTGAGGCACGCCGGCTCTCCAGGGCTAACACACCTGTGTGTCCACTGGCCCCTGAGCCAGTCATGGGCCAAGACTGCTGAACCCAGCTTAGATGTACACACAGACAGCACCCCCCACACACATGCCCTCCCATGGCAGAGGGACAGTGCTCTGTCAGCCCAGGCCTGACCGCCCTGCAGACCTGCTGGTACACAGTTCTCAGTATACAGGCAGCTGCAATGGGCACCTACTAAGGACCAGGCCCCAGGACCGCATGGGGAATGAGGCAGCCACAACCTGTCCTCTGGAGGAGCTGGGCATTGACCTTGCTGTTGTTCCAATCTAGCACCTTAATTCGGGATCCATGCAGGTGGGGAACAGGGGTGAGGGGACAGGTAATAGCTCAGGTGACCGGAGGCCCCTGGGAGTGAGACAGAAGCTGGACCGTCTTGCCGCGTGCTGATGGGGACTTGTTTGGGGAGAGGACTACTGTGGTATCACATGGCATGGGAGCCGAGACTGCTGGGGGCCTCAGAAATGTCTTGGGTGGGAACTGGGACCTGAGAGGGGGCAGATCAAAGGGTCAAGTTCTCCCCACAGTGAGCGGTACAGTCAGGTCTACAAGGTGGGTCTTGGGGCCCCTGGTGCTGTGTTCTTCCCACTGAATGCAGACACCTGTGTGCACCAAGGACACAAACCCACATCAGTGCACCGCACCTGAGGCTCACCCGGCCTGTGTCCTGCGTGCCTGCCACCCCCACTGAGCGACCCTGGTCCAGTAGCCACCAGGGGCTGCCCCTGCCCTGAGTGAGGCCCAGGCTCCTCCTTCTCCCCCAGGATCCTTCGGTACCCATGGCAGCTGGTGCGGGAGCAGGTGCAGCGGACGATGGCAGAGGCCCTAAAGGTGTGGAGCGAGGTGACGCCGCTCACCTTCACTGAAGTGCATGAGGGCCACGCTGACATCATGATTGACTTCACCAGGTAAACCGGTGGCCTGGAAGCCCTCTGGGGACACAGCCCCAGCTGTCAGCAGCCCCCGACTCTGCACCCCCCCTCCCGCCCCCGCAGGTACTGGCATGGGGACGACCTGCCATTTGATGGACCTGGGGGTGTCCTGGCCCATGCCTTCTTCCCAAAGACCAACCGAGAAGGGGATGTCCACTTCGACTATGACGAGACCTGGACTATTGGGGACGACCAGGGTATGGCCTGGGGACCGTTTTCCAGAATGGGCAGCTGAAGATCAGAGAGAACGGGAACTCTCCGAGGCCCTGAGCAGGGGCACCTGCTGCAGGAGGCCATTTCCCTTTTCTAGGCACAGACCTCCTGCTGGTGGCAGCCCATGAGTTTGGCCATATACTCGGGTTACAGCACACGACGGCTGCTAAGGCCCTTATGGCCCCTTTCTACACCTTCGGCTACCCGCCGAGCCTCAGCCCAGACGACCGCAGGGGCATCCAGCACCTGTACGGCCGGCCACGGCCGCCCCCCAGCGCCAGGCCTCCGGCTGTGGGCCCCCAGGCTGGGGTGGACACCAACGAGATTGCACCACTGGAGGTGAGGTGCCGGAGGGTGGGAAGACAGGAGGTGAGGCCCTGCACCAGCTCTTCCAACCCCTGGCCTCTTTGGCTCCAATGTGGACTCTTTCCTGGCCCTCTCCCCCCAACTGCCAGCCCGAAGCTCCGCCAGACGTCTGCGAGGCCTCCTTCGACGCGGCAGCCACCATCCGTGGCGAGCTCTTCTTCTTCAAGGCGGGCTTTGTGTGGCGGCTGCGCGGGGGCCGGCTGCAGCCTGGCTACCCGGCACTGGCCTCTCGCCACTGGCAGGGGCTGCCCAACCCTGTGGACGCAGCCTTTGAGGATGCCCAAGGCCACATCTGGTTCTTCCAGGGTGAGTGGGGGCCACGCGCAGGAGATTTCCAAGAGCCAGGAGTGCCACGGCCAAGGGCAGGGACAGACAGACAAATATGGGCAGGTGGAGGGTGCTCTGAATCCTCACGGTCAAGGGAGAGCAAGGCTCGCTGCTCTGGACCCAGCCGGGAGCCTCCCGGAGCGGGCGGCTCTCAAGGTGCGTGTAGAACAGAGGGTATTGCACAGTGCGCCACGCACTGGCCCTCCAGCTCAGAGGCAGTGAAATGATTCACCTCAAGGCTCAGCTTGGAAAAGGTAAAGCAGGGATTTGATCTAGGTCTGGCGGCCCTGGAGCCTGTGCTGTGAACTTTCAACTGGCAGCGAGCCTGGAGCATTCCAGGTGGCAGAGACTTCATAAACTAAGGCCCAGCCAGGACCCGCCGTGACACAGCCAAGGCCCAGGGGGTGGTGAGCAGTCAGGTGCCAGGGGAAGGAACGGGCGCCCGGGCACCTCTCTGCTACTTAGAATAACCTCTGTCACGTGGTACGTCCCAGAGCCTGCACCACCCAGCTCATTCCTGCTGGCTCCAACTTTCCCTGCACTGAGGGTGCCAAGCAGGACAGTGAGACAGGCTGCGGCGGCGGCGGCGGCGGCGGCTGGGCAGGCCCATGATGGCTGCAGTGTGGCCGTTGCACAACCCTAGCCGCAGCCTCCCTTCTCTGCAGGGGCTCAGTACTGGATGTATGATGGTGAGAAGCCAGTTGTAGGCCCTGCCCCCCTCTCTGAGCTGGGCCTGTCGTGGTCCCCGGTCCACGCAGCCTTGGTCTGGGGCTCCGAGAAGAACAAGATCTACTTCTTCCGAAACGGTTACTACTGGCGCTTCCACGCCAGCACCCGCCGTGTGAACAACCAGGCGCCCCGCCGGGCCACGGACTGGCGAGGAGTGCCCTCTGAGGTCGACGCCGCCTTCCAGGACGCGGATGGTGCGTTGGCGATGGGGTGGCCGGGGGAAGCGGTGCGGCGGCGGCTTCATCTCCCACCCTGTGGGGCCTGGGCGTCACCCGTTTTTCATCACGGGTCCTTTGTCCAGCACCCTCCCCAGCAAGCCCCCTTCTCATGCCAGGGCAGTGCCACACCACTAGGGTGGCAGATAAGATTGAGAGTCAGGGAGGTGCAAGGACTTGCCCAGGCCCCTTGGTCACGGCTGGTAAGAATGCCCATCGCACACTGATGATGCGCCAGGCTCCTAAGCTCCCTGAATGTCTCACGCACTTCTCGGGGGCTGTACCCGTTAGGAACCCAGTTTCCAGAGGCGCAATCAGAGGTTCAGGTGATGAGGTTCCCTAACTGAGGCCACCCAGGTGGACAGTGGGCAGCTTGGACCACCACCCAGGCAGTCCCTGCTCCCAACCATTGAGCCATCAGACCTCTTGCCGTCTCCAAGGACTAGGTTGGGGACTCACAGTCCAGTGCTCGCTCTCTCGTGCTCTCCCTTGGTTTCTGTGCTCTCCCACAGTGGACCTGTTGGGAGAACTATCTGTGGTGGCCTCGGACACTAGGTTGCCCGTTCCACCCACAGGACACAAGATACCATATGTATCTGGCCGGTGGGTGTAGGAGTGGAGTGATGTGGAGGGAGAGCCAGCGAGGGGAGTGGGGCTTGCTTTCCTGGCAGATAGGAAGTGGGCCTCCACAGCACCCCCATCTTTCAGGCTGAAGGGCTTCCCCAAGGGAAAAGAGGTTCTGGAAGCCTGCAGGTTTCAAAGAACTCAGCAATGGCCAAGGCCTGCCCACCTGGACCCCCCCCCATGCCCATTCCTTGGCACAGCCTGATAGCAGATGTGAAGCCCAGTGTCCACTCGCCCAGGCCTGACCCTCCATTCTCCTCAGGTTATGCCTATTTCCTGCGCGGCCGCCTCTACTGGAAGTTCGACCCTGTGAAGGTGAAGGTCCTGGAGGGCTTTCCCCGTCTTGTGGGCCCCGATTTCTTCGGCTGTGCAGAGCCTGCCAACACTTTCCACTAACCATGGCTCCGATGCCCTCAGGGCCCTGACCCTTGCCCAGCCACTGACTTCACCACGAGACCCGTGGCCACCTTTGTGACTGTGGGCACCAGGCATGAGACAGAGCCTGTGTCTTGTCAGGGGGTGGGGAGGGGTCCTGCCACCGTGACAACTGCAGGGAAGGCCATGCAGGTCGTGGTCACCTGCCAGCAACTGTCCCAGACCAGGCAGGGAGGCTTTGGCATTAGAGGTGGGGTGGGACTGGGCCTGCTCTACTCAACCTGTGCAGATCACAGTCGGACCTCAGAGAGCGGTCCTCGCTCTCTATCCTTGTCCCTCAGGAAAGAACCTCAGTAGATTGGCAGGAGCTGGAGCCCCTGCTCTGTCCCTGCCTCGAGGTTCCTGCAGGGTGCTAGCACATGGATCTGGGGGCCCAGGGCCTTCTGCCCTTTCCTGAGATGTCAGCTTGGAACCGGCTGCCTGCCCGCTGGTGATCCTGGAGATCTGTTCCCCAAGATCCAGGCCAGAAGGTCCAGAGTCAGCTGGGGAGCGGGGTGCTTCCTGCTGGAGACCCAGGGCCCTGAAGGCCCCAACATACCTCAATCCTCTCATGGGCCAGATCCTCCCCTCCCCCTCATCCTAGCACTGAGACCTTCCAAAGCCATGTAAATATGTGTACAAAGCCTTTTTTTTAAAACTGAGGTTTCTCATTAAACATGGTCATGATGATTTTCTACCTGCTTGCCTGGGGTTTCTCTGTGATGGGGACAGAGCTGGGCTAGGGAGGTGGGAGGGCTGTCAAGTTTCACCACAGGGCTCAGCTTATTGTCCAGGCACAAATCGCAAAGATAAGGGAGGAAAGGAGAAGGATTCTTCCCCTCCAACACTCATCTGATGCACCAGCCAAACCAAATAACCCGCCTCAACCTTGGAATCCTGCCAAGCCAAGGAGCCTTTGCTCATGCCAACACCACTCAATGTGGCCATGCTGCCCATTTCCACAGCAGGAACAGCTGTGGGCCCGGAACTGTTCCTAGGTGCCCTCTTAAGTGCTCAGCTGCACTGTTTTCTAGTTGGGGAAACTGAGGCACAGGTACCTCGGGCCTCCTTCCAGCCTTCAGGCCTCACTTCCTTTCTCCTCCACTGGACAGAGTGCCAGTCCCAGCTGTGAGACTGGGAAGGCCACTGCCCGAGACTAGGCCTGGGTTACTATTTCCATCTGTGAGAATTTCCCTGGGTATCCCGATTTGGGAAGCAGGGGGGAAGAGAAAAAGGGCCTAGGTTCCTTTAAGAAACTCACGGGCACGCGCCCAGGCCTTTTGTTTGGGCGGCGGAAGCGCGCGCGTCAGCGTCAACGCCGGCGCATGCGCACCAAGGGCGGCCTGGTCGTCGTCTGCTGCGGTAGCTGAGCCCGGTAGCGGCGACGGCGGCGCGAGCGCCCGACCCGGCCCGCCTTTCGCCTCCCGGCTTCGACTTCCCTCTATTGGGCGCTTCCCGGATACGCCTCAGCCCCCCCGATCCCTCGCATCCCGGCCTTTGCCGCCCGCTTCCACCGTCGCAATGATGATGATGGCGCTGAGCAAGACCTTTGGGCAAAAGCCCGTCAAGTTCCAACTAGAGGACGACGGCGAGTTCTACATGATCGGCTCCGAGGTACCGTGCAGCGCGCCCTCCCTCCAGGCCCTCGCCCGCGGGAGCCTCTGGGCGGGTCTGCGCGCTGGGAACGCGCGTTTCCATTCATCGCGGCGGGAGCACGCGCGAGCACGCGCGGGGGCGGGGCCTGGAGGGCGGGATAGATTAGGCCCCGCCCCCGTGCCCCTGAGATCCTGGGTTTACTTACCTTCCCTTGTCTTGGTAGTCTGGACGCACCTTGCTGTCAGGGCTAGGGCTGCCCGATGAACCATTGCGCTAAGTTGGTGCAACACCAGGCAAACGGAAAGAAACGGGTGTCTTTGTTAGCCAGTGCGACTTTTGGAGGGAGATGTTGGAAATCTCAGATGCACCCCTCCCCAATTGGTATATCTGGGATCCCGAAATGGCAGGTTGTAGAGTGGAGGCTTAGTGAGGGCTCATCCACTGTGTTCGTAGCTTTGAGGTGGGAGGGAGGTGTTCTGACCTTTGTTTGCCAGTTTACCAGGGAGAAGATAGGTTGGGAGGAGAATGCTTGCTTTTGGGTGGAATAAGGAATCCTATTTCCTTTGGGTGGATAAGGCCCCAGTCCCTGATCTAGGTCTATCAGCAATTCAGAAGCAATCGATGCTTTGCATATCTTGAACTGATTGAATTATTATTACAGGGGGAAGATCCTAAAGATTTTTTTCAATCCTCACCCAAAATATCTTTCTATTGATTTTAGAGAGAGAGGAAGGGAGAGAGAAAGAGAGAAAGATCGATGTGAAAGATGAATCAGTTGCCTTCTGTACGTTCTGGACCAGGGACTGAATCCAAAATCTAGATATGTGACCTGACCCAGAATCGAACCCCCCACCGTTTGGTGTACTGGACTTTGCTCCAGTCAACTGAGCCACTTGGCCAGGGCAATCCTAACGATCTTCAATTCTTATTAGAAGTGACAGCACTTTGTTGAATCAGCTGGACCACTGACTTTAGGAAAATCCTACAACTGGTTCTTCAGTGGTACTTTGTACTAAGTATATTGTTTTTCCAGATTACCTCAGACTAGCCTTTTTTGGTCTAACGAAAGTCCCCCCGATTGTGTATATTTCTTTTTTAAAAGAAAAAAATCATGGATATGCAGTTCAGATGTGCATATCCCAAGCAGTAGAGCCTCTCTCGAGTAACAAGGTAACAAGGTAAGTGCTAATCTTGGAGAGCTAAAGCAGTTACAAAATGCCAAGGGTTACTTACTACCTCTTGTAACGTGTTATTATCAGACGCCAACATTTCATTCCTGTTTTTAAATTTTTGTTGCTTTTCTTTACACTTGAACATGAATTAAGCCTCATGATGGTCACACTGAGGCTTTCAGGACACCCTGATTCCTGGCTTATCTTGGTTGTATTGAATTATGACACCAGTGTTTGCATCAGAACATAGTGTTATCATTTTCCACCAATTTTCATAAGACAGAAAGAATAGGATGCAATAAATTTTTCACATTCTCACATAAATGCCGCTCTTCCAAGATAGCTGTGCTGGGGAAATTGAGTCAGTCAGTGCAGGATACAAAAGGCACTTGAGGAATCTCCGTGTGTGATAATGGGCAGGAAAAGCAAGTCACTTTGGCTTTTTAAAAAGGAAGCTTTCATTTATTAGGTGGAGCACATTGAGAAGAAGTTTGCAGCCAGGTGGAAAGAACGTCAGGTCCCAGTGCCGTTCTGCCTCTGTGTCACGTTTCTTGTGTATAATTAGATGCTTAGACTAGGTGGCCTCTAAGATCTTTTCCGTAATACATTTTAGTTTCTAGAAAGTTAACCACAGTCTTCTCTTTTAGCCCTGTTGCATGAGAACGCTGTCCTGAGACCGAGTCAGTAGACACCCAGAAGGAGGAAGGGAGAGGCAGTTTGTTTTCTGGGGCCTGGCTGGACAATCATTGGACCTTTTCGGTCTGGGAAAGGTTCGAGATCAGAATGCTGTTGTTGATATTCTGTAGCTCCGACAGCACTGGGTGGGTGGCCTCCAGCCCCTTTCCTGTGGGAAACAGGCCCCATATTCGAGAGGTGGCTGGCCATGCCACATGCGTGAGGTGGCCGTGGAACAGCATCTGCTGTAGTGAGGGCACCACTGTTCTGCCATCTGCTGGCAGCCGCATCCCCCACGTCAGAGTCACAGGCCGGAGAGGACTCGGAGAACTCCCAAGCCTATGTTTTCATTTTACACTTGGAAAACCAAGTCCAGAGCAGACAAAAGTTGGTTCAGGAAACACCCAGAAAGGTGAGCCTGCCCTCTATGTTGTGAAGGGGCCTCACGAAGGGTGTAGGAGTCCTGGAACTCTGCAGGACTTGCAAGGTGGTAGTGGGGGCAGTTACTGTCAATGTCTCTTCAAAACCTAATGGAAACTGTGTTTACTCTTGGATGGTAACAACACTCAAGCCTAATAATGTGCAGGGGTCTGTGCCTATTCTCACGCTGTTCAGCAGCTCCGGTTGTCAATCATAGAAATCTTTGATTTATGAAAAATAGAGAAACATTTTGATTGAATAAATATACCGGGTAGGTAAATGGGAAATGATAGATGTGGTCCTTTGTGGGCTGCAGAGTGCTGAGCATTTGACAGATAGGTAAGCGGCCCCAGAAAGGAGTCCGGTGGAGCCAGCACCTGGCACTCACTCCACCGGCCGCCTCTTGCCATGTGACTCAAATGATCATTTTGGAGAAGACAGTGAGACATTGGGTTTCCTTTATAAAAACTTTAGGACTAGATTTTTTTCCCTTTTTCAAGGAAGTCATACTTTAAGTATTTGGTTCAAGCAATCTGAAGCTATTGTTTGGGGAAAGGAATGATTTATATAGCACTCTGGTGATTGCCGATAAGTGCTTTTTAAACTCTTCGGAAAATTCCTTTGGTATCCCTGGTTTGAGTTTTGTTACTAAACAAAGCAACAGGGGTCATGGGGGAAATTACCCTGCATCTGTCTAAAATTAAGAGACCTTTCTGGTGTTTATTACATCGTAAAAATATCAAAGTCTTGTTTTAAAGATAAAAGAAAGTCAAAGAGGCTTTACATTTCTGGAAAGTGCCAGAGCGCCTGAGTCCAAAATCAAAATCATCGCAAGCTGCTCCGTGAGCTCTGGGGGCTTCTTGGTGAGCACTGGGGGCCTGCCTCACGAGCTTTGGCCCTGTCGTCAGGATGCAGATATTATTGTCCCCGCCTGGAGGGGCCCAGATGTGGGCCAGATGTGCACTGCTGTTGAACCCTTGATGTCAGCAGGATCTCTCTTTATTGCTGCCGAGAGCCTGTGGCCTGATGGCCAACCCAGGGCCTGTTTGTCCGTCACTGGATGCGGCGGAGCCTCTGCGCCAGGATCCTGCCCTCTGCGGAGACCTGACCCTCATAATGAGCCTTCTCGCTTTACTCATAGGTGGGAAACTACCTCCGTATGTTCCGAGGTTCTCTGTACAAGAGATATCCCTCACTCTGGAGGCGACTAGCCACTGTGGAAGAGAGGAAGAAAATAGTTGCATCGTCACATGGTAAAAAAACAAAACCTAACACTAAGGGTGCGTCTTCACGAGGGTTTGTAAACCTGTTTCAAAACCACTCGCTTATGTCATGAGGATAAAACGTTTTCACTCCAGAGTGTCTTCACTGCAGCCCTGACCTTAGCGTGGCAAGAAGCATCCTAGGGGCAGGGCACACGCAGCTCAGGCAAGAAAGTGGCTCCAGCGAGCCAGTGGCGGTCCTTTACCAGGTATTTCCAATGGGACCAGGGGGTGTGTTGGGGGGGTGGGGCCGGAACAGAAGTGGGTGCTGTGAAGACATGTTGGTCTCAAAACGTTTTAGGAATGCTGTGATGCTCTGCCATCTGCCGTGGCGTACCGCCATAGTCATCCTTCATGCAGCCCGAGCGGCGGGTGGTGACCCCAGCTCCCACTCCCCTCTGGGGCTTTCACCGCTTCGCTTCTTAGAGCACATCCATCCCATAGCGTTCCGTCTGGCAGCCAGCGTGCTAGAGCTCATGTGCATGTCCCTGCTTGTTGTGCCTGACGTGTGCCTGGGGCTGGCGAGGTGAGCAGCCCGGCTCCAGTGACGGCGGAGGCACCGGCCTGCTTCACCCGCGGCAGCTCTGTGCAGGGCGAAAGGATGCTCTTCGATCCACCAGGAAAGGCTCACGGTCCATTTGTGTGCGGACACAGCACAATGGTCAGCAGATGGCGAAAGTGCTTCCCACTTGGCAATGGCCCCTGCAATGGCCCCTTGTAGAGAGCTGCGTGTGCGTGTGTGCGTGTGTGTGTGTGAGAGAGAGCATGCTTTGCAGTCTGGCCTGTTTGGTGTGTCTATAGGTGCTGCTGCGGTCTTGTCCACTGTGGACAAAGTAGTGGTTCTTTTAATGCAGGAGCCGGAGTGTTTTTTAATCTGCTGCTTTAACATTTCCACTCACTTTAAAAAGTCTCCTTTTTGTCCTCCCTCCGCCCCCAGTGGAGCACCAGTCACTAACGCAGGGAGTCCCAGCTCTGCTTTGCCCTCCGCAAATCTCAGAGGCAGTCTCGGTGACTCTTCCGCCCTGTGCTTTGGAAACGCCTCCCCCGTCACTGCTTGTTTCTCCAGGAGAAGCCAGGCTGGACCCGCAGACAGGGAGCAGCTCTGACCCGGGTTTCCTAGAAGAGCCAAGAGTCGAGTTGCCTAGAATCTGTATTGACTGGCCCGGGGCCAGGAGTTCATGTTCGGTGTGAAGCAGCTCTTCCCAACTCTCTGGGCTCTTGTTTTAAAAGAAAAATCTTTTCATCTTTCATTCCATCTCTCCACTTTGCTTCGTGTTGTGACTGCAGTGGTGTCAGACCTCTTCCCACTGGTGTGAAACTCTGGAGCCTCTCCTCTCCTGAGAGCCCAGCTGGCTGTGCTGCGCTGCACCTGCCGCCGCTTTCCCTGTGCTGGAGCCAGTGCTCCTGGGACTGATCTGTCAGAGAAATCCTCAGAGTGTTTATCCGGTAGGCCCTCTCCGGAAAGCGCTCGGTCCAGACTGCCCTTTTGGAAGAGGCCCGCATTCGGCAGTAGTAAGGTTGACACCCGCTTTTCTCACCTCCTGCATGTGAGGATCTGGATGTGCTGCATCTACTGGCTGCTGCTGGTCGCTGCCTCCCCAGCGGGGTGACCACAGCCGTGTCTCTGGTTACAGATCACGGATACACAACCCTGGCCACCAGCGTGACTCTGTTAAAAGCCTCAGAGGTGGAAGAGATTCTGGACGGCAATGACGAGAAGTACAAGGCCGTGTCCATCAGCACGGAGCCCCCCACCTACCTCAGGTACCAAACCCCTGGCCAGGCATGCTCCTGTGACACCTGGGGTACTATTTTCTCAAACTCTCCAACTAGTTGGTGTTAGGTCAAACCACAATACTTTTCTTTTTTCAACATATATTTTATTGGTTTCAGAGAGGAGGGAGGAGAGAGAGAGAAACATCAATGATGAGAATCATTGATCGGCTGCCTCCTACATGTCCCACACTGGGGATCAAGCCTGTACCCCGGGCCTGTGCCCAGACCAGGAATTGAACTGTGACCTCCTGGTTCACAGGTCGACGCTCAACCACTGAGCCACCCCAACTAGACACCGAAACACTTTTCAGCACTTTACCCCTGTGCTCACAAATCATCCTGGCCGGGTTTTTAGGTTTCTTCTTTGTCTTTGGAATTTCTAAGAAACCTAAGCCAAGTCTTGTATTCTGGAGAGGGGCTGTGAATGCTTCGAAAGTGGGACTCAACTGTCAGAAAAATCAGTGACCCAGACAAAGTCACAAAACAAACAAACAATAGACTTGAATGTATAAATGTAGAACCTCTAAGAGAGTGTTTATGGTAACATTTACCCAGGAAAGTAATCGGAAAGTTGTGATGTTGTAGAAAGACTATTCGTTCAGATTTATAAGGAAACTTTAATACGCCAATGGATAAATAGGTAAGGGGTGGTCCACACTGGAAGTACAGAGAATAAACAAACGCGGAGCGATGAGTGTCCTCGTGTGTAATTTTAAAAATTCAAAGTAAAAAAATAAAATCGCACCCTGGCGGGTGTGGTCCCATGCACCAGGAGGTTGCTGCTTCGAAATTCTGGTCAGGGCACATGCCTGGGTTTTGGGCTCAGTGCCCTGTGAGGGGCATGTGGGAGGCGGTCCACCGATGTTGTGCTCTCACATTGATGTTTCCCCCCCTCTTGTCTCTAAATTTATACACACACACACACACACACACACATATATATATATAGTTGTTGTTGTTGTTAATCCTCACCAAGGCTGTTTTTCCATTGATTTTTAGAGAGAATGGAAGGGAAGGGGGAGACAGAAACATTGATGTGAGAGACACAGTGATTGGTTGATTCTGCACTTGCCCCGATCAGGGCTAGGGATTGAGTCTGCAGCCAAAGTAGGTGCCCTTGACTGGAATCGAACTTGGAACCCTTCAGTCTGCAGACCAATGCTCGTATCCACTGAGCCAAACCAGATAGGGCTTAGCATGATCTTTTTGTAAAGCATTGTGACATCAAACTTCTTTGTGTGTGTCTCTGGCCTGTTAATTTCATCCCTGGGAATTTGTCCCAGAGAAATAATTTAAAATAACACCACTACCAACAAGAACCGTATCTATACAGAGATACCCTTGGGAGTGATAATGGGGAATATGGAGCCACTAGAGTATCCAGCTTTAGGGAAGGGCTGAGTGAGTGAAGGTGCTCACTGGAATGAACTACAATGTAACTATATATTGTAATTAAGTCGACTGTAGCAACCAAAGATGGGGTTCACATGCCGGAGCCCCACAGATACCTGCCCTGTGCTTTCAGTTCTCAAGCAAACCTGCATTCATATGCACCAAACCCCAGAAGCATTAAGGGAGTTGAGAGTGTTATTTGTTTTTTAAATATATTTTTATTGATTTTAAAAAGGAAGGGAGAGAGAAACATCAATGATGAGAATCATTGATTGGCTGCCTCCCAGCACATCCCGCACTGGGGATCAAGCCCGCAATCCAGCCATGTGCCCTGACCCAAAATCTAACCCTGACCTCCTGGTTCATAAGTTGATGCTCAGCCACTGAGCAACACTGTCAGTGCTGGATTGTTTTGTGTGACACGGTTTTCTTTTCCAATTTGCTCTCAGCTTTCCTGTTGGATTGTTGATATAATCCTCCCTCCCCACTGCCCCTGGAAAACGGTGGCACACATCCAGCCTGGCCAGTGTTATACATGTGTGCTCTACAGATTTCTCCCCCTCCCTCCCCCAGGGATGTGGTAAAACAAGGATGGCTAGACTTTCCCAGGGAAGTGGCAGAAGGAAATTAAGTACATATGGATGGGACTTTCAAGTCTGCACACATCAGCTGGGAAGCTTTTATGGGACGATAAACACTTTCTTAATGATCGTGTCATTTGAGGAACAGCTGAGGGAGGAAGAATTGGGGGGTAGGGAGGAGGAGGTAAAGGTTTGAAGGAGGCTGCTTTGCGCTTTGTCAGGCTTTATGCTCAGGAAGTGCCTTCTCACTGTCTAGTCAGCCCCATGGGAGGACTGGCACTCCCCCACTCCCCTCCCCCCGACCTCACTGAGCAGGTCAGGCAGAGGCTGGCTGCCCCTCTCAGGCAGACCTCCTGGCAGTGCAAGAAGCTTGAGTTACATGACTCCTAGCCTCCGATTCTGTGCGTGGCTGTGGACCCTGCTCACTGTGTCTGACAGAACCTGGCAGAGCAGCCCAGACTGGAGATGAGTGAGATTGCCGGGAGTCGGGGTGGGGTTTGGCTCTAGAGGCTCAGAAAGGAGGGGGTGTGCTGCACCCAAGGCTCCCAAGTACAGGCCCAGTGGCACCAGCATTGCCCATGGCCGTTGTTGAGAATTCATGTTCCCGGGCTCTCCCCAGAGATGGGGATTGTTTGATCTGGGTGGGATTCGGGAATCTATTACTTTAATTTTTGTGCTCCAAATGAGTCTAGGTGGGCAGTGGGCCTTGATGGGCTGTGGTGGGATCCTGGTCTTGTTGCTCCAGCTCTAAGCCCCGCCCAGATTAGTCCGTGTTTCCCATTTCCCCAGGTCTCATGTAAGATGCAGGCTAATCATTACATCTAAGCAAGACCTGGTACATGAGACTGGGTGGAGTCTTGGGCAAGGTACCGTGATTCCCTCTCTGGCCCCGCCCTCAATCAGGGATGCTCCTGGACCTCAGCATCTGAGTGTGGGTGGCCCCAGTTCAGAAGATAGAAGAGTTCAAGGGCCCGGGCCCAGGCAGGTCATGGCCATCCCCTCTGCCCTCGTGAGGAGGGGAAGGGCTGCCAGGTGTGTCTCTGGCCCTCTGAGGGCACTGGCAGCGCAGCAGGAAGTCCAGCGGTTGCCGTTCTCTGAGTTGTAGCCGTTGTTGAGGAAGATTGGTCAGGTGTTCACGTGGGTGAATTACACACATTGCTCGTCATCTCATTGGGAAAGGCTGCCCCAAGGATGATGAAGGGACTCAGCATAGTGGGAACCCGAGCACCCAGCCTTCTGTAGACATGGGCTACTTACGTTATTTTGAGTGTCTGCTGGGCTGGAAGTCCCGAGGCTAGAGGGTTGCCTAGGCCATCTCAGGTGGCCTGCATGTTTAAATGATAGTCTGATCATGTCTCTTCCTGCTACAACCCCTGGGGACTCCCAGCCATCTGCTGAGGGCAGTCAGTCTCGCACAGAATATGTCAGCCCCTGTAATTGGGACCCTGTCTGTGTCCCATGTTTCCCGCTCCCGTCAGGCCTGCAACCTGCTGCCTCTTCCCTGCTGCTGTCTGCTCCTCCTGGAATGCTTTCTCCCCTCCAGTCATCCCCACCCCAGTGTACTCCAACTCAGTGTTTAAGGCTCCACTCTGGGAAGCCTCCTCCTTTCATTGCTTCCATGGAGCCATGCCCAGCACAGCAGGCTAACTTATGGCCTGTGCCCTGGGCTGGGTGCTGCTCTGCCATGTTGGGGCCCCTTTGCACCCTTCTTCTAGCTTGCTTACCTCCAAGCAGGTGCTGTTGGGAGATTGAATTGCAGACAACTGCAGAGTCGGGTGCACAGAAGCTCCCACTGGGGCCCGGAGCCCAGCAGGGGTGCAGAGGGCATCTGCTGACCAGGACTTCTTACCTGGTGGTGGTATTGGGCCCAGAGACTGAGTGGGAGATTTCCATGTCTTTCCAGGGAACAGAAAGCTAAGAGGAACAGTCAGTGGGTGCCCACCCTGCCCAACAGCTCCCACCACCTAGATGCTGTGCCGTGCTCCACGACCATCAACAGGAACCGCATGGGCCGCGACAAGAAGAGAACCTTCCCTCTCTGGTGAGCGCACTTCACCCTTTCCACGGAGTCCACCTTAGTGCTCGAATGTATTTTATCTCCTCCCCTGAAAAACACTCGGACTTTGTGTTCCCCAAAATGCCATGCTGCTCTCCATGAAACTGTTTTCCCTCGGCTTGCAGAGTGCTAGTCTCTAGCTTGCTCCAGCCCCCCAACTTTGCCTGTTTTAGTCTCACCAGTCTCGTATTTTCCCCAGGACCCTGAGTAAAATTCCCGGGGCCGTAGTTCTTGGACCTTTTCTCATGGTTTCAGATGCCATTCATGTGACTCCTGCTGTGTTCGTTCCCTGTGACTGCTGGAACAAATCGCAACAAACTGAGTGGCTTAATACAACACTAATTTATTCTCTCATAGTTTTGGAGGCCAGGACTTTAATTGAGCCAGAATCAAGGTGTTGGCTGGGTTGCAATTCTGGGGTCTCTGGATGAAAATCTGTTTCTGTCTCTTCCAGCACCTGGTGGCTCCTGGCCTTCTTTAGCTTATAACCATAGTACCATTCTCTGCTTCCGTGGTCCCATGGCCTTCCGTGTGTGTGTGTGTGTGTGTGTGTGTGTGAAATCTCTCCCTGTCTATCTCTTATAAGGACACTCCTGATGTAATTTAGGCCCTCTAGGATAATCAATCTCCTCTCAAGATCCTTATTTTAATTATTATGCAAGACACACACACACCCCTTTTGCCATATGAGGTAATGGTCAAGGTTCCAAGGATTAGGACATAGCTATCTTTTGGGGGTTATTTTTCAGGCACCATCCCTACATTCACCTCTATAGCCCAGCCTCATTCACTTGCCAGTATCTTTTCTTTTTCTCTTTTCCATCCCTCCCTCCTTTTTCCTCCTTCCCATTTCTATTTGAATGTCACTTTCTCAGGTCTGCCTTCCACCCTTAGCATGGCCACTCCTCTCTGCCCCCTTCTGTGTTTCCCAGAGCATTTGCGTCTGGCATATGGTAGGCTTTTCTTGTTCTCAGCCCTTTGCATTCCGCAGATGCCCTTAGGCTTCCCATGTCCCCCCACATCCCCACATCTCTTTCCTCTTTGTCTTCTTGAAGTCCAGACATGACCATAAAGCCCTTGCTCAGTCCTCTGGGAACTCCTTAGGTAAAGGCTGGCTTCCGCAGCCGATTTGGAGAACTGTTGGCACTCTGACCCCGTAGTTCCCAGTGCCTCACAAGCTGCTCCCCACTAACCTCTACCCCATCTTCGTGTTCTGGCTGCTGCTGCCCCAGCAACTCCTTGCTTCTTCTTGTTCCTTGGCTTTTGCCCAGGTATTTCCTCTTTTGGAAATACCTGTCCTTTCCCACAGCTCTATATAAAGGTCCTGCCTGCTTTGGAACTTAAATCTCCTTCTTTCAGAGTATGCCTAGGTCTTGTCCACTGCCCAAGCCAGCAGCTTTCCCTCTCTTTCCCATGTGTTCATGGTGTGGAGCTCTGCCCCTGTGGCTCGTGGCCCCTGCTGCCCTGGTCTCTGCTGACTCAGCCCTTAGTTGACAAGTCCCCTAAGAAGTGGGCTTCCCCCTTGGCCAGGTTTGCAGTGGTCCATGGTGTAGAGAGGGAGCCCGGGGGACTCACAGCACCCTTTGCTGACTTGGCTGCCATTTACTCCCAGCTTTGATGACCACGACCCAGCAGTGATCCACGAGAATGCGTCCCAGCCTGAGGTGCTGGTCCCCATCCGGCTGGACATGGAGATCGATGGGCAGAAGCTGAGGGATGCCTTTACCTGGAATATGAATGGTATATGGGGCTCTACACCCAGACAAGCCACTGAACAAACACTCCCCTTTCCTGCCTGATGCCGTTTGGGCGGGCTGTGGATTCTGAACACAGCAGTCAAAGCATTGTGGCTTTTAGAAGGTGTGGACTTTGGGTTTAAATTCTGCTTTTACCACAGTTTATTTTTATTTAATTTTTATTGATTTCAGAGAAGAAGGGAGCGGGGGAAGAGATAGAAACATCACTGATGAGAGAGAATCATCCATTGACTGCCTCTTGCACTCCCCCTACTGGGGATTGAGCCTGCCACCCAGGCACATGCCCTGACTAGGAATCGAACTGCGACCTCCTGGTTCACAGATTGATGCTCCACCACTGAGCCACACCGGCTGGGCACGAGGTCAATTTTTTAAATGCTATGGACAACGTACTCATAGATTACTTAGCCTGAGCACTTCAGCTTTCTGCTGCAGTCTTCAAAACAAACTACATTTGCTTGTTTTCTGAGTTACTGAACAGGGGTTGGCTCCGTGTTCCAGGTTTGTCCTGATGGTGCCGTTAGCACGCGTGGTCTCTAGCACTGCTCCTGGGCTAGTGAGGAGATATGGGGTCGAGTATCTGTTAAGCAGAGCTGGTTCTTGATAATGGAATCATGCTATTCGCTCATGAGGGAATTCATTCTTGGCTTTTTTTTTTTTGTCTATGGCTCATCCCAGAGTTTTGTATGATCATTAAGGTTTGGGTTATGAGAATAGAGCAGAATGGGGAGAAAAATTGTTGGTTGCACAGTACCTTGCTATAGCCTGACCAGTCACAGACAGTCCCTGTGAGCTCATGCCTGGTACAGTTACGTTTCCAGGATCCACACACACCTCTGTGCTCGTCAACTTGTTGAGTGTATATGCTACCCATAGAGTTAGAAACAGAGGGAAGGTCTGTAAAAAGCCATACGCAACCTAATACTATCTCTGAGGGATATTTCTACTGGTAAGAAAGAGGTGGGAACTGGCCTCAAAGTGCCTTATGCAGAAGGAACCTGTGTTCGTTTGCTAGGGCTGCCATAAAGTCCCACACATGGGCTTAAACAACAGAAATGTATTTCCTCCCAGATCTGGAAGCTAGAAGTTGAAGATCAAGGTGTTGGCAGCATTGGTTTCCTCTGAGGCCTCTCCTTGGTGTGTAGATAGCTGTCTTCTCTTCACGTGGGGCTGCCCTGCTTACCTGGGTCTAGAGGAGAGGAAAGTGTGGACATGACACAGTTCTGAAGTGCCTTTGCTTCCCCTCTTCCCAAACATCTCATTGGTTAGAACTAATCAAGTGTGCAGCGGTGTAGCGGTGCCTGGGAGCGGGGAGAACCTGGTATGGGGGAACACAGGGCCTTGGCCACCCTGGGGGTGTGAAGGAGGTAGTGTATACGGAACGATGGACAGAAAGGAGTGTTCGTCCTCTGCTTCCTTTCCCTGCATTGTCAGGGAGGGCCACCCGTCCTCATCTTCATCATCTTCATCCGAGGTTTGGCAGAGGAGGAAGGAGTAGGGGAGGCCAGGGTGAGAATGCTGAGATGAGGCCCTGGAATTTGTTGACAACTCTGCCCTCATAACTGATTACAGAGAAGCTGATGACTCCTGAGATGTTTTCAGAAATCCTCTGTGATGATCTAGATTTGAACCCATTGACGTTCGTGCCAGCCATCGCCTCTGCCATCAGACAGCAGATTGAGTCCTATCCCACGGACAGCATCCTGGAGGACCAGTCAGACCAGCGTGTTATCATCAAGGTGGGCAGCTCCTCTCCATGTGCCAGGGCCTTCCTTCTCCTGTGTGTGGTGGGCATGGGACACTGATGGTACATGGAGCGTCGGTGAAGCCTGTGGGACAGTGCTCCTGGAGAGCTGTCTGAGACAGCACGTGGCTCTGCTTATGACCCCAGGAAGGGTGGGCCGGACTTCTCCGAGTACAGTTTCACATTCCAGGCGTATTCAAAGGAGATGAAGCCAGCTAATGGCAGAGGGGGGAAGCCCACAGATGAGCACACTGCCATCCTCTTCCCAGAGGCTGGTTGGCTTGAGCACATCCCTTTCTGTCTCAGTAACCTGCCACCGTCCTGGGGTAGATGTTGCCTCTCCGCTGTGTTACAGGTGAAGGGGGCACATAGCCCTGGCCGGTTTGGCTCAGGGGATAGAGCATCGGCCTGTGGACTGAAGGGTCCCAGGTTCAATTCCACTCAAGGGCACATGCCTGGGTTTCGGTCTTGATCCCTGGTGGGGAGAATGCAGGAAGCAGCTGATCAATGATTCTCTCTCATCAATGTTTCTATCTCTCCCTCTCCCTTTCTCTCTGAAATCAATAAAAATATATTTAAAAAAGAAGTGGGCACATGGAAAGGTCACGCCATCTGCCCCAAACTGCCCAGTTGAGAAGTGGTAGACTTGGGATTTGGGGCCAACCTGCCTGCTACAAAGCTTGCTTGGTGTGAAGTGGTATCTCATTGTGGTTTTGATTTGCATTTCCCTGTTGTTCAGTGATGCTGAATATTTTTTCATGTGCTTATTGGCCATTTGTATATCTTCTTTAGAGAAATGTCTAGTCAAGACCTTTGCCCAACTTTTAATCAGGTTTGTTCTTTTGTTGTGTTTTACAAGTTCTCTATATCTTCTTTAATCAATCCCTTATCAGATACGTGATTTGTGAGTATTTGCTCACATTCTATGAATTACCTTTTTATTTTTTTTATAAAGTCCAATTTTTCTATTTTTCTCATTTGTTGCCTGTTTCATCTATTTTTTCTAAGTTTCATAATTTTAGTTCTTACATGTATGTCTTTCATCAATTTCGGGTTAACTTTTGTATATGGTGTAAGGCAAGCATGTCAAACTCACGGCCCACGGGCTGCATGTGGCCCATAACAAATATTTTTGCAGCCCAGCCGCAAAACGGTGAGAACCGTTTTAATAAAAATTTTGTAACTTAATTTTTACAATATCCTATTATACATAATCCTATATAATAAAAGCATAGTATGCAAATTGTCCCCTCAACTGGGGGGTCACCAGGGCGCAAGGCCGGCCAGGGGACCGGAGGGAGTACTCGCCAGTAGCTGGTAGCTGCTTGGGACCTGCCAGTGCATGGACTCCCTGCACTGAGCCTCTAGTTATTATAATGGACTACAGTGTTTGCTAATGACTGATTACTGTAATTGTGTTGCATTCTTTGCCTTTATGCACCTTACGTGCAGGCACACCATTTCTCTCCACTATTACTAATAGCGAATATTTTAGCAGCTGATTGCCATGTCATTAGTCTTGTACTGACTTGTTTGGTGTGTGCAACAGGAAATATTTCACTTTCAGGAACAAGAAAAAGAGGTTTATTTGCGTTACGCTTATTACCTTATGCACTTACTCGGTGTCTGGTAAGTTAATGTTTAAGAAAAAATGTTAATTTTTATTAAAATGTCTATTTTATATTAATGATGACTCATTTATTTCAGCCCTTTGTATTCAGCGTATCTTTATTGAAATAAACCTATGTTTCTAGGAAAATTGGAGCTTTTGTTTTTTTGTGGCCCACATAAACTTAAACTTTGTTTATTTGGCCCGTGTTAGCCTTTGAGTTTGACATGCTTGGTGTAAGGTTAGAGTCCAGCTTCTTTCTTTTGCATGTGGATATCCTGTTTTTCCAGCATTGTTTGTTGAAGACTGTTTTTTTGCTCCTGTTTAATGGTTTTGGTGTTCTTGTTGAAAATCATTTGACCATATATGCAAGGGTTTCTTTTTGGGTTCTCTGTTCCATTGGTTTATATGTCTGTCTCTGTGTCAGTATCACAATGTTTTGATTACTGTAGCTTTACAATCTGGAAGTGTGAGTCTTTGTTGTTGTTTTTTTCAAGATTGTTTTTGGTGTTCACGGGTTAGATTTTATATGAATTTTAGGGTGGATTTTTTTCTACTTCTACAAAAATAAATTGTTGGTATGTCTTTTATTTATGACTTCTTTAATTGCTTTCAGCATTGTTTTGTAGTTTGCATTGTACAAGTCTTTTATCTCCTTGGTTAAGTTAATTCCTAAGTATTTTGTTCTTTTTAATGCTGTTTTAAATGGGTTTGTTTTCTTTCCAGATTGTTCATTGTTAGTGTATAGAAATGTAGCTGACTTTTGGTTTTGACTTTATATTCTGCTACTTTGCTGAATTTACTTATTAACTCTAACTTTTTAAATGTAATCTAGGGTTTTTTACATATGAGATTATATCATCTGTGAACAGAGATAACTCCTTCAAAATTTGGGTGCTTTTTTAAAAAATACATTTTTATTGATTTCAGAGAAGAAGGAAGAGGGAGAGAGAGATAGAAACCTCCCTGGTGAGAGAGAATCACTGATTGGCTACCTCCTGCACGTCCCCCAGTGAGGATCGAGGCCACAACCCGGGCATGTGCCCTTGACTGGAATCGAACCTGGGAGCCCTCCGTTTGCAGGCCAACACTATCCACTGAACCAGACTGGCTAGGCCATTGGGTGCCTTTCATTTCTTTTTCTTGCCTACTTGCTCTGTCTAGAAATTGTAAGAGCAGGCATCTTGTCTAGTTCCTGGTCTTAGAGGGAAAGCTTTTAGTCTTTCACTGTTGAATACATATTCACTGTGGGTTTTCCGTGTATGGATTTTATTAAGTTAAAGTAGTTTCCTTCTGCCCTAGCCGGTTTTGCTTAGTGATTAGAGCATCAGCCCAAGGATTGAAGGGTTCTAGGTTCGATTCTGGTCAAGGCACGTACTTTGGTTGAAGGCTCAACCCCTAGCCCGGGTTGGCAACCAATTGATATGTCTCTCCTACATCGATGCTCTGCTCTTTCTGTCACTACCCTCTCCTCTCCTCTCTCTGAAAAACAAGGGGAAAAATATATTCTGGTGAGGATTAACAACAACAACAAAAGTGGTTTCCTTCTCTTTTTAGTTTCTTGAGTGTTTTTATCCTGAAACGGTGTTGAATTTTGCCAAATGTTTTCTTCTGTATCCATTGAGATGATCATGTGGTTTTATTCCTCATCTATTATTGTGGTATACTCTCACTGATCGGTTTTTGTATTGAACCATCATGTGGTGGTGGTATATTATCCTTCAAATTTGCTGCTGAATTCAATTGGCTAGGATTTTGTTGAGGATTATTGCATCAGTGCTCATAAGGAATATTGCTCTATGGGTTCCCTTTCTTGAAATGTCTGCCTTTGGCATTAGGGCAATGAGTTATAAAGTGTTGCCTGCTCTTCACTTTTTCTTTTGGCAGAATTTGAGAAGGACTGATGGTAGTTCTTATTTAAGAATTCACCAGTGAAGCCATTAGGTCCAGGGCTTTTCTTTGTCAGGGTTTTGGTTACTGATTCAGTTTCCTGGTAGTTAATTACTCTGAAGAGAATTTGCTGTTCTTAGCCTGTTTTAGTTTCACATTACACCCAACTACCAGAAAAAGGGCACAGTCGGGAAAAGGGGGATGTCATGGGAGAAAAATGGGGGAGTTGGGTATTGTCCTAGGAGCCTCTCGTGTTCCTGTGTGTAGCCTGTTACCCTGAGGACCCTGCTCTGTGCTGCACTTTGTCCTATAACTTTAGTGTGAACGTGACCTTATGGAGTTAGCCACATCCCACCACATGGCTCCCAGTGGCCAGGGCCAGCCCCCCACAGGGTCCTCATGAGTCTGACCAGCTGGCTTCCCTGGTACGTTTCTTAGAATTGAGTGCCTTGTTGTTGTCCTGATGGAGCTTGTAGGCAGCCATACAGAAAGCTGTCAGGCAGTTCAAACTCTGCTGGGGCTGCCACCTGCTCCCCTGTCTGGAGGCTTTCTCGGTGACGGGACAGTTGTCAGCTGTGGGAGCCCTTCAGGTGCTCCAACCCACTGTGATCCCTACCCACGGGATGCCATCACTGGTGGGCTGTTGGGAGTCTGTCCCCAGATTGGGTTTCTTGCCTGGCTTAGTGATGTGAGGGCTTGTCGGCTCTGAGGTCAGAGCGAGCTGTCCCCCTTCTCACAGTGCCTCTGTTGGGCAGGTTCTGGCTGTTCTAACTTGGGTTCTTTGGTTCTGGCTCCAGCTGAACATCCATGTGGGGAACATCTCCCTGGTGGACCAGTTTGAGTGGGACATGTCAGAGAAGGAGAACTCGCCCGAGAAGTTCGCCCTGAAGCTGTGCTCGGAACTGGGACTAGGCGGGGAGTTTGTCACCACCATCGCCTACAGCATTCGAGGACAGCTGAGCTGGCATCAGAAGACCTATGCCTTCAGGTAGGATCGCGATGAGTCTCTGTCATTCCTCTGCAAACCTGGTTTTGGGAAAGACTTCTCCCCTGTGCATGGTGATGGCTGGGATTTTCTGGAGCTTCGCGGTACGTTTTGGCCTTGGACAACCTCGCTCCTTCTGCCACCTCTTATGTCCCAGAAGCCGGGCTCCCCCACCCCTGCCCATCATGGAGGGGGATCTAAGGAGATGAGGTATCTGCTCCCTTTGTCCTCCACCCACCCCGCACTGCCCTGGGCCTGGGCCGCACTCCGGGCCAGCAGCCACTCTGTAGCCCTCATACCCCTCCGTCCTCCTCTCTGCACTCTTGCCCACACTGCCTCTGTCAGGGTTGCACCCCAGAATTTTTCACCTGATGAACTTGCGTTCTGTCTCAAACACGGGCTCTTCCATACTGCCCTCCTGGCTCAGAGCCAAGGAATCCTCTAGCTGCTGCTTTTGCTGTTGCTTCTCGCCATCACACAGTCAGAGACTAGTTGGTGAGCACCCACGTTGGCCGGATCCCGTACTGGTGCCACGGAAGATAAAGAACCCACTTCAGGCCGCCTGTGAAGGTGGAAGTGTAAAGAGAACATTCCAGTCCAGTGTCCTTTGTGCTAGGGTGCGGGGGGGTGGTGGACAGACATGGCCTTCCTGCTGGTTTGGGCCCTGCAGTGAGAAGCAGGCCTGGCAGGAGGTAGGACTTGGGGAGCGTTAACTAAGGAGTGATGCTTGCCTGCCTCAGGACTGTGCCGTCAACCAACCCGGTCCTTTGAGCTCCTCTTTCACATTTGGATGGTGTGTGGGTGGGGGGCGGGGGGCATAAGTATCCCTGCATCAAAACAGGATGTTAGAATTTATTCTGCTCATGAAACTGTCATCATCCACATGTGGTGATCATTACTTGGAGACTGAGCTTAAACGCTGCATGAGGAGCAAGTATGCAGGTCTTTCTGCAAAGACATAACAATTAATGGGGCTCGTGAGTATGTTTGTGTGTCAGCTGGTTCTCCCAGAATTCCCAAGAGACAAGCTTTCTTATGGCTTCCTGTAAATCTGAGCAAGAGAGAAGGAATGATCGTACACCACAGGACTTGAGGTTCCGGGCCTTGGAGACTCTGAGCCCCGTGAGGTCTGTGCTCCCAGCATCTAGGCTGCACTGCACATCCGTCACCTCCCGTGACCCCCCAGCAGCCCTGCCCACCAGGTGGTCCTGGCCCAGAGAGGAGGGGGAGGTGGGGTCTGCCCACCCTCCTGGCTGGCTGTGGGAGGCCTGCTCGAGGTGTGTCAGTGCCTGTCTCTTCACTCTCCGCTGGAACCAAGGCCACTGGGTCTCAGACCAGTTTGGCACAGCCTTGCTTCCCAGAGCCGTCCCTGAGGTCCTGGGAGGTAGTGACATTTTGCAGGTCTTAGGAGTGACATCAACACCGAGTAGTACCTCATTCCCCACATGCTGATTGAGTCAGAACACACGTTCTGACTGGCAGGTGCAGGGTGGGGGTGTCACGCTCTCAGCAGCAGGACCCTGAGGGTGTTGACACACGTTGTGCCATCCTCCTGCTCTGACCTCCAGGTGAACCGAGCCCTTGAGCCTCAGCACGTCAGCAGGGTGCCAAGCAGCTCCAGACCAGGTGCCCTCCAGAGCCCGTGGCGGCCGCGGGTCAGGCCTGACAGACCCTCCCTTATCTCAGCAGCCAGTTAACGGATCCTGGTTTTGTGGACGAGGAGCGTCGCAGGCCTCCATCCCACCTCGCTCTCTAGTGCTTAGGGTGCAGATTTCACCTCGGCGTTGAAGGCAGGGCCACCCCACTGGGGACCAGGGGGAGCACATTTCCTCTGCAGCAGCCTGGGCCAGCCAGGCAGGGGGGTACGGCCTGGTGTGTTTTCCCAGCTGACCAGGCCTGTGAGCTCTTCATCGTGGGCCCAACTCATTGGTTAGTGTGCAGAGTCAGACAGGAGGGTTGCCTTTGGTCAGGGCTGGCTTGTCACAGGCTTCATCGCCCGGGACAGAACTGCAATGAGCCAGGGGAGTCCTGGCCTCCTGCCAGTGCCAGGCTGTGGTGCCCTTCTCAGTGCGGGCATTGAGTCGTGTCCATGGGAGAGCAGGGGCAAGATGCCCACAGTCGGGAATCAGGGCAGAGAAAGGGCTGCTTCCCTTCAGCAAGTGGGCTGGGCTGGCCTGGTGTGGGTGAACGTGGAGTGGGGGACGTGGGTATGTGGCAGATGGGTTGGGGCCCCTAGGCTCCTAGAGGACAGAGTTAAACTAGGTTGCCATAGATGTTGGAAGCCAGCAGAATGGGGTCGAAGAGACCGTAACAGGAAGGGGACAGGGCTTCACCTAGAGGGGGCTGGGCTGGGCTGAACAGAGTGTGTGAGGGTGTCAGACATTCACCGAGATGTGAGGAGAGTTGCATCCAGCACAGTCACTGGCACCTCTAGGCCAGCCCTGTGCCCCAGGCTGGCCACCGAAGAAGGGCGCCCAAACAGAGGAGACTTGTGTGCGTGGTCATGAGGCACCAGAGGCTGCACGCACAGGGAGGGAGGGAGGGGTTGGGAGGTGGTGGGAGGTGTAGAACTAGGGTGAGGTGCTGGCAAAAGGAAGTTGGGACAAGTAAATAGGTGGGACCTGGCAGCTAGGTCTGATGGGAGACAGAGAGGTAGTTACTGGAGCAGCCTCAGGGTTGGAGACACCAGAGTCACTTGGGATTGGTTGACTATGTGCCACTGAGGTTACTCCTAGAGCTCTGCTCACCTGTCCTGGCAGCGGGAGTATGTATGTGAGCATGGAATTACTGGTCATGTGACTATGTTAGCATTTTGAGGGACTGTCGGACTGCTTTCTAAAGTAGTTGCACCATTTTCCTTTCTCATCAGCAGTATGAGGGTCGCAGCTTCCCTACAACTTCACCAACGTTTATCTGACTTAAAAAAATGTTTTTCCTGCCCTAGCCGGTGTGGCTCAGTGGATAGAGCGTCAGCCTGCAGACTCAAGGGTCCCAGGTTCGATTCCAGTCAAGGGCATGTACCTTGGTTGCGGGCACACACCCAGTGGGGGGGTGTGCAGGAGGCAGCTGGTTGATGTTTCTCTCTCATCGATGTTTCTAACTATCCCTCTCCCTTCCTCTATAAAAAATCAATAAAATATTTTTTAAAATGTTTTTCTTGATTTTACTGATTTTAGAGAGAGAGGAAGGAAGAGGGAGAGAAGGAGAAATATCAAAGGAAGAAAGATCAATGAGAGGAAGATCAATGGGCTGCCTCCTGCATGCGCCCTACTGGGGATTGAGCCCCCACCCGGGCATGTGCCTGATTGGGAACCAAACTGGCGCCTCTTAGCGCCTGGGAGAGCTCTCAGCCGACCCAGCCACACTGGCCCGGGTTATCTGACCTGTTTGTGGGGGGTCAGGTGGTTTTGATGTGCGTTGTCCTAATGACTGGTGATCTTGAGCATCTTTTCATATGGTTGGCATTTGTGAATCTTCTTCGGGAAAATGGCTATTCCAGTCATTTGTGTCTTTTCCAGCTGTTTTTTGTTGTTTTTATAATTAATTGAGCTTTAAGAGTTCTTTATGTAGCCTTTTTGTAGCTTTTCTTTTCACTTGTATTATTGTGCTCTGAAGTGCACAAGTTTTACATTTTGTTATCTATTTTTCCTTTTGTTGTGCTTTTAGTGTCACATGTAAGAAACCATTGCTTAACCCAAGGTCTTGTCTCAGCACCATTTGTTGGAAAGACTGCTTTTTCCTCACTGAGTGGTGTGGCACCCTTGTCAACAGTCAGTTGATCTTGACCAGGAGGTGACATCAAGTTCTGTGTCCTCCCCCTCCCAATTGCGTGGCTGCGGGCAGGCCGTTTCCCTGTCGCATTCACACAGTGGGCATAGAAATGCTTCTCAGCTGGTCTTTTGTGTCACGTGAGGTCATAAAAGTGCGATCGCATTGAAAATTAACCTCAAGATCCTGTATCATCAGTCCCGGTCTATCCTCAGTCCCGGTCTATCCTCAGTCACGGTCTGTCCTCAGTCCCGGTCTATCCTCAGTCCCGGTCTGTCCTCAGTCCCGGTCTATCATCAGTCCCGGTCTATCCTCAGTCCCGGTCTATCCTCAGTCCCGGTCTGTCCTCAGTCCCGGTCCCTATGTGGCCTCAAACATGGCCTTGCCGGCCTGGGCTCTGGGTCCCCACCTGGACACGGGGGTGGAGGGGTGTTAGGGCCGTGAGTCATAGTTCCCTTAGAGGGGTGGGAGGCAGGGTGGGTCTGTGTCTGTGTGTCCTCCCCCAAACCGGAGTCAGGCCTGCTGGCTCCTGGCCCGTTCTTGTTTTGAGCAGTTCTTATTTTAGAACAACCACTGGAGTGGAATCCTCCCAGAGCCCAGGGGGTAAACAAAGGGACTCAGGACCTACGCACTAGCTCTTGTTTAAATTAAGAGGAAAGCATGTTTTCTTCCCCTCCATGTGGGCTTGGCGCCTTTCATGTCTGCCCCCAGAGAAAGGCAGTTGGTAGCCCACGAGGTGAGGAAAGATGTTTGGGTCTGTGACCGGTGGTTCCTGCGTTGTCAAACCACCAGCTCAGGCTGGACAACAGCTGTCAGGAGTGATGAGGAGAGATTGGCCCCGGGGTACAGGGGTGGGGGCTGGCGCTGCTGTCACTGGCCTCCGGGTCACCAGCAGGAGCTCAGGCTTCTGGGCCTGATTCAAGAGGTGAGCCCACTTCTGGGGAGCCAGGGCCAGCTCTGGGCTGTGTGCCAGCCTTAGCCTGCACCCCGAGTTGTGTCATTTGTGTGCCTGGTGTCTGAGACCCCAGGCAGGAGAGCAGCACAGGGAGGTTGACCCCAGGCTGCCCCGTGAGGCTGGGGGCTCTGCAGTCAGGCCTTGGCGGACGCTCCTCTCTAGCCAACCCCTCACATGACCTTGGGCACAGGCTGCAGGGAGCTGTGTAAGAAGGTCCCTGGCTCCTAGGAAGCTCCCTCAGAGGACGGATGCAGGCTGCTTTAATAAGCAGAATGCTCTGAAAATCCTTCCTGACGTCTTCCCTATATTCCAGATGAGGTATCGAAACCATGGCTGCGGGGGAGCGGGCCAGGCTGCGGGGGAGCGGGCCGGGCTGTGGGGGAGCGGGCCGGGCTGTGGGAGAGCAGGGCAGGCTGCGGGGGAACGGGCCGGGCTGCGGGGGAGCGGGCCAGGCTGCGGGGGAACGGGCCGGGCTGCGGGAGAGCGGGCCGGGCTGTGGGAGAGCAGGGCCGGGCTGCGGGGGAACGGGCCGGGCTGCGGGAGAGCGGGCCGGGCTGCGGGGGAGCGGGCCGGGCTGTGGGAGAGCAGGGCAGGCTGCGGGGGAACGGGCCGGGCTGCGGGGGAGCGGGCCAGGCTGCGGGGGAACGGGCCGGGCTGCGGGAGAGCGGGCCGGGCTGCGGGAGAGCGGGCCGGGCTGCGGGGGAGCGGGCCGGGCTGCGGGGGAGCGGGCCAGGCTGCGGGGGAGCGGGCCAGGCTGCCGGGCTGTGGGAGAGCAGGGCAGGCCCTCGCTGGGGCTGAGCCTCAGGGGAAAGGTGCAGCCGCCCAGCTGGAGGAGAGAAAAGAGGGCCTGGGAGGCAGGAGTGGTGACATGGGGAAGGGGCGGGAGAGGATTAGTTAGGGCCACGCTCTGAAGCTTGTCTGCCAGTCCAGGGTTGGGCTGTCTGCCCTGAAGGCAGGAGGCACACAGCCCCTCCTGGCAGTTGTGGCCTCCATGCCTCTTCAGGCTCCTGTCCCCACGCCCTCCCTCCCCTGGTGCTCCTGCGCCTCCCCACCTCCCCTCCCTCCCCACTCTGTGCCTTCATAGCCTTTGCCTATGTGGTCAGCAAACTCATTAGTCAACAGAGCCAAACATCAACAGTAAAACAATTGAAATTTCTTTTGAGAGCCAAATTTTTTATTTTTTTATTTTTTAAATATATTTTATTGATTTTTCACAGAGAGGAAGAGAGAGGGATAGAAAGTCAGAAACATTGATGAGAGAGAAACATCAATCAGCTGCCTCTTGCACACCCCCTACTGGGGATGTGCCTGCAGCCACGGTACATGCCCTTGACCGGAATCGAACCTGGGACCTTTCAGTCCACAGGCCGTCGCTCTATCCACAGAGCCACACCGTTTTCTGCAAGAGAGCAATTTTTTTTTTTATTGATTTTTTACAGAGTGGAAGGGAGAGGGATAGAAAGTCAGAAACATCGATGAGAGAGAGACATCGATCAGCTGCCTCTTGCACGCCCCCTACTGGGGATGTGCCCGCAGCCAAGGTACATGCCCTTGCCGGAATCGAACCTGGGACCCTTCAGTCCGCAGTCCGACGCTCTATCCACTGAGCCAAACCGGTCTCGGCGAGAGCAAAATTTTTTAAACTTAAACTTCTAACGTCACTTCAAAACAGACTCGCCAAGGCCGTGGTATTTTGTGGAAGAGCCACACTCAAGGGGCCAAAGAGCCACATGTTGCTCTCAAGCTGCAGCTTGCCAACCACTGGCCTAGGCTGAACTCCCCCCCCCCCCCCTTTGCTGTGTCCACTTAGGAAAGGATGCACTGGTGGCCTTGGGGTGAGGGGCCCCAGGGTAAGGTGGACGGCGATGTGGGTTTGGGGCCTGGCTCTCTGTCCTCAGCAAATAGTCCAGCCTCTGGAGTTGATTTCACCGTGAAGTGGGCTGAGACAACATTCAGGAGCAGGCTGGCCCCGCAGTGAGGGATGTCCAGGACTCTTGGGTAGCCCCTGCTTTTTCTCTTTCCCCCTCCATCTGTCCTCCTGATTGGTGGGTCCTGGCTCTGGGCGCTGAGCAGTGCAAACAGCCCTCCCTTTCCCCGGCCCAGTGATAGCAGCTGCCGAGCCACACTGTTCTGTGGAGGGAACCTCCTCCGTAGCAAACCCCCCTCTCAGTCGCACAGACCCAGAGACACTAAGGCGGCGGCTGAGAGCCCGCTGCTTTGAAGAGAGGCCCAGGGTCAGGGGGCAGCACGCTGTGGCTAGGGGAGGTTCCTGGCATCTCTGCCTTGAGGCGCGAGCGACAGGAGCATCCCATCAGCAGTGCTGCTTTAAGGAGCTGAGCATGGAAATGGCCCAACTGGGAGGAGGACAGGGAAGAAGCAGGAAAGGTCCAGCCTTACCACCATGCCCTGGCCCCAGCGTTCCATCTATGGGTGGGCAAGAGGTAGGCAGTTGTTTTGGGGGCCTTTCCCTGAACTAGCACTTTTCTCTCCCCTCACCATCCCAGTGAGAACCCCCTGCCCACGGTGGAGATTGCTATCCGGAACACGGGGGATGCTGACCAGTGGTGCCCACTGCTGGAGACCCTGACAGATGCCGAGATGGAAAAGAAGATCCGTGACCAGGACAGGAACACGAGGTACTCTCCCCTGCACCCCAGAACCCCTGCAGCTGGCTCTGCCCACAGGCACCACCTTCCAGGCAGCCACAGAGCCTTCACTTCCCCGTGGCCATTTCTTTCTGGGAGGGCGCCTGTGTGCCCCTAGGGCGCAGGTTTCAAACCCTGCACGGAGCAAAAGCAAGCCCTGAGATTGGGTCTGACCACAGCCCAGACCCAGGTTTCAGGACCCCTGAGAGGTCACAGGGCCTGAGCAGGCAGGTGAGAGGACAGTTCCAGGGCCCAAGCAGCCCATGGTCAAGGCCACGGGAGGGGAGGGACTCGGAATCCCACCCACCACGTCCTGTCTGTTTCCACTCCCCGGCTGCCCTAGAGAGTCCTGGGGGATGGCAGTGGCCTACGCTGGGACTGGCCCCGGTCACCACCCTTTCCTCTCTGCAGGCGTATGAGGCGTCTCGCCAACACTGCCCCAGCCTGGTAACCAGCCCGACAGAGTTCGGCTCCCACACAGCGCTCCGAAGACCAGCCTGCCTCTCCATCTTCTGGCAAAGAGGGAGGCGAGCGGGCAGCCCAGGGCCATCCTGAGGAGCATGGGCAGGCAAGGCCTTCCAGGCCGCCCTCCCCCAGCACACTTTCCATTTGCTGAGCCCTAGTCCCCAACCCCATCTGGGTTGTTTTGTTTTTGCATAGGAGCCCCAGGAAGGGCTAGCAACACTTTTTAAATAAAAGGCAACAGGTCGTGTTCCATTTCTTCAAAGTGGCTGCATAAAAATAAGAATGGAGAGCAGGGAGCAGGGCCTGTGGGGGTGGGGTTGCCAAGGCTGGCATGCCAGGCCTCACCCCAAGTGGCTGTGATGGGACTCTATGGCTCCCCTTAGCCAACCCAACCCCAGCAAGACTGAATCAGAGTATATCCTTGCTGTTCGTTGGGCCCCCCCAGCTTCCCTGCCTCCACCCATGCTTGGATCTTTGTAGAGCAGGAGAAATGTGGTCATGAGGCTCAGTGGGCAGCCCCTCCCCCACACCCTTCGCTCTGCTGGGTCAAGGTGATGAGGCCATCCCAGTCAGGACATTGCTTCTCTGGAGTCCCTTGCAGAGGCCCCATCCTATGTAGACACTGCAGGGGTGTCCCCAGCCTGGGTGCCTGTGCCCAGCTCCTCCAGCCCCAGCAGGCGTGCAGCACCAGCCACACCTCCCTATAGTGTGCACGTAACCGGTGGCCTGGGACCCAGCCACCCCTGGCTGGCACATGCCTGGGCCAGCTCCTCCCTCCGAGGCTGGTTGTGAGGATGACAGCATGTGGAGCAGCACACCTGGCGGGTGCTGGCTTGTGGGGTGGGGTTATGTGGAGTCATGCGCTGGGCCTCTCCCAGCTCTTCCTTCAATGAGTTTGTCATCACCTCTGCATCCTCACCTTATCTTTCATGTGGAGATGTTCCCACTCCACAGAAGGGACATGGGGCACGAGTGGGTCTCAGTCAAGCACTGCTTGGTGAACTGGCACACAGCTGTACTTACTGAAGACTGTGGGCCAGACCCCAGCACTGGGCTGGTGCCACCTTTAGTTGCTGGCACTTCCTTCCCCAGCCAGGGCAGGGCTGAGGTCAGGACTGCTCTGCTCCCCAGGAGTGTGACAGAGGCCCCGGGCACTTGGCTCCTAGGCTAAGTAGGGATTGGGGTTCTGGTTGCCAGGATGTAGGGTCAGGTGGGCCTTGCTGTCTAGGCTGGGGTTCCTGTGAGCATGTTCCAGGACGTGACAGCTCCCAGGGGTTGTCCACAGCTCCTGCCCTTCCTCCGGGAGTGGAACTTGCTGGAGCAAGGGGCCAGCTGGGCTTCACTGGAAGGCTCTGACAAAGAAGATTCTAGGCCCAGCTGGCCTTAGAAACTAGTGGGCGTTTGCTCGGTCTGGGGGGGAGGAGACAGTACTGGGGCTCCACAACCAGTGAGATGGAACAAACCTGCCTGCCTCAACCCCCTGGGCAGGAGCCCACCTGCCTGGGAGAGGCCTGGGGAAGGGCCCGAACTGCCGCAGGGTCAGCTGCGCTCTACGAGGGAGGGTTCCCTACAAAACTAAGGTCTCCTCTGGCGAACATTTCTGTCGTCTTCCATGAATGACCAGCCCTGTGCTTCTGAACATCTAGGAATAAACCATACGCAGACTGGTCTAGAGCAACAGAGAAAGCTGGCCAGGTCATCTGGTGCCCACTTTACAGAAAAGTGAGCTGTGGGGCTGGATAAGGCTCCCTGGGTCCTTAGCTACAAAGGCAGGGACAGGACGTCCCAGAGTTCTCAGCCTCAGCCAGTGCCGAGGTGAAAACTTCTCGAGGCTTTGGAGTCACAGGAAGGACAGAGCCCCGTCCTGGCTGTCCTTTCACCTGACCTCCCGGAGCCTGGGCTGCATCTGTTCAGCTACTTGTCTGTTAGTGGTTCAGCTGGAAAATGGGCCAAAGGTCCACTTGTTGGTTGTTAGTGAGGGCTAAGAGTCCCTCATCCCCCAAAACCAGGCTTGGCACAACCAGAGACAGCCTAGTACTGATCCCTGCCACCGAGATCTGGCCAACCCCTCTGGCTGGCAGAGAACAGAGGCCCACCACAGGTGGAGTTTGTCCAAGTGTCCACTGAGGCACTGGAGAAGCTAGGATGAAAACCCCATGTCTACCATCTGGGAGCTCAGAGCTCTGCTGGGCAGGTTTTTGACCCTCTAAGCCTCCCATCGTACCACCTAGAGTTGGTCTGAGAGAGCAGTCCTGGGCAAAGGGTGGGAAGGGCAGTCCAGGCTTGGCAGCCCTAGGTCAGGGCCAGCAGCATCTGCCCAGCATGGTAGGGTGTGGCCAGGCAAGACAACGGGAGCCAGTGCTGTGGTCAAAGAGGCTGCAAGTTACTCTGTTTATTCGATGGCCAGCCTCCAGGACAGGCTGCTCTGCTGCAGCAGGAGTTAGGGTGGGATGCAGGCTTGACAGATGTTGGGGAAACAGGCTCCTGGGGCTGGCCCTGCCTCGGGTAGGGTCACTGCTGCAGGGGTCCTGGCTGTTCCTCGGGGAGGGGCAGGTAATTGGGGTCCTCTTCTGGGGCATCCAGTAGCAGCTTCCTGTGGGGAAGGGCCCAGGTTGAGCTGAGGCCAGCGTGGGTCCACCAGGGAGTTCAGGGCTGTCTGAAGGAGAGCAGTCACAGGGTCGTCATCTCCAGTACTCACAGGAAGCTGGGGGTCAGCAGCAGCCTCTTGCCTCCAGGCTGGTGGGGAAAGACATCTTCCAGGAAGTAGTAGATGTGTCCCACAGCAATGCCTGTGGGAGAGCGGAGGACTGCCAAGGCCACTGCCTCCATGGTCCAGAGCCCAGGGCCAGCACAGCCTGTTCGGGGCTTCCATGTGCAGCTCCAGAGGCCTAGCCAGGCCCAGAGAAACCTCAGGCCTCATGGCATGGGTGCCCAGTGTCCTGCAGACTGCCAGCCCAGGATGGGGCTGGGTTGGCCCTGAAGGACAGTGTTCCAGGACCTGGGAACAGCGGAGTGGGAGCCGTGGCTGGAACGCTGACCTACCCATCCCACCCCAATCAGGACTCACACAAGCATCAGCAGATGAGGCCTGAAGATGTGAAGCCTGTAGGCCTGCTAGCTTGTTCAAGGGGCTATAACAGTGGTTCTCAACCTTCCTAATGCCGCGACCCTTTAATACAGTTTCTCATGTTGTGGTGACCCCCAACCATAAAATTATTTTCGTTGCTACTTCAAAACTGCAATTTTGCTACTGTTATGAATCGTAATGTAAATATCTGTTTTCCGATGGTCTTAGGCGACTATGCTAATGGTTCTGAACCGCTGCTGTAGAGCCTAAAACCATCGGAAAAAAACAGATATTTGCATTATGGTTCATAACAGTAGCAAAATGACAGTTACGAAGTAGCAACGAAAATAATTTTATGGTTGGGGGTCACCACAACATGAGGAACTGTATTAAAGGTTGAGAACCACTGGGCTATAAGAACAGAGGTGCTGGAGGAAGGGGGAGAGATGAGAGGTCCAGGGTAGGGGAGGGAGGCTCTGGCAGAGCAGCCAGCTTTGATGGGCTGGATGGACGGGCAGGCTCACCCAGCAGGTCCACGAGGATCGAGTTGCCCAGCAGCATTGAGAAGCCCATGAGTGCCCAGGGCAGGAATGGCGCCTGGAAAGTGAGGAGCCCGAAGAAGTTGACCCTCACTTGAGGGCTGCGGCGGCTCCATACGTACACCAGCATGACTGTGAGGGCCTGGCTCAGGAAGAACAGGCTGCCCAGGAGCCCCAGCAGCTGGGCCATAGTCAAGGTGCCCGGAGGCTCTCCTCTGGTACAGGCCTCTCAGCCCTGCCCAGGGCTCCTCTTAACTTGCTAAATCCCTGAAATCCTACTGGTTTCCCTGCCTTCAAAGTCTGTCCTCCCCAGTCTAAGGCCACATTGTGGCCTTCAGGCCCCACGTGTCTGGCCCTGCCCCTCCACCTCACCTCAGCCTCCCACCACTGCCCATCCTCGCCCCAGTTCCTCCTGCTGCTGGCATTCAGGGCTCAGCCCCAACCCCCCACCCCCCTCCACCTGGCTCTCCTTCACGTCATCCTATGGTATGGGGCTTTATTTCGTCGTTGTTCTTGTACAAACCTGAAGATCTAGCTTTGATCAGCACCTGAGGCTGAGTACACCACGCATGCTCACTCTAAGCCAGAGTAAACCTCTCTGTCCCTCCCGGCCTGGGCACTGATGTCGTGCCCCAGGGCCAACACAGGCTCCACTGGGCGCAGAGGTGCCTGGCCTGAGGTCCCGGAGCCTGGGAAGGATACAGTCATAAGGACGCCCCCAAAGAGAAACATGAATACGAAGTCAGCCGTGCGGCCGCGGAAGGAACCCTCCTCCAACATGCGGCAGTAGCGGAACCTGCAGGGTCTGTATAGGAAGTGCCACCGGGCAGGGTCTCAGTTTCCCCGCTCCGGCCGCCTGGGCCCGGCAGGCCCGCCCACTCCCCTCCGGGGTCCGCCAGGCACAGGATACACGAAGAGCATGTTGAAGAAGAAGCTGAATCCCAGGGGCCCGAAGAAGAGGAAGTTGGTGAGGAGCCTCCAGACCTGCGAGGGGCAGGCAGGCGGTCAGGCGCGGGGTGGGCAGGGCCGGGCCAACAGGGAGCCAGGGCGGGGCGACCTCACCTGGAACTTCCGGAACACGAGGTGCGGGTTGAAGTAGAGCTGGAAGGGGCTGAGGAGATCCAATTGCTGCGGAGCCAGGGGAACGTCAGGTGCTGCCCGCGAGGCCCAACCCTAACCACCGTGACACCCCCTCCCTCAGCTGTAACCATGGCGACGCCCTGCCCGCCTAGTAGGCTCACCACGGCAGCTGTGGTCAGGACGCAGGCCGCGGTGTAAGCCCGGGTCACCGCCGGCACCTGCTGGAGCTCGGCCGCCAGCCCCCGCCACGCCATTGAACCTGCTCAGGTACACGTGGCCCCAACCACAGCGCGCTCTTTAACTCGCCTCCGAGCCCCGCCTTCCCGCCTTCGACCAATCCGCGCGGAAGACACTCTGTGCCCAGGCCCTTGGGGCGGGGCCTGCGGCCAGATGACCAGTAGGAGGGGGAAGCGGGAAGCCGGGGGCGGGGCGGGTGGAGACTCGGGGCCAATGAGCAGGCCCCGCAGTGGAGCACGTGGCGGTTGTTGTGATGGTTGCAGTGCGCGCGGGAGAAGGTGCCGCCAATGAGGAGCCGGTCGCTTCTCAGCCGCGGGGAAGACCAATAGGGAAGGCCCACGGGGACCCAGGGGTCGGGCTGAGATTGCCTGTTAGTGGAGAAAAGGGGGTTCCAGGCGTAGCCACACTGGAAGGGGCGGGAGTACAGAGTGTGGGCGGGGCGGGAGCCCAGAGTACGGCTGGCCATGCGGCTGGGGGACCCACCTAGGGCTGGCCACGGTCCTGGCAAGAGATGGTGCCGCTTCCCCCAACAGCGAAGAAGGCGCTGGGCAGCAGGTCCAGATTTCCCCGCGGTCCAGGGCCTTACTAGGACACGTCAGCTCCTGTGGGGAGGCTTCTTAGGGGCCGCGGGAGGAGGGGCCAGGGTGGAGACTTGCAGACCCCAAGGGACCCGAGGATGCCAAGATGGGCTGAAGCAAGTGGACAGGCTAGAGAAGGCCTCATTATTTTGGTGGGATTGCCGAAACCGGTTTGGCTCAGTGGATAGAGCGTCGGACTGCGGACTGAAGAGTCCGGATTCGATTCCGGTCAAGGGCATGTACCTTGGCTGCAGGCACATCCCCAGTGGGGGGGGTGGGGGGGGGGGGGGGTGGGGGGGTGGGAGGCAGCTGATCGATGTTTCTCTCTCATTGATGTTTCTTTCTATCCCTCTCCCTTCAGCTCTGTAAAAAACCAATAAAATATTTTTTTTTTTAAAGAGAGAACTCCATTATTCATTCTAATGAAGAAAGCCATCTGTTTGGCCCTCCCTGGCTCAGTGGTTGAGCGTGGTCCTATGAACCAGGAGGTCACGGTTAGATTCCCCATCAGGCCCTGGTTGTGGGCTCGATCCCTAGTGTGGGGCATGCAGAAGGCAATCAATGATTCTCACCACTAATGTTTCTATCTCTCCTTTTCTCTTCCTCTCTGAAATCAATAAAAATGTTTTTTAAACTTTTTTTTTTTTTAAGAAAGTCCTGTTTATTGAGCTCCAAATGGGGTCCACCAGCAGGCAAATGGAGATCTGTTCTGGCCTCATTGAGCTTGTGGGACATCCAGGAAAAATCCAAGTGTGGCTTTGGGGAAGAGGTCAGGCAAGGGATTTAGACATGGGTATTATTCATCAGAAAATCAATGGCATTTGTAGCCCTGGGCCTGTGTGAAATGTCCAAGGGGCAAGGCTAGACTGAGAGAAGAGAGGCCAGGCCTGGGCAGAGAGAGGCAGACCCAGCTGGGAGGCCAGGAGAGACTGGGAGTGTGGGGGTGGGCAAGAACCCAGCCAGGAAAGGGCTTTGGAAGCAAAAAGTGAGAAGTCCCCAGAGACTGGGAAGAGACTGCAGGGTGCAGCCATGCCAAGGTTCCTGGTGGCCAGGATAACAGCAGGCCGGAGGGAAAGGGAGGTGGCTAGACCAGCGTGCCCTCATCACTGTGGGACCTCAGCCTTAGATGTAAATGTGGAAGGCGAGGGGTGCTCTGGACAGGACCTGAGGTCCCTGAGGAAAGTAGATTGGGGAGTACCAGCCGAGATCCCAAGTGGAGAGACCCCTGGAGTGTGGCCCAGGGAGCCCCCCACTCCGGAGGAGACACTGGGAGCACTGAAGGAGATGTTCATTTGGTTCAGGAGTGAAAAGAGAACCAGCCTGATACAGCAGGAATGGGACGCAGGAATGGGATGCAGGAAGAGGCTGAGAGCCCCCCCCCCCCCCCCCCCCAGTCAGCCTCCATTGTCCAGCGAAGCAGGCCAAGGTTATGTTTGAGGTGGGCTGGACAGAGGAGATGCCATCAAAGGGGAGGCATGGCAGCAGGGCGGGGATCCAGGGCCTCTGACGCCAGGGCGGGCACCTCCCTGTCAGGAAGGAGCCAGCAGGGCAGGTCAGATTTCTTGTCTGCAGCGGGAAGGGGAGGTATTCCTGCCTCCAGGCACTGAGCAGGCGCTGAGCTACTCAGGGTCAGGCTGCGGCTAACAGAAGGGGCTGTCATAACCAACAGGGGGGTCTGTCTCTCCCGAGACTGGGCTGATAAGGCAGGCGCCCAGTTTGGGGGTGGAGACACACATTCTTGGAGGCCAAGGTGGGGGCAGCCAGCTGGGCCAGACATCCAGGGAGCAACCCCCAGGTTCTGCTGCAGACTCTCCCTTCTCAGCCAGACACTCCCTTCTCAGCGCTTTGGGATCTCCTCAGAGAGGGAAATTGAGGCCCCATAGGAGGCAGAGCAGGGCCTGGGGTCCAGTCCAGGCTTCTGTCCAGACTCCAGGCCAAGGCCAGGCAAGCCTGGAGACACCAGGTCCACTTCTCTGGCCCTCTGGCACCTTGAGACTGTTATTTATGGAAAGGAGCCCTGGGTACCACATGTTCCCAGGGGCCTAGAGGTGAAGGCAGGCAGTGTACCAGATGCTAATTTAGCTGTCTGTCCTAAGCCTGCCGGCTGGCCACCTCCTCTCCTGTGCTGAGGGCTGTGGCAGGAGGAGGCCTGTGTTTCTGCTGCCAAGCTGTCTCTCTGGCCTTGTGCACCTGCCTGCTGCTGCAGAGCAAGGGGCCCCGGGATCCCCAGGTCTGGAGACATCCAGAGGACTCTGAAATCCCCTGTCCATGCCCAGTGCCTGCAGGCAGTACAGCGCCCCCAAGTGTCCCCCAAGCCTGCCTTCCTCCTCACTGGCCTCACACACTAGGAGAGACCCTCGCCCGTCGGTGACTATCCAGAAACCTGGGCCACTGCTGCCCCACTCCCAGCCCCCCATCGAAGCTGATGCTCCCACAGAACCCTCCAGTCTCTCCCCACCCCTCCAACACACCTCTTGGCCACCACCACCTCTCATTCAGCCTCAGCCTCTCGCTTCTGGGACTGGCCCAGGTCTCTGGCTCTCTCACTCATTCATTCATTCATTCATTCATTCATTTTCCTCCTATCAGCCTATATGTTCTGTTAAAACAGGAGAGCAAGCTCAGCCAGCATAGCTCAGTGGTTCAGCTTATGAACCAAGAGATCAGGGTTCGATTCCTGGTCAGGGCACTTGCCTGGGTTGCGGGCTTGATCCCCATTGGGGGAAGAGCAGGAGGCAGCCAATCAACGATTCTCTCTTATCACTGATGTTTCTATCTCTCTCTCTCCCTTCCTCCCTGAAATCAATAAAAATATTTTTTAAATAGAATCGCCCTAGCTAGTTTGGCTCAGTGGATAGAGCATTGGCCTGCAGTCTGAGGGGTCCTGGATTCAGTTACAGTTAAGGGCATGTACCTCAGTTGCAGGATCGATCCCCAGCCCTGATTGGAGTGCGTGTGGCGGCAACCAATCAATGTGTCTCTCAGACATTGATGTTTCTCTCTGTCTCTCCTCCTCCCTTCCACTCTCTCTAGAAATCTTTGGGGAAAATATACTCAGGTGAGTATTAATAAAGGATTTATTCTCTTTTCAAAAAAGAGAATAAACCAAATTTTTTATTTTTTTAAATATATTTTATTGATTTTTTTTTTTTTTTACAAAGAGGAAGGGAGAGGGATAGAGAGTTAGAAACATCGATGGGAGAGAAACATCAATCAGCTGCCTCCTGCACATCTCCTACTGGGGATGTGCCCACAACCAAGGTACATGCCCTTGACCAGAATCGAACCTGGGACCTTTGAGTCCGCAGGCCGAGCCAAACCTGTTTTGGCTAAACCTAATTTTCTAAAATAAAATAAAGAAGAAGAGAGCAAAGGAAGATGGTAGAATTGCCTCCTACTCCAGGAAGCCCTCCCTGAAGGGACCAGAGCCCATCTGTCTTCTGTTAGCCCCACACACTTAATTTCTAAATGCCATTTACTCCAAAGGCAACACACGCCTGTGGGAGCAAACCAGAAGAATCAGAAACCAGAGGTTTTTGTGTGCAGGTTGGAGGCAGCTGCATTTTCCTTTTGACAGGCTGGCCCTGAAATCGTCTATCCGGGGCCTTTCTCCAGGGGCTGTGAGGTCTGTGCTCACTCCCTTCCAGCACGCGACCCCCAAACCCACGATGGGTGGGCCTCCACTGCCGCTTCCGCCAGCCCCTCCTAGGAGCAGCTGTGAGGCCGTTGGCCCTTCCTGTCTAGGTCATGGGATATTTTTAGCACCGAATCCGGAACCCACTCTCAGCAGCAGCTGCTTGTGGCCCAGCGCAAGAATAACAAACGATCCAGGTGGGCTGCGTCAGGCCTGGGCAGCCGAGTGGGAACCTGAGCCCGGCCCGCCGAGCCTGGCAGCAAAATCTGGACTTGGCGGGAATCAGGGGGACTCTGGGTGGTATGGGCAGAAAGGAGGCAGAGGCGGAGTGGGCATTAGCCAGAGCCAACAGGGGCATGGCATGTGCAAAGGTCCTGCGGTGGCATGGGAGGGCAGGGAAGGCGGGGCCATGAGAAGGAGCTGCGTGTGATGTGAGGCTGGAGAAGGCGGGGACCAGGCCGAACAGGGCCCTGCAGGCTGGGTCCTCTGTCCCCAGGGCGGTGGATGGTGTCGGGCACGTGACAGACAGAGGGGGTGAGTGGGTCAAGGAGATGAAGCCACAGACCTTAGCACTTGGCAGAGAGAGGGCTGAGACATGGGAGAGGCCCGGTTTGGGAGGGAGCCCACCCATTGGTTTGGGGTGCAGTGGGGACATCACCACCTCAGGGGAGCACTCCCTGGCCACCCCAGCCCAGTCCCCCCAGCTCCTTGCCCCCTGTGGCTCTTGCCATGCCCGCAGAAGCTCTATGCCATGACCCCTCTATCCCTGGCTGCTCCGTGCTGGCCCCAGGCAAGCCTCAAACCCGGACTCCAGAGCTCGGCCACCTTAGGCTGGTGGTGGGCAGGCACTCCTGAGCCCCTCCTCTGGGGCAGCGGGTGGGTCAGGTGGAAGAGTCTATAGAGTTTCCTCCAGCTTAAAGGCTATACTCTACAATGGGGACATTGGAGATTTCTGGACAGGGGTCCCTTCTGGTGACAGCCATGGCTGACCCGCCCTCCACGGCCCGTCTTCGAGGCCTGTGAGGGAGAATGCACTAGGGAGGGGCTGTCTCCTGAGTCTGTGTCTTCCCTGCCTCCTCCTGACCCTGAGCTCTCACCCGCCGGGGGTCAGGACCACCTGCCCGGGGTCAGGACCACCTGCCCGGGGTCAGGACCACCTGCCTGGGGTCAGGACCACCTGTCTGGGGTCAGGACCACCTGCCTGGGGTCAGGACCACCTGCCTGGGGTCAGGACCACCTGTCTGGGGTCAGGACCACCTGCCCGGGGTCAGGAACCCCTGCCTGGGGTCAGGAACCCCTTCCTGGGGTCAGGACCACCTGCCTGGGGTCAGGAACCCCTGCCTGGGGTCAGGACCACCTGCCTGGGGTCAAGAACACCATGGAAGCCGGAAGGGCATGGCAGAGCGGCGGGGCTCCCCCGTCCTGCAGGAGCCCCTCCTCTGGCCAGGGGGACTCAGACTCTCACGCTGAGCAGAGAGGGGAGCTTGACAGGTGAGGGGTCCAAGGACAAAGAACCACAGGCCCTCTGCGGGGCTGCAGACGAGGCTCTTGACAAAGACGGTGGTGGGATGGAAAGAGGAGGGGCACGCTAGGCAGGGAGCACGGCTTGAGCCACGGTGGGTGTGGAGGCAGGAAGGAACTCTGCCTCATGGGGGAGGAAGGACCACCGGGGAGTAGGGGTGCTCAGAGCCATCCCCTACGGTGACAAGAGCTGCCAGTGGCCTCTCACCAGACTCTGCAACACAGGTGTGAGTTTTTTATTTACTTAATTAATTTTATTTTTATATATATTTTATTGATTTTTTACAGAGAGAAAGGGAAAGGGATAGAGAGTTAGAAACATCCATCAGCTGCCTCCTGCACAGTCCCTACTAGGGATGTGCCCAGCAACCAAGGTACATGCCCTTGACCGGGAATCGAACCTGGGACCCTTCAGTCCCCAGGCCGACGCTCGATCCACTGAGCCAAACCGGTCAGGGCCAGGTGTGTGTTTTTTAAATATATTTTTATTGATATCAGAGAAGAAGGGAGAGGGAGAGTGAGGGAAACATCAATGGTGAGAGTGAATCATCGATCGGCTGCCTCTTGCACCCCCTATACCGGGGATCGAGCCCACAGCCCGCGCATGTGCCCTGACTGGGCATGCAGCCGTGACCTCCTGCTTCATAGCTTGACGCTCAATCACCGAGCCATGCTTGCCGGGTACCACAGGTTTTGCTAATCTTACTTAAGCCTCGCAAATGAGGAAACAGGCTCAGAGAGGTTAGAGTAACAAACCTGAGGACACACAGCCAGAGAGGTACCAAGATGCCAGTGTGCCAATCGGGGCTTTGCCACCACGAGGGTGATGGGAGGAGTCAGTGGGGAGGGGGCCGGGTGCTTCCCCCTCCTGCTGGGGCACAGAGAGGACTCACCACCTGCCTGTGCCCCTGGGGGCATCACCAACCGGCTGCACCAGGCAGACTCAGACACCTCCAACTGCAGCTTGGAGGCCACATTTCTCTGCCACCGCTGGGCTCCCGGAGCGTCTCTGCCTGACCAGGAGGTCACAGTTCGATTCCAGGGCAGACGCATGCCCGGGTGGCAGGCTCGATCCCCAGTGTGGGGTGTGCAGGAGGCAGCCTCTCGATGATTCTCTCTCATTATTGATGCTCCTCTCTCTCTCTCTCTCTCTCTCTCTCTCTCTCTCTCTCTCTCTCTCTCTCTCTCTCCCTCTCTCTCTCTCTCTCCCTCCCCCCCTTCCTCTCTGAAATCAATTAAAAATAAATAAATAAAAGCCCTACCTGGTCTGGTTCAGTGGATAGAGTGTCAGCCTGCAAACTGAAAGGTCCCAGGTTCAATTCTGGTCAAGGGCACACGCCCAGGTTGTGGGCTCAATTCCCCTGTAGGGAACTTGTAGGCGGCAGCTGATCCATGATTCTCTCTCATCAAGGATGTTTCTCTGCAGTCAATAATATATATATCCTATCAAATAAAAGAGTAATATGCAAATTGACCATACCTTCTCTACACCCAATAAACCACACCCATAAAGCCACACCCACAGGCCAGCCCATCAGGAGCATTATGCAAATTAACCCCAACCAAGATGGCTGCTGCCCATGGCAGGGTGATCTGCTGGGTTCCCAAGGCCCAAGAAGGCTTTTTCCTTGGCCTTGGGGCAGGCTTGGGCTTGGGCTGGGGCAGGGCCAGCCAGGGATCAGCTGGATCGCAGGGCAACTGCTGACTGGGGTCCCCTGGCCGAGGTCCCCTGCCCAAGGATGAAAGCTTCGGCCAGAGGCTTTTGGCCTTGGGCAGGCCAGGGGTGAGCCATCAGTAGGACATCCCCTGAGAGCTCCCAGTATGTGAGAGGGGGCAGGTTGGGCTGAGGGACCACCCACCCCCAGTGCACGAATTTCATACACCAGGTCCCGTGTGTGTGTGTGTGTGTGTGTGTGTATCCTATCTCATAAAAGACTAATATGCAAATTGACTGCACCTTCACTATACCCACAAGCCATGCCCACAGGTCACACCCACAAGCCAATCAGAGTGAGTATGCAAATCAACCCAACCAAGATGGCCATTAATTTGCATATCCAAGCACCGAAGACATTGTAGAAGGAAGCCAAGCACTGCAGGAGAGAGCAAAGCTAGGGAAAAGTAAGCACGTGGGCAGGGGAGAAGGGAGGGAGCAAGGCAGAGGAGACTAGAGGAAGGGAGGCAGCAGAGACTGGAGAGAGCGAGGTAAGGAGAAGGGAGCGAGGCAGCAGAGAAGGGAGGGAGCTTTGCTCAGGCCACAGGAAGCTCTATTCTTACAGGAATCTTCCCGCAACAGGTCTCTAGTATATATACATGGCTGTGCTCCCTGGGTGCTCCTCTGCTGAGCAGCTGGGGCACTCGGCCTCTGAGTGAGCCTCAGTTTCACTGTCTCTGATCCCTGCTGCCTGGACAAGATGGTCCCTTCCCGACCCCAGCTGCCAGGTGAGCCCGAGCATGGGCCTCTCACCCCCCTCAGCAACTGCTCCTTGTTCCCCTCCTGCTGTGGCCAGAACGTCCAAGCCACCTCAGCCTGTTCCCCTGAGTCCCATGTCCAGCGGGGCTCTCCCTCCCCCGCCTCAACTATTTTGGGGCTCAGCACACGGCTGTGTTTTGGTAGAAGCAGATGATCTGTTTGGCCGACTCAGCCAATGGCTGGGCCAGAATGCGAGACTCAGAGAGAGGCCCGCCAGCCTGCCGCACACTGGGCCTGGGCCGTGTGACCCTGGGGTGCCCCTGGGGGACTTGAGGCCACACTGTCCTGTGGTCTTCCGACTCGTCACCTGCTGGCCAGATGCTCGGGCAGTTCTGACCCGAGGCCGGCCAGGACCTGGAATGACAGGGGCCACTGCTCTGGGCATCCCTCTCTGCCCAGGACGAGTGGCTCGGAGCTCGGGGCAGGTGGATGCAGAGGCTCAGAGAGGTCCAGGGTTCTCTCCCCTCCCACCTGGTATTCGTCACCGACATGTCCGCCTCGCAGCCCGGTCCTGCTCACACAGCCGGGTGGGTTCCACGCCAGGTGCTTGCCCGCCCGCTGGACGGGAAGCTTATACAAGTGCGCTGGGACAGGAACCCTGGGTCCTTGTCCTCCCCTGATGACACCACTGGAATTCCTGCCTGCACATTTTGTTCAGGAAATCCCACCCTCCCAGGCCTTTCACTTTCATAAGGTATTAATGGCCTCTTCACAAATGCAAGATTAGGTACAAAAGTGAATATATTCTTAGAATAAGAATAAGACAAACATCGAGATCCTGGCTGGCATGGCTCAGTGATTGAGGGTCCACCTGCGAACGATTCGATTCCTGGTCAAGGCACATGCTCAGGTGACGGGCTCGATCCCCAGTGGGGGGTGTGCAAGAGGCAGCAGATCAATGATTCTCTCATCATTGATGTTTCTCTCTCTCTCCCCTCTCCCTTCCTCTCTGAAATCAATATTTAAAAAGAAGAAGAAAAAAGTTACCCTAACAGGTTTGGCTCAGTGGATAGAGCGCTGGCCTGTGGACTGAAGGGTCCTAGGTTCGATTCTCGTCAAGGGCATGTACCTTGGTTTCAGGCACATCCCCAGTAGGGGGTGTGCAAGGGGCAGCCGATGTTTCTTTCTCACCAATATTTCCAAATCTTTATCCCTCTCCCTTCCTCTCTGTAAGAAACCAATAACATATATTTTTAAAAAGGTTCATAAAAGCTGACAAATACTATCCCAAATCACAAAATCCAAAAAAAATGGCCTCCCTGGTCGAAAGCCTGTGGCTGGATGGCCCGTGTGCCAGGTCAGGCGGGGTTGGTAAAAGAACCAACATGCATGAACCAGGCCCCTGAGATCCCCTCTGTGCAGTGGAGGAAACTGAGTCTGGGGTGTGGGGAGCACTTGGGGAAGGGGGAAGGCGGACCCAAGAAAGGATGGGCTGCCTGTTTAACTCCGTCCCAAAGACCCAGCAGGTGGCCCAGCCAGGAGGACTGACTGCCTGGTCTTCCCCTCTCCCCTCTCCCTCTCCCTCTCCCCTCTCCCCTCTCCCCTATCCCCTCTCCCCTCTCCCCACCCTGGGCCCTGCTTGGAGGGCCCCCCCCCCCCCAATGGAATGCAGGCATCAGCACTTCAGACTCCGGAATCACCGCCCCCCTTCCCTTCCAGATGTGGGTGCAGCTGTATTTTTAGAACAGCCAACCACGAGGACATTCTTTCCTTCTAATTAAGATGACTTCAAGTCTCCTATCCGCAATCAGCCCCATTATTCAGTCCTCAGATATCAAAGGGTGGTCAGGAGGGGCTGCCTCAGCTGGCTGTAGGTTGGGTTTCTTTCTTTCTTTTGAACCATTAAGTTGGAAATGTGACCCAGAACTGGAGTAAATGCCAGTTCTGGGGTGGGGGGAGGGCAAAGCAGGATGTGGGGTGGAGCCTGCAGAAGCTGCTCCAGGGCCTTGCGTCCCGCACCCCTGCCTGGGCTGAGGATGCCCAAGGAGGCTGTAGCCCCCCATGTTCACCCACCCAAGGGAGTCAAGGGAGAGCCTGTGCCTGCTCTCAGGATACCCAGAGCTGGAGGGTCAACAGGGGCTGAGGGCACAGACTCAGGGGGCAGAGGGCACAGACTCAGGGGGATGAGGGCACAGACTCAGGGGGCTGAGGGCACAGACTCAGGGGGCTGAGGGCACAGACTCAGGGGGCAGAGGGCACAGACTCAGGGGGATGAGGGCACAGACTCAGGGGGATGAGGGCACAGACTCAGGGGGATGAGGGCACAGACTCAGGGGGATGAGGGCACAGACTCAGGGGGCTGAGGGCACAGACTCAGGGGAATGAGGGCACAGACTCAGGGGAATGAGGGCACAGACTCAGGGGGCTGAGGGCACAGACTCAGGGGGCTGAGGGCACAGACTCAGGGGGATGAGGGCACAGACTCAGGGGGCTGAGGGCACAGACTCAGGGGCAGAGGGCACAGACTCAGGGGGATGAGGGCACAGACTCAGGGGGCTGAGGGCACAGACTCAGGGGGCTGAGGGCACAGACTCAGGGGGATGAGGGCACAGACTCAGGGGGCTGAGGGCACAGACTCAGGGGGATGAGGGCACAGACTCAGGGGGATGAGGGCACAGACTCAGGGGGATGAGGGCACAGACTCAGGGGCAGAGGGCACAGACTCAGGGGGATGAGGGCACAGACTCAGGGGGATGAGGGCACAGACTCAGGGGGATGAGGGCACAGACTCAGGGGGCAGAGGGCACAGACTCAGGGGGCAGAGGGCACAGACTCAGGGGGCTGAGGGCACAGACTCAGGGGGCAGAGGGCACAGACTCAGGGGGCAGAGGGCACAGACTCAGGGGGATGAGGGCACAGACTCAGGGGGATGAGGGCACAGACTCAGGGGGATGAGGGCACAGACTCAGGGGGCAGAGGGCACAGACTCAGGGGGATGAGGGCACAGACTCAGGGGGCAGAGGGCACAGACTCAGGGGGCAGAGGGCACAGACTCAGGGGGCAGAGGGCACAGACTCAGGGGGCTGAGGGCACAGACTCAGGGGGCAGAGGGCACAGACTCAGGGGGATGAGGGCACAGACTCAGGGGGCAGAGGGCACAGACTCAGGGGGCAGAGGGCACAGACTCAGGGGGATGAGGGCACAGACTCAGGGGGCTGAGGGCACAGACTCAGGGGGACTGAGGGCACAGACTCAGGGGGATGAGGGCACAGACTCAGGGGATGAGGGCACAGACTCAGGGGGATGAGGGCACAGACTCAGGGGGATGAGGGCACAGACTCAGGGGGATGAGGGCACAGACTCAGGGGGCAGAGGGCACAGACTCAGGGGGCTGAGGGCACAGACTCAGGGGACTGAGGGCACAGACTCAGGGGGCTGAGGGCACAGACTCAGGGGGATGAGGGCACAGACTCAGGGGGATGAGGGCACAGACTCAGGGGGATGAGGGCACAGACTCAGGGGGACTGAGGGCACAGACTCAGGGGGCTGAGGGCACAGACTCAGGGGGATGAGGGCACAGACTCAGGGGGCTGAGGGCACAGACTCAGGGGGATGAGGGCACAGACTCAGGGGGATGAGGGCACAGACTCAGGGGGCTGAGGGCACAGACTCAGGGGGATGAGGGCACAGACTCAGGGGGCTGAGGGCACAGACTCAGGGGGCAGAGGGCACAGACTCAGGGGGCAGAGGGCACAGACTCAGGGGGATGAGGGCACAGACTCAGGGGGCAGAGGGCACAGACTCAGGGGGATGAGGGCACAGACTCAGGGGGCTGAGGGCACAAAGCAGGCGAGCAGCTGAAGGCTCAGAGAGAGGACGTGCCTGTAAAACCGCAGGAGCCTGTTTGGTGTCGGCTGCAGCCGGGCTGCTGGGCTTGGAGGTAGCTTACTGCCCTCTGGTAGCCCGGTGCCTAAGGTCAGAGGCCGCCTGACCTCCATCCACCAAGGTGTGCCTGGTGGGCGCGGGGGGGTGGGGGGGGGATCCTGGTGTGGGGTCCAGCTGCCAGTCCAAGTGGGGGAAACAGAGCTGCAAGCAGGGCCTTTGAGCAGCTTGCCCGTGGAGCCCCGAGCAACTCAGCCTACTGGTGTTAGGTGCTAGGTGCCGCATTCTGTGCTAGCGGCCTACCCACCACTCACTCCGGTGACGGACCGGCCTGCTGCTGGCTGAGCCTGGAGGTGATGCCAGGGGCCTTGAGTCCAGCCTGAGCCCTGATGTAGGGGAAGGCACCTCCGGAGACCCGTGCCCCGCCCCCCATGGAGCAGAGGCATGGTGGGCCTGGACGCCAAGCCGCCCAGTCTACCTGGCGCCTAACCGCCTGGTTGCGCCGGACAGAGGAAGAGAAATCGCCTGCGGCGGGTGGAGTGGGGGCACTTGAGCCGGGGCTGCGGGGCAGCCCTCCACTCCGCTGGGCAGCGCTGGCACAGCCCCCTTTGTTCCCCGGGAGGCGGCGCGCTCGGCGGTGCAGGATCCTTCAGAGCCTGGCCTTTGTCGCCCCCTCGTGGCCGGATCCGGTGTTGGTGGCGTCGGATAAATGGCGGGAAACAGGGGTGCTCGTGGGGTGGAGCCTGGGGCGGACCGAAAGGGAATCCCCATCTCTGGGATGCCCCTCGCTCGAGCCCGGTGTCCAGGCCCCGGGTAACAGCAGAGGCATTTTTGGGTCTGGGTCGGGGAGGCGGACCCCCACTTCTGCAGGTGTGGGGAGCAGAAGAGCCGGCAGGCCTTGGGGTGGGCCAGCCGCTTTGCTATATTATTATTATTATTATTATTAATTATTATTATTATTATTTTGCCTAATACATTGGCTTTTAATTACAGTTTCCCAGACATTGAAAGGAAACCTCCCTTTATTTTCCTTCTAGAGCAATTTCTAGGCCACACTTGTTTCTTTTAAAAACCTTTTTTATTTCTCTTTAATAGAGCAACACACTTGGCTGCTTTTCTATTTTACTATTTTTTTTTAGTGTGAGCCCTGCCTCCTATTGGGTTCCAGGGGCCGATTCCCGCCGCCACCGGGCCTCGGTTTCCCCATCTGCAGAGTGAGAGGCCCAGCGTGCAGGAAGGAGCATGGGGGCGCGACCTCTCACGAGGGAGGGATGTCACCACCCAGGACTGGCCAAAGGCCACCCAGTCCCCGAGCAGCTGGTGGCACGTCACCCCTCCTCCCCTGGCCCGCCCGGGGCTGGAAGAGTCAGTGGCGGTCCTTTCAACACTTCCCCGGCTCCTGTGTGGTTTGGCAGCGTTGGGGGGGCGGGGCGGGACGGGCAGGCTCAGGCCCGCAACCCGCAGCGTGTGCCGGCTGGATGGGGAAATCTGAGAAAGACCGGCTCCCACGCCCAGCAGGGGGGTGCAGGCAGGTGGACGTGGGCACAGGCTTGACTTTGGGGAGTCTCGGGGACTCCTCTGTGCAGAAGGTTGGAGCCGCCCACTTGTGGGTTGAAAGGTTAACAGTCCCCGGTCCACAAATAGTGCCCTGACTTTCAGATACTCCAGTTACTATTTGCTAAAGAGAAACCTCAAACTTCCCAGCATGAGGATAATGAAGGGGAAACCCACCCACCACGGGGACTGCGCCAGCAGGGTGCCCAGGTGGGCATTTCAGGGAGAACCAAGGAGGAGGGGAGGGCCAGCCAGGGTGTCCACAGCAGAGTGTGGCCGAGTCCTGGACGCAAATGTTAAGCCCATTTTTGGACTTGGCATTTATCCTCCCATGCGCACTCTCTAGTGTTTGCTACATATGTATCTATTCCTGCCCAATGTAAGATATGTGTAGTTTGGGGTATTTCCAAGCTTAATATAAAGGCGTTATCGTCTATGAAATTTTCTACATCTTTATTCACACAGTATTACGGTCTACCTGGGTTAATAGGGTTCCTCTGCTTCATTGCTTTCCCCCCAACAAGTGGTCTTCGAATGCATATTAACAATTTATTTCTCTATTTTCCTTAACATTGACATTGAGGTTAACAGTTTTCTGATAGAAACAATGTTGCCTTTGTGAACAGAAGATGTTCTGGAGCATGGTATTCAGTGTTTCTCTGAGGCAAATCCGGGAGTGGAATTTCAATTTACCAGATCTGCCCAAAGTGCTCTCCGGTTACTGTGCCAATTTATATTTTCATCGACCATACGAGCGTTCCAGCTGCTTCTTGCCACCATAGTATATTACCAGAACTAGAGGCCCAGTGCACCAATTCATGCACAGGTGGGGTCCAGCCGGCTCAACTCAGTCAGGCCCATTGGGCCAGGCCAATGGGGGCAGGGGGCACAGGTGCTTGGCTGTCCATCCCCATCCCCTAGTTGAACTCCTGGTTGAGGGGACAACTTGCATATTAGCTTTTTATTATATAGGATTACACTGCCAGCCTTCAGAGTGTGAAATAGTCCACTGTTGTGGATTCCATCTGCATTTCCTGGTTGCTAATCACAAGTGAGCATCTTTTTATTTCTTGTTGTTAGTTACCATGTCAGTTTCCTCTTCTGTAAACTCCCTGTTGGTATCTCTTTTCTTTATTGATATATAGGAATTCTTTACGAATTTTTTATTACAACTATACTTTGTTGGTCACGAGCTTGTGGGCGACTCCTAGTTGGTAGCTTTTATCTGGATCTCTCTCTTTTTTTAAAAGTTACTTCAGAGAGAAAGGGAGAGGGAGAGAGAGAATCATAGGCACACTGACCAGGGGGTCGAACTGAAACCTGGGTATGTGCCCTGACCTGGAATCGAACACTTCACCCTTCAGTGCACGGTGTGAGGCTCCAACCAGCTGAGCCACACCAGCGAGGGCATTAGCTGGTAGTTTTTAGCTTCATTTTTTTTATGGTGCCTTTTAACACAGAGTTTAAATATTTTTTCCATTGATTCTCAGAGAGAATGGGAGGGAGGGAGAGAAAGAAAAAGGGGAGAGAGAAACATCTATTGGTTGCATCCTGCATGTGCCCTGACTGGGCCAGGGATTGAACCTGCAACCAAGGTTCAATCGAACCTGGAACTCGAACCCGAGACCCTTGGGTCCTTGGGCAGATGCTCTAATCGCTAAGCCAAACCAGCCAGGGCAATAGTTTTCATTTTAATGACATTAAATCTTCATAGGGAATCCATGTGGTTTATCCTTATTTATCCTGAAGTTATAAAGATATTACTTATTTTCTTCTAAAATGTTTAAACTTGGCTCTTTTTTTTGTGCAGTAGATTTGTGTGTTCCTAGAATGATTTTCTTTTCTTTTGTTTTGTTTTGTTTTTTAATATATTTTATTGATTTTTTACAGAGAGGAAGGGAGAGGAATAGAAAGTCAGAAACATCGATCAGCTGCCTCTTGCTCACCCTCCACTGGGGATGTGCCCGCAGCCAAAATACATGCCCTTGACTGGAATCGAACCTGAGACCCTTCAGTCCGCAGGCTGATGCTCTATCCACTGAGCTAAACCGGTTTCGGCTGGAATGATTTTCTTTTATATGGGGTGAGGCAGAGATCCATTTTCATCCCTCCCCCCCACATAGATAATCAATTGTCCCACTGCCAATTGTTAGCCTATTGTTTCTCCACTAATTTTTTAAAAAAAATACATTTGTATTGATTTTGGAGAGAGTGAGAGAGAACATCAATAATGAGAGAGAATCATTGACCAGCTGCCTCCTGCACTCCCTCCTGGGATCAGGCCTGAAACCCCAGGCCTGCGACCTCCTGGTTGGCCCTCAGCCACGGAGCCCGATCAGCCAGGCTCTCCACTGATGTTTGAGAAAGAACACACAACAGTTGTTTCAAAACAATAAATCTACCGAAATAAAATATTCGCCACTGAAACCAACAATGTGTTAACACAACATTATGAGCAAGTTGTGTTTACCCCAAGAATTCAAGGATAGTTTACCATTAGAAACTACTGATGTCATTGAGCTCATCAAGAAAACCCTGCTGAAACTGGTTTGGCTCAGTGGATAGAGCGTCGGCCTGCGGACTGAAAGGTCCCAGGTTTGATTCCAGTCAAGGGCATGTACCCAGGAGCGAGTGTGCAGGAGGCAGCTAATCGATGTTTCTCTCTCCCTCTCCCTTCTTCTCTGTAAAAAATCAAATATATATGTATACACACACACACCCTCATGGCAAAATGTCAGCATTGGCTAGCTGCATGCGTGTCTGTCCAGGGTATGTCCGCCCCAGGCTTTGCTGACTTCTTAAGGTTACTGTACCGTCTGCGTTTCCATGGCCACAAGGAGTATCTTTAGCAAGTCTGATTTCGGTTTGGCCTGATTCCACGCTGGGCCTGAGAAAGAAAAGATTAATCCAGCGCAGCGAACCCTGCGGCTACACAGGGCTCGTCTGGACCGAGGTCGAAGCGTAATAAATCTCCTGGCGGCAACCGGAGACGGGTTCTCCGCATTCACAGCCGCCAGCTCTGCCGGGACGGAGGGATGACAGCGCTCCAGAGCCCGGTGGGTCTGCCTTCGGGCCCCTCTCCGTCCTCCCCTCCGCTGGGTGAGCCTGGGGCTGTCTGTTTGGAATCAAGGGCTGGGCCCCCTGAGAGTGGCCCGGGCACAGGGCCTCCCGGGGAGAGGGGACTTGGGGACACCCGATCAGGGTAAGAGGGAGCCGGGCAGAGGGGCTGGGACACGGGGGTGCAGGTTCGAGAGGGAGTGAGGCAGGAACCTCCCCGGAGGCCGCGGCGGGGGAGGGGGACGAGGAGCCAGGGCCGGATTTCGGGCGAGTCTGCAGCGCGGTGACCTGAGCCAGCGGCTGCGACCAGCGGGGACGAATGCAGGAGCTTGGCCGAGGTACCTTGGACCAGAACCCCTTTCCGGTCTGCAGAGATGGCCCCCAGGCTCGGCTGAGTAAGGAGGAGTGAGTGGCCCTTCAACCTCAGAGCGGCGCAAAGGGAGGGATGGAAGACGAGCAGGAGCCACCCTTGCAGCCTCGGACGCAGGTGACCTGCTGGCGGGACACCCCCGCCCCTTAATGCTCTGCGCCCCTGCGCGTAAACCTCGGCTCCCGCCGGCCTGAAACTCACCGACCCCTTCAATACGCACCGCGCTTGCGCGTCCGCTTCGGCTCCCGCAAGGAGGTGCACTTCTCAAGGCCCCACTGCGCATGCGCCTCCGCCTGGCTCCGGGGGGCTCCGGGGCGCTCCGGGCTTCCCGCTGGAATGGGTGCACGGCGCTCCCTCCGCGCCGCGACCGCGCTAGCTTCCCCCGCGGGGCAAAGCCCACCCCGCAGGCCTCTCTCCTCCTGAATGCGGGAGACATGTGTACGTGCCCGGTGCCCGCCTGCGATCTGGAAAGGTCGACATTCCAAAACCCGCCGGGCCCTGGCGTTCCAGAGGAGGAACTGCAGCTCGGCGCGCACCGCACCGCTCCCGAAGGCTTAGCGGAGGTGTCCGCCGTACAAACACTGTCCCGTGCTTGCGTGCACAATGGAGTTAGGTGTGTGGGCTCAGACGAGCATGCAGGTGTTCGTGCGCAGGTATGGCCTGGGGGCTGGTGCAGGGTTGCATGTGGTCACCCGTCTGCAGGACCTGCGGACCCCAGCCGCCCGGGCCCGCATCCCTCGTGATGCCTGCGCTATCTTGTGTCCTCACGCATGCCAGACACGCCCCGATTCTGGCTACCTCAACCCCTTCTTTGACTGTTTCCCATCCTCACTTCTCTCCCCAACCTTCCTCGCCTCCATCTCCTATAAAACCCTGTCTTGTCCTGCTTCACAGAGAGAATGGGGGCAGCCCACACCGCTCATCTCTTGGTTTTCCCCTGCCTGCCCTGATTTCCATGAGCTTCTGCATGCGGCTTCCCCTCATCTCCGTTAAGTCTATGCAGATATCACCCTCTCCAAACACCCCCCTCACCTGCTCTGCTTCCTGTCTCAGTCGCCCCAGCTGGCATACGATCCACTTTCCTTGTTCATTTTGTCACTGCCTGTCTCCCACACTGGAAGAAAAGCTCCATGAGGTCACAGATTTTGTCCCTTTTCTTTGCTGCTATATTCCCAGCACCCAGAGCAATAGGTTTATGGTCCATAATAGGGAGGCAAGAAATATTTGTTCACTGAATTAAAAATCACCATCATAGTTAGTGTCTGATTGCTTTTCATGACCAGCATGGCTCTAGGCCAAGCATGTCAAACTCAAAGGGTAACACGGGCCAAATGAACAAGGTTTAAGTTTACGTGGGCTTGCCCTGGCTGATTGGGCTCAGTAGATAGAGCGTTGGCCTATGGACTGAAGGGAACCAGGTTCTACTCCAGCCACGGGCACATGCCTGGGTTGCGGGCTCAGTCCCTAGTGTGGGTGGGGGGGGGGGGGGTTTGCAGGGGCAGTTGATCAATGATTCCCTCTCATCATTGATGTTTCCATCTCTCTTTTCCTCTCCCTTCCTCTCTGAAATCAATTAAAAAAAAATATAAAAAAGTTTATGTGGGCTGCAAAAAAACCAAAAGCTTCAATTTTCATAGAAACAGGTTTATGTCGATAGAGACATGCTGAATACCAAGGGCTGAAATAAATGAGTCATTGTTAACATAAAATAATAGAACATTTTAATAAAAATTAATATTTTTTTCTTGAACATTAACTTACCAGACGTTGAATAACTGCCCAAATTAATAAGTGTAACGCAAATAAACCTATTTTTCGTGTTCTCCAAAAGCAAAATATTTCCTGTTGCACACACAAAACAAGTTGGTACAAGACTAATGACGTGGCAATCGGCTGCTTAAATATTCGGGACTAGTAATAGTGGAGAGAAATGGTGTGCCGGCATGTAAGGTGCTTAAGGGAAATGAATGCAACACAAATTAGTTATTAGTGAATGTTGTAGGTCATTATTAATAACTAGAGGCCCGGTGCACGAAATTCATGCACGGGGGAGGGGTCAGAGGATGTCCCTCAGCCCAGCCTGCACCCTCTCCAATTTGGAACTCCTGGAGGGATGTCCGACTGCCCATTTAGGCCCAATCCCTAAACGGGCAGTCGGACATCCTTCTCACAATCCAGGACTGCTGGCTCCAAACTGCTCACCTGCCTGCCTCCCTAATTGCCCCTAACCGCTTCTGCCTGCCAGCCTGATCACTCCCTAACCACTACCCTGCCAGCCTAATTGATGTCTAAATGCTCCCCTGCCAGCCTATTTGCCCCCAACTTCCCTCCACTGCCAGCCTGGTCACCCCTAACTGCCCTCCCCTGCAGGCTTGATTACCCCCAACTGTCCTCCCTTGCAGCCCTGGAACCTCCCAACAGCCCTCCCCTGCTGGCCATCTGTGGTGGCCATTTTGTGTCCACATGGGGGCAGGATCTTTGACCACATGGGGGCAGCCCTCTTGTGTGTTGCAGTGATGGTCAATCTGTAAATTACTCTTAGTTAGGATAGAGGCCTGGTGCATGGGTGGGGTCCAGCTGGTTTGCCTTGAAGAATGTCCCGGATTAGGGTGGGGGTTCCCTTGGGGCATGGGACAGCCTGGGCGAGGGGCCTGTGGTGGTTTAGAGGCTGGCCACGCCCCCCCCAGCAACCCAACTGGAGGTCCTGGGATCTGGGATTAATTTATGTTCTATAATTGAAACTTTGTAGCCTGGAGCAGAGCCAAGCCTTCTGCTTGCTCCGAGGTGATAGCCATTTCTGTTTGGGTTTATTTAAATTCTATAATTGAAACTTTGTAGCCTAGAGTGAAGGCTTAGGCATTAGGGCTGCAGAAGCTTGGCTTCCTCCATTGCCTGGGCAACCCTAGCCCCTGCTCTCTCCAGCTTCATGGCTGCTGCCATTTCTGTTGGGATGTATTTTCCATAATTGAAACTTTGTAACATTGAGTGGAGGTCTAGGCCAGCAAGGGCAGGCGAAAAGCTTGGCTTCCTCCATTGCAGGGGAAACTCAAGCCTTCCTCCTGCTCTCAGTGGCCATACCCATCTTGGTTGGGGTTTATTTGCTCCTGATTGGCTGATGGTGTGGCTTGTGGGCATGACTTGATCAGAGGTGTGGTCAATTTGCATATTACTCTTTTATTAGATAGGATTGTGTATAACAGGATATTGTAAAATTTAAGTTATGACATTTTTATTAAAATATTTCTTAGATACCGTTATTTTGACTGGGCTGCAAAAATATTCGTTGTGGGCCACATGCGGCCCTGGGCTGCAGGTTTGACATGCTTGCTCGAGGCAGCCCACCAACCATCTCAGTGGACTAAACCATTTCCTGTTGCCTTGGAGACCTGCCAGCATCTCCTGCGGCATGGGCTCACTTGTCATCGTCAGGCATTGTGTCTCTTGCAGCCCGTCGGGGGCTGTGATGTGACTATAGTGAGACGAAACCCCTGGGTGCTCACCTGGCTTCCTCCTGTAGCTTCCATCTTGGGAGGAGGTTATGTAGGCCTTATAGGACCTGTGGACAGGCAGGCTGCCTGTCATGGATCTGTCTGCAGACCTGTGGCAAGATCTCTGGCAGAATCCTGCCCTCTGGAGCCATTCCCACCCCCACTTCCCACCTCACCTCCCCCGCCTCCCCGCACAGTATCTCACCAACTGATGAATGCATGCTTGTCTCTTCCCGGGCTGTATCTGTCCTCAGGACAGTGCCTGGATGGCACAGGCGCTTGGAATTGGACTGATGAATGAATAAGTCGTCCTCAGGAAATCTTTCAGAAACTCTTTTAGCCAAATATCCTTCTGCCATGAACTCTACTTATTTAAATATATATTTTATTGATTTTTTACAGAGAGGAAGGGAGAGGGATAGAAAGTCAGAAACATCGATGAGAGAGAAACATCAATCAGCTGCCTCTTGCACACCTCCAACTGAGGATGTGCTTACAGCCAAGGTACATGCCCCTTAACCGGAATCGAACCTGGGACCTTCCAGTCTGCAGGCCAACACTCTATCCACTGAGCCAAACTGGTTCGGCTTTGCTTTTTTTTTTTTTTTTTTTTTTTTAAATATGATGTTTCTGACTTTCTATCCCTCTCCCTTCCGCTCTGTAAAAAAAAAATCAATAAAATATATATTTAAAAAATCAGTATCTTGGTTTTTATGCAGTCAGCTGCTTTGTGAATGCCTAGGAAGACAGCTGAGGGAAGCAGCTCGTGGTTATACCTTTGGAGGAGCAGAGAGCTTTCAGCTACACTGAGTTTTCAGAGCAGAAGGCTGGGTGGGGTTCTGCTCTCTGCCAGCCACGTGGCCTATGTAACTCCTCCCCTCTGTCCTCGGTTTCCTTGCGTTGCCCGGTTCATACGCATTGCAGTGTTCTGATTGGTAGGTTCTGGTCCTGGGGTGGTGGTAGAGGCTGTGGCTACTCACTCCGTGTCCTCCCTTCTCTCCTTAGACTCAGGGCAGGGTCCTGCTCCAGACCGTCTGTGCAGCTGGCATTGGTGGGACTTTCCAATTTGGCTATAACCTCTCCATCATCAATGCCCCAACCGTGGTACGTACCTTCTGTGGCTACGATCACCAGCTGATTGGGTGCTGGGTGAGGGCTGACATTTGTCCCCAGGGGTGTTCAGGCCAGCAGCCACTGGGTGGCACTTTCCCCCACGCACCCGCCCAGTGGCTGCTGGGATGTCCCCCAGGTACTCCAGGTTCAAGTCCAGCTCTGCATCCTCCTCCTTCACCAGCACTCCTCACTCCTCCTCAACCCCGATGACCACCGTCCACCCAGGGACCGGCGGTCAGCCTTGACTCTGACACAAGTCCTTCTTAGCTACCTCTAGCGTCCAGCCATCTCTCCCCATGTCTCTGCCAGGACCCCGGTTCAGACCCCCTCTCTCCTGTCTGGGTTGCTGGCCCAGCCTCCTCACAGGCCTCCCTACCTTCAGCTTCTCCCCTTCTAGATCCGCTCAAGTCTGATCAAGCCCAGAGCATTCTGTGTCTTCCTCCTGCCTATAGGGATAAGGACAGACACAGCCACCTGAAATCCAAGGCCTCCTGGGATCAGGGCCTGTTCATGGCTTCCGCCCTCATTGCCCGGCCCCACTGCCAAGCAGGTTATGCAGCCTCCTGAGTGCACACAGCCCTTCCTAGACCCCCTTTTGCTGAGAAGCCCCGCCTCTCTCAGAAGCCCCTCAGGAAACACCTAAATGCCATCCCCTTCCTGACGCCTGCCCTCACCAGCCCCCGAGCTGGACGTCACCCTCCCTCCGCCGCCGGTGGCGTGGCTGTCAGCACCCGGGCTCTGTGTTGGTTGTCTGGGGCCCAGCTCTTCCTCCTGCTGGCTTGCTCTCAGGGTTGGACCACCTGTGACTCCCCAGCAGCTGATGCTGGGCTGGCCCCTGTCGATGTTCATTTTGGGCCTGTGGAGAGGATGAGTCGGTGAGCCCCGGTGATAGAAGCCGCCTCTAATTTGCTTAAGTAAGAAGGGCAAGTGTCCTGTCACTTCGCTGGGAAAGATGTGAGGCCATAAACGGTGGGGGGCGGGGGTGGGGAGGAGAAGAGCTGCAGGAACCAGGCCCTAGGACGGAACTGGGGCTCTCCTGTCCCTGCCTGGCCTCGTCCTCTACCCAGTGACAAGACAGCAGCTGTCAGAAGACTCACTTTTTAAAAATACATATATATTTGTTTTGATTTCAGAGAGGAAGGGAGGAGAGAGAGTGAGAAACATCAATGATGAGAGAGTCATTAATTGGCTGCCGCCTGCACTCCCCCTACTGGGGATCAAGCCCGCAACCTGGCATGTGCCCTGATCAGGAATCGGACCCTGGCCATGAATTGAACCCTGACCTCTGAGTTCATAGGTCGATGCCCAACCATTGAGCTACACTGGCCAGGCCAGACTCACTTTTTGTCAGCTGGGAATCCCCAAATAAAAGCTCTCCACAGAAAACACGAGTCCTTCAGTTTCCCCAGAGATTTCAGAAATCTGGATTTTTTGTGAAAGCTCCCTAATTTTTAAATGTTGGCAATGATTCAAAGAATGCTAAACCCTGAACCAAACCCACACACCCAGGGCCACTTCTGGCCACAACCAGCGCGGCTTCTTCCTCTTCCCGCGACTTTGTCTTCTTCCTCAGCCGGTCAGTGAGATGCGACTCTGTGAGAGGTGCTCATCTGTCTGATCTCACACCCTCTTGGCTCACTCCAGGGGAGCACAGGTGCCCTCCAAAATCTGCCTCATTACCCCGAACTCACAGTTTGCCTCATCGGGTGAGGAACCGTTTTTGTGCCAAGGGCCGTTTGGATATAACATTCGTGGCCACGCACAATTATCATCTTAAAAATTAGCCTCCTGCCAAAACCGGTTGGCTCAGTGGATAGAGCCTGCGGACTGAAAGGTCCCAGGTTTGATTCCGGTCAAGGGCATGTACCGTGGTTGCGGGCACATCCTCAGTGGGGGTGTGGAGGAGGCAGCTGATCGATGTTTCTCTCTCATCCATGTTTCTGACTTTCTATCCCTCTCCCTTTCTCTCTGTAAAAAAACAATAAAATATATATATTTCTAAATTAAAAAAAAAAAAAAAAGCTCTCCACAGAGAGAGAGGCTTGGGAAGAGTGATTAACTGGCTTGGATCACATGCCCACCCCTTGACCAATCATGTAGTGAGGAGGGCAGAGCACTTCCATTGGTTACATCTGGGTCAGGTGACCACCAATCCTATATATTAAAAGGATAATATGCAAATAGACCAAATAGCAGAACAACTGAACAACCAATCAAAGCATAATATACCAATGATATGCTAAGGCTGTTCAACTGCTCCTTATGACATTCACTGACCACCAGGGGCAGATGCTCCAATAGGTTAGCTTGCTGCTGGGGTCCAGCCCATGTCAGGACTGAGTGAGATGGACTCGACATGCCCTGCAGCCCTTCTATGGTCCCTCCCCGACCCAATTGTGCACTGGTGGGGTCCCTCAACCTGGCCTGCACCCTCTCAAAATCCAGGACCCCTTGGGGGATGTCAGAGAGCCAGTTTCAGCCTGATTCCGCAGGCTACTCCCCTTGGGAGGGTGCTGCAGGGCTCATGGCTGGTGGGTGCTGCTGCAGTGCCAGCCTCTCCAGATGGGAACTGATTGGGCGCGAGCCCCCAGCAGGCACAGTGCGGCCGGGATGAGCAGGAGCAGCAGGTAGGAGCTGCAGGCAGTGTGGACTGATCCCTGCAGGCCACCCAGAGGGACCCCACCCGTACACAAATTTGTGCACTGGGCCCTAACTGAAAATGGAAGAGAACTCCTCCAAAGGAAGAAGTGGGTGGCAGAAGCCGGGCTGGGAGTACATTCTGGGCAGAAACAATTCTAGCTGCCAGCCTCTTAAAGAAAGGAAGAACTGCTGGCTTTAGGAAGGGAGGTCTGAACCGGCTGCATTTGTTCATTTGCTCACTCAACAAGGATGTGAGTGCCCACCATGCAGACTTGCTGTGGGCCCTCTCACGTCTTGTCTCCTGTCGGCCATCACTAGCCCCGCCCCTCTCCCCCCGATGGGACTTTCTTGGCCTCGGAGCTTCGGAGCCTCCCCTACCTCACTGAATGGTCACTCCCGAGGAGTTCCCATCAAGGTTGGCTCTTCTGGGGGACCTAGTGGGTACCAGGCCCAACACTAAATCCGCTGCCCTCCTGACTTCCTCCCTCACATCTGGGTGGGAGGCCTAAGACCCGCCATACACCGACATTTCATCTCTACCCAAGGAAGGGGTTATCGGGGTCTTTCCCAACCACAGTCATTCCTAACCACGTGGCCTCTGTTCAGTTTCCCGAGTGGCAGCTCTGGGGGTGGGGTTCCAGGGTGTCTGAACTACCGGGCAGCAGCCCTGGCCTGTGGCTCAGGCGGTGGGCAAGTCATTTCACCGCTTTGGACCTTATTCCCAGTCTTACCAGTGAATAGTCATGTGTTCTCACAGACGAGTACTTGCCACTGTCGGGGTCCCAAGGAAACACGCAGCACAGTCCAGAGAAGTAGAGTAGGTTTAGGTGCCACAAAGGATTGTGGGGTGCTGAGAGCACACAGGCCGGAGGGAGGGCAGTCTTAGCAATGCAGACTTAGTAGCACAGAAGCGGGGCCATGTGGCGCAGACCCCCTTGAAAGTGACAGTGACCTTTGGCCTCCTGCTCTGTCTGTGGTTTCATTCTCCCTGTGGGGAGAAGGCCTAGTGTGTGCAGTCCCCTCCCTGGGAGGCTGACTGGCATCTCTGTTCACAGCACATTCAAGAATTCACCAATCAGACGTGGCAGGCGAGGACTGGCCAGCCACTGCCCGACCACCTGATCCTCATAATGTGGTCCCTCATCGTGTCTCTGTACCCGCTGGGGGGCCTCTTTGGAGCGCTGCTGGCAGGGCCCCTGGCCGTTATGCTGGGAAGGTAAGTGCTTCCTGTGTACCCTTACCTGAGGGTCACCCCGCCTGCAGGCCAAGGAATGTGGGAGAAGGGAGGTACCTGGCAGGCCCAGCCTCCTACTCTGCCTGGAGTTTCTCCAGGAGAGTCACAGTTCCAAGCGGATTTGGCAGAGGGAGGAGTCCACTGTGGAGAGGGAGGACTCCCGTTTCTAGTTCCACATCTGCCAACAAGTGCCATTGGTAAACATTTCCCCCTTTGGGCCTCATTGATTGGCTGCCTCCTGCACACCCCACACTGGGGATCGAGCCCACAACCCAGGCATGTGCCCTGACCAGGAATGGAACTGTGACCTCCTCGTTCATAGGTCAATGCTCAACCACTGAGACACGCCAGGCGGGCTATAGGTCCCCCCCCCCTTTTTTTAAAAAAGATTTTGAGGAGAGGGGTGCTTAATCTGAGGGATAAAGCCATACATATACATTTGTCATTTCAAGCTGTGGGACAGGCAGGAAGGAGAATGGTTTGAAGTGTGTTGGGACACACCACGTGTGACCCGGGTACAGCGGCTAGTGATCATTTCCACCCGGTGGCTTAGAGCCCTCAGCACAGTTCACACACACACACACACACACACACACACACACACACACGTCTGATTAGGGCTGGCTGGGTTTGCAAAGAGGGGCCCCCAGGGATCGTCCCTCCGGACTGACCTGAGCCTCTCCTGCCTGTGTCCACTCCCCCAAGGAAAAAGTCCCTCCTGGTGAACAACGTCTTCGTGGCGGCCGCAGCGACCCTGTTTGGCTTCAGCCGCAGAGCGGGCTCCTTCGAGATGATCATGCTGGGACGGCTGCTCGTGGGAGTCAGCGCAGGTACAGGAGAGGGGGGCCATCTAACCTGCCTCTCCGTTCCTGCTCATTCACGCATTCTCTCCCTTCATTAATCTACTCTCTTTATCCATTGATTTACTTTTCATTCATGCCTACCTTCATTTTGTAAAATGATTACGTATGGTTTATCTTTTTTTTAAAATATCTTTTATTGATTTTTTTTACAGAGAGGGAGAGAGAGTCGGAAACATCAATGAGAAACACCAATCAGCTGCCTCCTGCACACTCCCCACTGGGGATGTGCCCACAACCAAGGTACATGCCCTTGACCGGAACTGAACCCGGGACCCTTGAGTTTGCAGACCTATGCTCTATCCACTGAGCCAAACTGGTTAGGGCAAGTATGATTTATCTCAAAAGGCTCATATAACTAGACATTGAGAGTGGATACAGGAAAATCAAAACAGTTGTGTAGGGCTGAAACCGGTTTGGCTCAGTGGATAGAGTGTTGGCCTTCTGACTGAAGGGGTCCCGGGTTCGATTCAGGCTGGGGGCATGTACCTTGGTTGCGGGCACATCCCCGGTGGGAGGTGTGCAGGAGACAGCTGATCGATGTTTCTCTCTCAGCGATGTTTCTAGCTTTCTGTCCCTCTCCCTTCCTCTCTGTAAAAAATCAATAAAGTATAATAAAAAAAAAAGTTGTATAGGGATGTGAGGACAGTCATCCCCAGACCTACACTAACAGGGTCCTGTGTTTGAGTAACGCGCCAAGGAAACATGAGCTTCCTGGCAGCCAACGTGTAAAGGCGTCTAAGATGAGTTCTCTGATCGTCCAGACAGAGGCAGAATAGCCTGTTAGGGGCTCCTCAGTTTGGGGGGCCTGTCATGGGAGGGAGCAGAATTTTGAGCACATCCAGCTGGGCTCTTAGGGGTCCCCATCAGCAAATCCCCTCTTGAGCCCCCACTGTGTAACCGGCCAGGTGTAAATGTCTGTATTAGGGATCTAGTCCAGGAAAACAGAGTATGTAAAAATAGTGGCTTAAAGCGGCCACCATTCATCGTCTGATGGTTCCTGTGGGTTGGGACCTGGGAGTGTCTTAGCCGGTGGCTCTGGCTCGGCCCTCCGGAGGCCGGGATCCGGCTGTCAGGCCGGGCTGCAGTCGCTGAGGGTCTGACGAGGCTGGAGGATCTGCTTCCAAGACGACTGTTGGCAGGGGGCACGGTCCTCAGCCTGAGGGTCTCACCGTGGTGGCTGGCTTCCTCCAGTGTAAGCGATGAAAGAGAGTAGGTGTGTGCACGTGTGTATGCTCAAGGAGGGAGTCCCGATTTTTTTAAAAATTATATTTTATTGACTTCAGAGAGGGAGAGGGAGAGAGAGAGAAACATCAATGATGAGAGAGAATCATTGATTGGCTGCCTCCTGCACGCCCCCGGCCGGGCAGATTGAGCCTGCAGCCCGGGCATGTGCCCTGACCGAGAATAGAACCATGACCTTCACAGGTCGATGCTCAACCACTGAGTCACGCCGGCTGGGCTGTTTTTTATGTCCTAATCGCAGTCATCCCCGGTGAGTCTGGCCACAGTCTACTTGTGAGAGTGAGTCACTAGGAGCAGCCCACACTCCAGGGAAAAGGAACTCGGCCAGCCCGTCTGTGTGCCCTGAGGACGAGGACCCGGCACAAAGGCGAGGTCCCTGCCTGTTTGGAGGGAGAGCAGGCCCCTCTGAGGCTCTGGCCATCGAGGCATCACCTTCTCCCCTGCTCCCTGCACCCAGTGCTCAGAGACACGTGGGCCCTTGATGAGACCTGGTTCCGGATCCCAGGCCAGTCAGGGAGGACCAGCACTCCCAGCAGGTGGATGATGCTCAGAGACTGGCCTCCTAGCGTTTGGCAGCTGTCGCCATCTGGGGTGGGTGGGGGCCGGGGGGCGGGTGTGCTGTCCAGTTCCGTTTCCTCGCTGGTTGCCTGGGTGCCTGGTCTCTCTGGAGAAGTCAGGACAAGGTGAGCGCGGCGGCAGTGGTGGTCAGTGACAGTGTTGCTCTGAGAGCCGGACAGTGGGTGGGCATCAGATACTTCCCTTCCCTTCTCCCACCGCCCGCTCAGCCCCCTGGGAGCCCATTACATTCATCCCAGCGATGGGGTCTAGGGAGATTCGATGACCAGAGTGTGACTGTGGTGAGGGAACAGGATGGGGCTGGTCTGAGAAAGACCTCTTTCTATCTGCCGGCCCTATAGTAGGTGGTGGGGGTGAGGGAGCAGCTCTGTGCCAAGATCCAGTAGATGAGGTGCCAGGAGGTGGGGAGGCAGGCCCGGCCTTTGCGGGGAGGGACTTCGGCCTGTGGTCTGACTGTCTGCATGTTCACGGCCAGGTGTGAGCATGAGCATCCAGCCCATGTACCTGGGGGAGAGTGCCCCCAAGGAGTTCCGAGGGGCCGTGGCCATGACCTCAGCCATCTTCACTGCCCTGGGGATTGTGATGGGACAGGTGGTGGGACTCAGGTAAGTGCCCCCCGTGGGCCAGTAAAAGCCCTTCTTTGCCCAGACCCCTCCCCACTTCTGATGTAGATTAGGCTGACATACTCCCTCACATCTGGTTTGATCACATGCCAACCCCTAGACCAATCATGTGGTGAGGCTACATCTGGGTCAGGTGACCACCAATCCTATGTAATAATCCTATATAATAAAAGGGTAATATGCAAATAGACTGAACGGCAGAACAACCGAATAGCCACTCAAAGTGTAATATGCTAATGAGATGCTAATGCACATCATTGCTTCTTTGTATCAAGAAGTGAGTACAGAGGAAGTGAAACCTGTCCACTTCCATCTGCCGGCACCCAGGCCTCAGTGAGCCACACTCAGTGTGAGTCACACTTCTCCTCCTTTCGAGTTCAGGAAGCAGAAAGCAGATCCTGACAGACAAGAGCGGGGAGGTCTTGGTCATTCCAGAAAAGAGAGGAGAAGGCAAAGCCTGGCATCCTGGGAAAGGAGTTGTTAGGGAGAAGGTGGGGCCACAGCCCTGCCCGGGGTTGGGGTCCCTACCTGGTGGGAGGGGCTTGGTGTCCAGGCCCAGAGCTGGGTCAGAAGCACAGAGCCGTGCAGACCCTCTGCCCTCAAAGGGCAGGCAGGCAAGTTGGGGGTGGGGAGCAAGTGGATACAGAGCAAGGCTCTGGCAAGGAGATGTCTGGCTGGCCTCTCTGCCTCTCCAGGGAGCTGCTGGGTGGCCAGCAGGCCTGGCCCCTGCTGCTGGCCAGCTGCCTGGTGCCTGGGCTGCTGCAGCTGGCCTCCCTGCCCCTGCTCCCCGAGAGCCCGCGCTACCTGCTCATCGACCGCGGCGACACAGAGGCCTGCCTGGCAGGTGAGTCCCTGGGCCGCTCTCGGCCAATGGACGCATCTGCCCAGAACATGTGGGTCCCCTTTTCTCAGGGAAAGGTTGTCCCTCTCTTTGTGCCATCTGTCAATCCCTTCAAACCCCAGGGTGGTGCAGAGAAAGCTCCCACACAGGGAGGACGAAATGCCAGGTACCACTTCAGTGGCCCAAGGCCCGCGGGTGCTGACGGCCTTACTCGTTAGCTGTGGCCACAGTCATGATGCCCCAGGAACAACCCCCACATCTTTGGCTTAAAACACAACCACTTACCCCAACCAGCGGCTCAGTTGGTTGAAGCATCATCCTGTACTCCAAAAAGGTTGCAGTTTGATTCGATTCTATCAAGGAGGCAACCGATCAATGCTTCTCTCTCTCTCCCCCCTCCGTCCCCCTTCATCTCTCTCTAAAAATTAATAAATATATCCTCGGGTAAGGATTGAAAACAACACCCATTTACTTTACTTTCTACTCATGGACTCACGGGGCTGGCTGCACGGGGCTGGCTGCACGGGGCTGGCTGCACGGGGCTGGTGTCAGAGGCAGCTGAGGACTGGCCCGTCCAGGCCGGCCTGGGCTGGAGCAGTTCAGCTCTGCTGCCATGCCTCTCTCTCTGTGTGTGTCTCTCTTTCTCTCTTTAAAAATGTGTTTATAGCCCTTGCTGGTTTCCTGGGAAAGGCTCAGTGGATAGAGTGTCAACCTGTGGACTGAAGGGTCCCGGGTTTGATTCCGGTTAAGGGCACATGCCCTGGTTGATTCCCAGTAAGGGGCATGCAGGAGGCAGCCGACCAATAATTCTCCCTCATCATTGATGTTTCTATCTCTCTTCCCCTCTCCCCTCTTCTCTGAAATCAATAAAAATATACTTTAAAAAAATAAAGAAAAAGAAATTGTTTTTGTTTTTTATAAACTAACACAGTAAGTTTGGAATAAGTTAAATTTAATTACAGTTTGTTCCCTCTGAAGGTCTTTTATGCTCATGTCTTTTCCTTTTTTTAATCCTCACCCGAGGCTATTTTTCCACTGGTTTTTAGAGAGAGTGGAAGAGAGAGGGAGAGACAGAGAGAAACATCGATGTGAGGGAAACACACGTATTGGTTGCCTCTTGTGTGAGCCCCGATCAGGGCCTGGGCCAGGGAGGAGCCTGCACCCCGGGGGTGCGCTTGCGTTTGTCCGGCCTCCTCACCATTCTCTGTCTGGTCTTGGACCCAGTCCCATAACTCGCAGGTCTTACGACGGCACCCACTTCTTGTGCCAGTGTGTTGATCGGTTTTCTGTTTCCTCCCGACCGTCGCTGCGTCTCAGTGGCCAACAGCAGAAGCCGCTGCGCAGCTCGGAGCTCGAGCCCCTGTGATTCTCTGGGCTTGGCCGACGTGGGGCTGGCTGTGGCTGGCGGCTCTGCCCCTTTCGGTCACTCGTGCGGTACCGGCTGGGCCATCTCGGCTCCTTCTGGGACGCTGGGGCCAGCCTGGCGAGTTTTTAGAACGATGGCCAGACAGAAATGAGCCAGGTCCCTAAAGGTGCGGGCTGCAATCCCCAGGTTGTACAGTCCTTCCTGGTCCATGCGGCTGTGAACTCACAGGGCCAGGAAGGTCATCCCATCGGTTCCCCCGGGCCCCAGAGAGAGAGAGAGGGGGGAGTTGGGGAGAGGAAGCTCATTGTAGGGGACCAAAGAGAGGCCAGGGGACAGAGCTCAGCACCCCCTCCTCTGCCCCAGCGCTGCAGCGGCTGCGTGGCACCGAGGACCTGGCAGCGGAGCTGGCGGAGCTGGAGGAGGAGCGCGCGGCCTGCCAGGGCCTGCGGGCATGGCGCCCCTGGGAGCTGTTTCGGGACCGCACCCTGCGGAGGCAGGTGGTGAGCCTCGTGGTGCTGGGCAGCGCCATGGAGCTCTGCGGGAACGACTCGGTGAGATCCCCCGCCCCTGCCTCCCCCTGCCCCCCGGACTGTGTGCTGCAGGACCCTGGGAGCCATGGGAGGCTGCAGGGAGCCAGTGCCCTGTGCCCGCCCCTCCCCCCCCAGATGTACGCCTATGCTTCCTCCGTGTTCGGGGAGGCGGGAGTCCCCCAGGAGAAGGTCCAGTACGCCATCATCGGGACCGGCTGCTGCGAGCTGCTCACGGCGTGTATCAGTGTGAGTCTGGCTCTGGCCTGGCCTCCCCAGCCTGCGAAGGGGGGCGGGGGGGTCCCGGGGTGCTGACACCCTGAGGGCTTCAGTCCTCTTCTTTAAGCCATCTCCCACTCCAGGCCACTGTGTTCACATTCGGGGAGTTAGCCAGCATTTACTGAGTACCTACCATTTGCTGGGCACTCAAACCACTATTCTGAGATGAGGGAACTCAGTGAAGTTGGGTGGCTGTAGGAAATGAATTTCTTTTTTAAAAAAATATATTTTGGGTTTTTTACAGAGAGGAAGGGAGAGGGATAGAAAGTCAGAAACATCGATGAGAGAGAAATATCGATCAGCTGCCTCCTGCACACCCCCTCCTGGGGATGTGCCCGCAGCCAAGGTACATGCCCTTGACCGGAATCAAACCTGGGACCTCTCATTCCCACGCTCTATCTGATTTTGGCAGGAAATTAATTTCTTAATCAACTGAAGCAATAAACTGCTCCCTACCCCACCATCCGCTTCCTCATGAGGCCTCTCCCCACTGCTCACCCCAAACCAAGGGGACCATGGCCTGGGGTCCCAGGCAGTTACTGAGGCCCCTTTCCTTGCAGTGTATGGTCATTGAGAGGGCAGGCCGGCGCGTGTTGCTCATAGGGGGGTACTGCCTGATGACCTGCTGGGGGAGCATCTTCACCCTGGCCCTGTGCCTGCAGGTAGCTGGCGGGGATGAGGAGGGGGGCTGGGTGCCGGCCAATCCCCACCTCACCCCAGCCCCCTGCTGCAGAGCGCCTTCCCCTGGATGCCCTACCTGGCCATGTCCTGCATCTTTGCCTTCATCCTCAGCTTTGGCATCGGCCCCGGTGAGTGGGCTCAAGGGGCTCTGGGCTTTGGGACTTGCTGGAGGGACATGGGCACCTGGGTGAAAGATGGGTGGCGGTGAATGCAATATCACCCGCATGCCCCACGGCCATATCTGGGGACTTTCCCTGGCTGGCAGCCTCCTGTCCCTCCCCCTCCTTTCAGCCGGAGTGACAGGGATCCTGGCCACGGAGCTGTTTGACCAGATGGCCCGGCCTGCTGCCTACATGGTCTGCGGGGCGCTCATGTGGATCATGCTCTTCGTGGTTGGGCTGGGGTTCCCCTTCATGATGGTAGGCCTGCCCCTCCCCCCACGGGGAGCTGCCTTAGGTTATCCGTGTTCCCATGAGAACCCCAGTGGGAGGCCTCCACCCAAGGAGACAGAGCTAAAGGGATGGGGCTTATCTAAGCAAAAAAAGACAAGTCCCTGCTCAGACCTGTCCTGGGGCCTTGCATCTTGGGGCCGAATGGAGCCACACTGGGTCTCAGGGTCTCTTTTAACCTCTAGGAGGGGCTGTCCTACTTCCTCTATGTGCCTTTCCTCGTTGTCTGTGTCTGTGGGGCCACCTACACTGGCTTCTTCCTTCCTGAGACCAAAGGCAAGACCTTCCTGGAAATCTCCGAGGAACTGCACAGACTCAACTTCCCCAGGCGGGGCCAGGGCCCCACGTGGAAGGGCCCTAAGATCATCCAGTCCACAGAGCTGTAGCCCCCCGGGGGTGGCTGCGCCCTGGATCTAGCTTCCGCTCGGCCCTTTGCTTCCTCTCCATTGACTAGCTCCTGTGTTTGTTCATGTAATGAGTGCTTGTTAAATGAGCACCTACTGTGCGCAGCAACGGTACCAGGTGTCTAGCAATAATGGTGAACCCGAGAGATGGGATCCTGGGCCTCTCAGTGTCCCCTGCCTAGAGGCCGTTAACAAACAGGAAACGGATAAAAATGTAACTACAAACTCAGGGAAATGCAGTGGAAGGGAAATACAGGTTCTGAAAGGTGTGCATAGCCCGGGGGTGGAGGTGCAGGTGGGGCTGGCCTACTTTGAGGGGCATGCTTAGTCAGAAAAGGATTTTCTGAAGAATTGATTTTTTTTTTTTTAATGAATTTTATTGGCTCTGGTTGGGAAGCTTACTTGGTTCAAGTGTCGTCCCGATATACCAAAGTTGCAGGTTCAATTCCCAGTCAGGGCACATACAATGAATGCATAAATAAGTGGAAAAACAAATTGATGTTTCTCTCTCTAAAACTCAATAAAAAACAAAATTAAAATCAACTTTATTGAGATATAATTGCATGCAATAAAATGTATCCACATTAAGTATACATCTGATGAGTTTTGACAGAAACCACCAAACCACAGCAATGAAGGTAGAACATTCACATCACCCCAAAATCTCCCTTTGCAGTCAATAACCCAACCCTGCTGAAACCGGTTTTGCTCAGTGGATAGAGCATCGGCCTGTGGACTGAAAGGTCCCAGGTTCGATTCCGGTCAAGGGCATGTATCTTGGTTGTGGGCACATCCCCACTAGGGGGTGTGCAGGAGATGGCCGGTCAATGTTTCTCCCTCATCGACCTTTCTGACTTTCTATCCCTCTCCCTTCCTCTCTGTAAAAAATCAATAAAAATATATTTTAAAAATAAATAACTCACCCCTTCCCAGCGCCAAGCAACCACTGGCCTGTTTTCTGTCATTATAGCCCAGATTGGCTTTTTCTATATTGAATTTGACATAAACCCATGCTGTATGTATGCATTGCTCCAGACAAAGTTTTAAAAACCCATGCAGGTTGTTGCATGTATTAATATATACTCCTTTGTATTTCTGAGTAGTATTCCACTGTACGGATATAACACAATTTGCTTATCCATTTACCTTCTGTTCCTGATTCTCGGCCACCATGAATAAAACTGCTGTGAACATTCCTCCACAGGCTGTTGTGTACACGACGTTTTCCTTTCTTTTGGGTAAATTGCTGGGTCTAATCATGAAGGCTGCCCGGCCAGAGTGAGTCAGTAGGCTGACTGTTGTCCTGTGCACTGAAGGGTTGCTGGTTCGATTCCCAGTCGGGACACATACCTGGGTTTTAGATTCAATCACTGGTTGGGGCACATACAAAAGGCAACCGATCAATGTTCTCTCTCTCTCCCTCTCACGGCCTCCCCGCCCTTCCTTCCTCTCTATAAGCATGTCCTTGGGTGAGGATTAAAAAACACACACACACAAAACAATGAAGGTCTGTTTGGCTGTAGAAAAACTTTTTCAAAGGGATTATACTGTTGGACATTGCCACTGCCAATATGTGAGAATTCCAGATGTTCCGAATCCTTATCAGCACTTGGTACTGGCCACCTTTTTATCTGGGTCATCCTCGTGAACGCATGACGGTGTCCCTGTGGTTTAACTGAGGCGTTTCCCTGACGACTCACAATGCTGTGCATCTTTTCATCTGTTCAGTATGGCCATTCAGCCATCTTCTCTTGTGAAGAACCTCTTCAAATATTTTGTTTACTAAGGGCCCGGTGCACGAAATTCCTGCACTGGGGGTGGGTGGTCCCTCAACCCAACCTGCCCCCTCTCACACACTGGGAGCCCTCAGGGGATGCCCAACTGATGGCTCACCCCCAGCCTGCCCAAGGCCGAAAGTCTCTGGCCAGGGGGCACCCAGCCATCGCCCTGCTCAGCTCAGCCCCCTGCTGCCTGCAACCACCCGGCCCAGGGGGCTGGGCGCTCACCGCCACTTCCGCTCACAGCGCCGGGGGGCCGGGTACTCCCTGCCACCACCACCACCACCACCACTGCTGCTGCCGCTTCCCCTCACAATGCCTGGGGGCTGGGCGCTCACTGCCACTGCCGTGTCACTTCCACCCCTAGGCCCGGCACTCACACCACTTGGCCCCGTTCCTGCTCCTGATTGGCTGGTAGCATAGCCAATCAGGAGCGAAGGTATGGTCAAATTTGCATGTTTCTCTTTTATTATATAGGATTATATTTTTTAAGATTTCATTTTTTAGAGCAGTTTTAAGTTCACAGCAAAATTGAAAGGTACAGAGATTTCTCATATGCCTCCTGCATGCCCTCCCCCCATCACACAGCACCTTCCCCATTATCAACATCTCCCACCAGAGTGGGACAATGATTACAATCAATGAACCCACATAGCACTGTCACCCAAAGTCTATACGCACATCAGGGTTCACTTGGGATTGCAGAGTCTATGGGTTTGGACAAATGTCTCATTCTATGTGCCCACCACAAGGTACCATACAGAGTGGTTTCACTGACCTAAAAATCCTGTGTTCTTCCTGTGGTGGGGGGTTGGAGGGAGGGCCCCAGCCTCAGCTGGTTATTGCGAGACAGGGAGAGCTGGGCGAGGCCCCTGGGGCAATGGTACGTCCACTGAGGGAGGAGCTTCCTCCCTACTTGGCCCTCCTCTGGGTCTCACCTGGGCCAACCTCCTGACCCAGAGCTGGCTAGGAAGAGGCACAGGACCGCCAAGACCGGTTTGGCTCAGTGGATAGAGCGTCGGCCTGTGGACTGAAAGGTCCCAGGTTCGATTCTGGTCAGGGGCATGTACCTTGGTTACGGGCACATCCCCAGTAGGGGGCGTGCAGGAGGCAGCTGATCGATGTGTCTCTCTCATCAATGTTTCTGACTTTCTATCCCTCTCCCTTCCTCTTGGTAAAAAATCAATAAAATATATTAAAAAAAAAAAAGGCACAGGACCTGCAGCGCCTCTGCCCTCAGGGGGACAGGAAGGCAGGGGCAGCGTGTTTGCACGGAGGCATCTGGCCCAGTCTCTCCTGTCTCTCCAGATAGTTTCTGGGTGGCCCACAGACCTGGCCCCCATTTCTGGCCGGCTGGCCACCTGTGCCTGGTGCTCCAGAGGGCCTCTGCTCTTCTTCCTCAACAGCCTAGACCTCCTCATTGTCGGTGGAGACCCCAGGGCTTGCCTGGAAGACACCTTCAGGCACAGCGGGGTGGGGGGCACCAGAAGGGGTGATGACCTCCCCCCAGGTCTTCTTCCACTATGACTAGAGGGGCAAGGGGTACTTTTGCTTGTCTCTGCTGAGACTTATACCACATTCAGTGCAAAGGACACAGAGACTGGGGCCAGGAGCCAGGGGGGTGCTGGGTTGTTTTGGCAGGAAGGAGCGATGTGGCTAGCATCAAGTCTCTGGAAATTTTCCCCAAATTCACTTTTCTATCCCATTTTTATTTTAGTTCAGCAACTCCTCGCACTGTAGACGTAAGGATGGAAAACAGACAACAGACTCTGGCCAGATCCGGGTTCCCAGGAGTGACAGGTCAATACAAACGATTTGGGGGCCATCACCTCTTTCCGCCAGGCCCTCAAAATGGTCATTTCTAATGGAGGGGAGGAAATAAAATTCTCAAAGCCAACCCCCTGTGGCCGAACGAAAGGCCGGGGGCCTTTGGTATGGCATCTGGCGGGCACAAAGTACTTTCTCAAGCTCATTAAATAACGTGCCCTCAGAACTCCAGAACGAAGAGAAACTCATGACATCACTGTGTTCACCTTGAACCTGAGTTTCAGATTAGAAAGGAAACTTACCCAAACCGCCTTATCATCGGTAAGTTTGTTTGTTTGTTCGTAAATATTTTTTAATTGACTTTTTAGAGGGAGGGAGGGAGGGAGGGAGGGAGGGAGAAAGAGAAACATCGGTCACCCCGGGCAAGTGGCCTGACCAGGATTCAAACCAGCACCTTTCAGTGCATGGGGCGACGCCGGCTGACCGCGCCACCTGGGCCGGAGCATCCTCGGGGAGCTCTATTCAGCACGGTGACCACTGTAAAGGCAATGCAGACCTCTCTGTGCTTTTCCTTCCGTTCTAGCCTCTTTGGGGCTCTGCTGGCGGTGGTGCCGAGCCTCTACTTACTTCTGTCCCTGCGCTCCCTCCCCTTGGCCCTGTCGTCTCTGACCTCGCTCTCTCCCCCAGTCATTTCCAGGCCACGCTCTGGCTGGCTCTCTTTCCTGCCGCCTCCTCTCCCTGCCCCGGTCATGGTCTCGCTCCCTCGTTCTCGGCTCCCAGTGTCTCTCTCGGGATCGCTCCCTCTTTTCCCTTTTCCCCTCTCTATACTGATCGCTTTTAATAATGGGCAAATTAATGGGTTTTCGGAAAGGCCGGTCCCGCCCCCCAAATCTCAGCTGCCCAGATTCCTTCTTCCCCCCGAGCCCTCCTCCCAGCCGCCGAGGGATCCACCCCTTGAGAGTCCTTTCCAGTTCGTAGTCCACAAATATCTCGTGCTGGTCCACGACCAGGCCGTCAGCGTCCCTGTAGGCTTTGAGCAGGGAGCGCTCCTCTTTGTACTCGATGAAAGCGTAGCCCTTGGAAAAGCCCGTGACCAAGTCCCTCACCAGCCGAAGCCGCCGGATGTCCCCGTAGCGGGAAAATACCTCCTTCAACTTCTCCTCTTTGGTCTGCAGGTTTAGCCTTGCCACGAACAGGGTGAGGAGGGGGTCCCCCGTGACGCCTTTGTTGGGGGTGTACTTCGCCAGCATGGCCCTCCAGACTGCGCGGTCGTGGGGCTCCTCATCCGTGCCATCGATGCTGCCAGCTTTAAGGGGGTCATACTCCTTGGCGATGGGCATCCAGTCGTTCATGTTCTAGGAAGGACCACAGCAAGCATTTATGTAGCACCGTGTGCTACTCATCTGATCCTTCAACAACCCATGCAGCAGACACCATCACCCACCCCTTCTTCCATAGGGAAGGGAATGCATTCCCAGAGGCTGAGGCCTCCCAGCTGGAAAGTGGGGGAGACAGCATCAGAGCCAGGCAGTGGGGCTCCGAGATGCTCTCCCCCACACTCCCCCAGGAGGAGCAGAGGGCAACCTCACCTGAGTCTGATATATGTACTATCCTCCAGCTTACCCACCACAGGGAACTTACTAACTCCAGGAACTAACTGTAATGTAGAGAATGAAGCAAAATCGAGGACCAAAAGCCAGGCTCAGCCGAAACCGGTTTGGGTCAGTGGATAGAGCGTCGGCCTGCGGACTGAAAGGTCTCAGGTTCGATTCCAGTCAAGGGCATGTACCTTGGTTGCGGGCACATCCCCAGTGGGGGGTGTGCAGGAGGCAGCTGATCGATGTTTCTCTCTCATCGGTGTTTCTGACTTTCTATCCCTCTCCCTTCCTCTCTGTAAAAAAAAAAAAAAAGCCAGGCTCGCCTTTTAGAGACTTTAAAGTGGTCAGGAAAATCAGCCTGGGGACCGCCACAGAAATGCCATGTTTAAAAACTTTACTATGAAGGCCCTGCCCAGTGTGGCTCAGTTGGTTGAGCGTCAAAACATGCACGGAGTGGTCACCGGTTCGATTTGCCGACAGGGGTGTGCAGGAGGCAGCTGCTAGAGGCTTTTCTCTCACTTGGATATTTCTTCTCTCTTCTTCTCTCTCTAAAATCAATAAAAACATTTTTTAAAGCCTTTTAAACTCTACTACCAAGAGTTCCAAACATACCGATGTAGAGCACGACATAACTTTCCACGAATCCCTTGCCTGGCTTCTACTATGACCAACGTGGGGCTGGCCTTGTCTGCTCTATGCTTCCACTCACCGCACCACTCCCCGATGACTCTGAAGCAAATCTAGATGTTTACATCACTCATCTGTAAACATTTAATCTGCGTCACTGTAGATAAGGGCTTCTTTCTTTTCTTTTTTTTAAAATATATTTTATTGATTTTTACAGAGCAGAAGGGAAAGGGATAGAAAGTCAGAAACATCGATGAGAGACATCGATCAGCTGCCTCTTGCACGCCCCCTACTGGGGATGTGCCCGCAGCCAAGGTACATGCCCTTGCCGGAATCGAACCCGGGACCCTTCAGTCCGCAGTCCGATGCTCTATCCACTGAGCCAAACCGGTCTTGGCGATAAGGGCTTCTTTCAAAAGCCAAACTACAAGGGAAAACGGGGCTTAGAACGCAGCATTCACATCTGTGGGTGCTCAGAGAGCAAAGCTAAACACAGCCACCCAGCGGTGGGCTCTTCGGGTCAAAGGAACAGGAGGAGATTTCTTCCCAGTCCCCTCGCTGATAACCTGCTTATGCCTTGAGCACAAGAGCTGGTTGCAATGATCATGTTAGTCCAGCAAGCACACTGCAATTGTCATTCACCCCGATACAGGACCGTTGTTTTTAAAAGTGGGTGGGAAAATGCAAGCCTGACACCTGATCATCGATTCATGTGAACCTGCTGGAATAATACAGCGCTTGCCAAGGTTTCAGACACTGACAACCATGTGACCCCCTCGGTAAGTCTTCGGAGCCAATGCTGAACTATGTTACTTCAAGCCCAGGGCTCCTTGCTAACAGCACCTTCCGTCATACTTGTTAAAATGGTACCTATAATGTTCCCCACCTTCTCACATTTCCTTCCAGAATCCTTTTGCTTTTCTTCTTCTTCAGTTCATGCATTATGTAGGAAGAGTGATTGTTTGGCAGGTACACTGTGGAATCTTCCCCCAATAAAAAGCCAAACACCCCTAGAATAAAATCTGAAGTCAACAGACTCAAGCCCCCGACCCTCGCTTAGCCTATCACCATATTCCACTGCAAAACCTATTCTACCCAGGATTGCGCCTTGTGCTTTGAATATGCCCGAGTTCCCCAGGCTATGACTCTCTCAGCCCAATTTCCTCTGCTGGGAATATTCTCTTCCTTCCCCCCGCATCTCCCCTGCGGACATTCTACTGGCCTTTTCAAGTCCAGTAGGACTGAAGGGTCCCGGGTTCGATTCCGGTCAAGGGCATGTGCCTTGGTTGCGGGCCACTGATGGATGTTTCTAACTTTCTATCCCTCTCCCTTCTTCTCTGTAAAGAAATCAATAAAATATATTTTTTTAAAAGAAGAAAAAACGATACCATTATGTTGTTTGAATCTCTGCTCTACTGTTCTCCACCTCGTGCTCCCAGCCTCCACCCCATGAAACGAATTTGCCTCTCCCACAGCTCACCTAGCTCCTCAGTCAGATCCATCACTTTTTCACCCCCAACGCACAGTAAACACTTTTCAGCCTAAGGCAGTGGTCCGCAAAATCATTAGTCACCAGAGCCAAAAATCAACAGTACAAAGATTGAAATTTCTTTTGAAAGCCAAATTTTTTAAATTTAAACTTCTTCTAATGCCACGTCTTCAAAATAGACTCACCTAGGCCATGGTATTTTGTGGAAGGGCCACACTCAAGGGGCCAAAGAGCAGCAGGTGGCTTGAGAGCCCCACAGTTTGCCGACAGGGGTCTAAGGTGTGCCTCCCTTCATCTCAATCTTAGGACTCTTCCCGGTATATGCCGGAGAACTGAACCAACTGTAGTCTTAATTCACTGACCTTCTTTTGGTCCAAATCAGATGAAAAAGACCACTGCATTGAGGACTGAGAGGCAGGATGTGACGCTGTCACTACTTTGTAAAAGGAGGGCTTGCATAACTGTCTTCACTGACAAGCCATTTGGAGGAGGCACCTCTGGAATCCTCATCACGAAAGGCTGGTAAACAGCTGGAGCTATGGAAGGAGCACCAGACACAGGTGAGACGATTTCACCTGGGCCCAGGCTCAGCCTCTAAGGCACTTCATCTCTCTTCCCTCTGGTGGCTGGAATGTCTCCACATGTTAAGAAGAAAAAAAAAGAGCCGAAACCGGTTTGGCTCAGGGGATAGAGTGTCAGCCTGCGGACTGAAGGGTCCCGGGTACGATTCCAGTCAAGGGCATGTGCCTTGGTTGCGGGCACATCCCCAGTGGGGGGGTGTGCAGAAGGCCACTGATGGATGTTTCTAACTTTCTATCCCTCTCCCTTCCTCTGTAAAAAAATCAATAAAATATATTTTTTTTAAAAAAGAAGAAAAAACGATACCATTATGTTTGTTTGAATTTCTGCTCTACTGTTCTCCACATCAATTCTACTGGGCTTCAAATTCTTGGATTCTAACCTCCATCATAAGGTTGCAGGGGGAAGAACAAAGACCATTATAACTATGGTTAACTTGTACACTCAGGAGTTTTAGATTCGTCATTATTTCATAAATGGGGAAAGGGTGAGAGAGATGAATGGTGTCATGTGGATGTGGGTGGGGCAGCTAACCATTTGAGATAAAGGCGTGGAAAGTGAAAAATGAGCATGAGCCTGGGAATCAGGAACACCCAGGTTTAAGACCTCGTCCTGTGTTGGATAAAATGTAAATCATCTATAAAATGTAGCTAAAGGCCACTTCACCGGCGAAGATTAGATAAATATCTCTGAAACTGCTTTTCAATGATAAATTATTATACAAATGAAGGTATTATTAAGCAATCAAAGCACTTCTGTGCTCACTGAGTCTAAAAGCACAACATTCCCGCGCTTCCCACCAGATGGACAACGCAGGACCCGCAGTCCTGCCGAGCATGCGCGGTGTAGCCGAGCATGCGCAGTGGCGCCGACATGCGCAGTGGCACACAAACGCTAAGGCGGAAGTGTCCCTGGGAAGGCATGTAACCCTCAAACCCCGAAGCGCCTCCGTCGTAGCCGTCGGCCCCTCACCTTCCGGGTGGATGAAGAGAGGAAAGGGCAATCTTTCCAACTCAGCTATCGCCCCAGCTCCTCTAGACACAACCCCGAAAGAGCTCCTCCTTTGCTAGGTTCCAACATGGCGGCCCACACGCGCGCGAACAGGCCGTCCAGTCGGAATTAAGTCCTTCCCGCCAGGTGGGCGCCGCTCCCGCCACACCGCTCCAACACACCTCACCTCGGTTCGGGCTCTCCTTCCCACGGACTCCGGCGCCGGCTTCCTAAGGATGGAATAGTCTTGGTGTCGCCTCCGACCGGACCTTTATATTGGCTACAGCAGATTCGTCATGGCGCCGTTTCCGCTTTTGCTTTTGTTTGGGGGAAAAAAATGTAATCCCTTCTGTTGAACATCGAAGGCGTATTATTTACGAGCAAAATGAAATTTCTAACATTTTTTTCCCCACGAAGACAAGACCTGTTCAGTTGTACCGTTCAGTTGAAAGACTATCGAATCTGCAATTAGGGGTCTGAGAGCCGCGGACTTTCTATGCGCAGCATTGGGCTCCGTAAGCGTCTGGAGAGTTTATTTTTAGACTCCCTTTGACCATTAAATATAGTTTGAACTTTATATTATGGCTTCTTCTGGAAATGCCTATGCTGGTTCGAGTGAAATTTGGTACGTTTCCCCATAGTTTCCCTAACCCCGAGATTTAGTAAGTTCCCTTTTCACACAAGCCAAACTTGAGAGTCGCATGGGAACTTGGGACAGTGACGATTCCTAATGGGTGCAAGGGGAGATCCCTTGGAGGTTTGATTTGCATTTCTCCAGTGATGTTGAGCTTCTTTTCTCATGCTTATTAGCCTCTCGAAGGGTCATCTAAAAGACATCCTCATGACGCCACATCTACGGGGTGTCCCCCCATGAAATGTATACGCACGCTTTGAATGATTATAAAGGCAGTGTTTATTAAAGTAGATTTCATTTTCAAAATTGAGCCATCAGCTGTTAAAGTGTGTATACATTTTTGGAAACACCCTGTTCCAAATAAAATTACACACAAAATTACTTAACAAAACACTTTATAAACCATGCAGAAGGTCTGGAGGGCAACATGGCCTACTCTGAGATTTCTCTAGGAGTTTCATACTAACAGTCTTTTTTTTTTTTTTAATGTGCCTTTATCATTGAAAGTGTCATAGGTGTCCCTTTCCTCCCCCTTGACCCCATCCAACCCAACACTGCCCCTGAGGCCTTCACCACACTATTGTCTGTGTCTTTGGGTTATGGATATCTATAGATATATAAAGCCAGCAACCAGAACACCATAACGACCAGAACAACCCATTGTATGATACTCACTGTGACCAGAGAACCAGCCTGATCTGGGGTAGAGCCAGCCAGCCAACCTCCTATGGCCCCTCCCCCTGGCTGGCCCCACCTGTATCAGCCTCTCCCCCCCCCCTCCCATGGAGGGCAGGTCAGCTGCCCAATCCCCCTGCCAGCCCTGCCCCTATCGGCCCACCCCATCCTAATCAGCCCACAGCCCCTCCCCCTGGCAGGCCTCACCCCAATAGGCCCCTCCCCCAGCCAGCTCTGCCCCCCCCTCCCCCCATTTCCCATATACACCAATCCGGAGCAGGGCCCTTAGGCCAACCTCCCACCATCTCCTCCTCCCAACAGGTTTGGTCCTGTTCCACCCCAATTGGGGCTGAGTGGCTGGGCCCCACCTGTGCATGAATTTGTGCACTTGGCTGCTAGTTTGTATATAAGTTCATTGATTAATCTCTTCCCACCCCACTCCCCTTCCCTCTGAGATTTGACAGTCTGTCCCACAGGGTGGGAGAGGCTGATACAGGTGGGGCCAGCCAGGGGGAGGGGCCATAGGAGGTTGGCTGGCTGGCTGAATCTATTTTGTTCCTCAGTTTCTTTTGTTCATTAGATTCCACATATTGGTGAGATTGTATGGTATTTGTCTTTCTCTGACTGATATACTTTGCTTAGCATAATATTCTCTGTCCCTCCATGCTGTCTCAAAGGGTAAGAGATCCTTCTTTTTTTACAGCTGCATAGCATTCCATTGAGTAAATGTACCACAGCTTTTATATCAACTCACCTACTGATGGCCATTTGGGCTGTTTCTAAATCTTAGCTATTGTAAGTAGTAATGCTGCCTGGCCAGTGTGTCTCAGTGGGTGAGCATCCGTCTATGAAACGTGTGTCTCAGTGGTTGAGCATCGACCCATGAACCGAGGTCACTGTTGGATTCCCAGTCAGGGCACATACTTGGGTTGTGGGCTTGATCCCCAGTGTGGGGCATGCAGGAGGCAGCTTTTCAATAATTCTCTCTCATTATTGATGTCTCTGTCTCTCTCCCTTCCTCTCTGAAATCAATAAGAGTATTTTTTTAAAAGCTGTGCTATGAACATAGGGGTTAATAGATTCTTTCTGATTGATATTAAAGCGACCATTGGGCACTGAGCTAAGCTCATTTCGTTCTCTTAACCACTCTTGGAGGAGTGTATTGCTACATCCCATGGTGGAGCTCCGTGGTATTGCTACATTCCATAGTAGGCATGGAGGGTAGGGTGGCTACGGGAGGATCACTATAATCTTTATTGCTCTCCCAACTCTTTATGGTGAATAAACGTTTCACCTAATTGTGAGTTTTTTGTTTTAATATATTTGTATTGATTTCAGAGAGCAAGGAAAAGAGAGATAGAAACATCAATGATGAAAGAGAATCATTGATTGGCTGCCTCCTGCACACCTCACACTGGGAACTGAGCCCACAACTCGGGCATATGCCCTTGACCGGAATCGAACCTGTCAGTTTGCAGGCCAATGCTCTATCCTCTGAGCCAAACCGGCTAGAGCATCACTTAAGTTGTGTGTGTTTTAAGTGTGCTCCTATGCAAACAGGAACTCAAAAAAAGTACCCTGGGCACCACCCTTCCTGAAACCAGATTTTTTTCTGAAGACTTTTCACTCCAAGACATGAAGTCACTGACCCAGGATGGTATGTATTTAACCCAAACTTGGAACGTCTCCAAAATCCCTGCAGGATTGATGGGTGACAAGACCAGAAAATAATTTAGAGAACAGGAAGAAGGCCATACTGAGTGAATGGGCCCTTCAGCAAATAAAGGGTGCCACAGAAGGGCATCAGACATATTGTGCATAATGTACCAAAATAGCACCACCAGTTAGTAGCCAGTGGAACTTTCCTATTGATGGAATAATTTAGTCCCCACACATTCATGCTTCCATTTTTATTAAGTGTGACCCACCCACTTGTTTTTGGTTCCAGTTCACTTTTTCCTTAGTTTAACCATGAGTAAGGTATGACCTAACTTTGTACTCACTTGTATAGTCACTTTGGTTTCTATAAAAAAGAAAAAAAAAAGCTACCTGTGGCTGCATGGCTGTCTTAAATCTCAGGGGAAAAGTTGGTTTTGAAATTATTTTTAAAACCTTGTTACCATGACGTATCATTGGGACTTTTAAGTGATTATATATATACATATATATATGTGTGTATATATATATGTGTGTGTGTATATATATATATATATATATATATACACACACACACATTTTTTTTCCAATTGATTTCAGAGAGGAAGAGAGAGATAGAAACACCAATGATGAGAGAGAATCATTGATTGGCTGCTGTACGTGCTGTACATGCTGGGAATGCAGCCAAAACCCAGGCCTGTGCCCTGACCAGGAATCCAGCCATGGCCTCCTGGGCTCAAACACTGATCCACACCAGCAGGGTTAATTGGGACATTTTATTTTTTTAAATATGATTTTACTGTTTCAGAGATGAAGGGAGAGGGAGAGAGAGAAACATCAATGATGTGAGAGAATCATTGATCGGCTGCCTCCTGCACACCCCTTATTGGGGATCAAGCCCAAAACCCAGGCATGTGCTCTTGACCAGAATCGAATCTGGGACCCTTCAGTCCACTCTATCCACTGAGCCAAACCAGCTAGGACCCATTGGGAATTAAAAAAAAACAAAAACTTTTGCCTAGACCGGTTTGGCTCAGTGGATAGAGCGTCGGACTGCGGACTGGAGGGTCCCGTGTTCGATTCTGGCAGGGGCGTGTGCCTTGGCTGCAGGCACATCCCCAGTGGGGGGCGTGCAGGGGGCAGCTGATCGATGTCTCTCTCTCATCGATGTTCCTGACTTTGTATCCCTCTCCCTTCCACTCTGTGAAAAATCAATAGAATATATTAAAAAAATAAATAAATAAAAAATAAAAAAAAACTTTTTGTAGACATTCTATGTGTATTACTGATCTAACTTTCTGTATCTTGTTCCCATGTAATGATATGAACTTGTAAAGTTTTTTATATTTCTCATTTTAGTGATAAAAGGAATTTATAATAGCTGCTGTCTACTGAGCACTTACTATATGCCATATGCTGTTGTAAAGCTCTTCCCAACAATCTTAGGAAGTCTCTCTGTCCTCAGCCCCATTTTACAACTGGGACAACAGCTTGGAGTAGAGAAAGGCCTGATTTACTCCTCTAATATAACACAGCTTGCAAGTGGCTGAACACTATGCTATCACTCATTGCTTCTCAAACTTGAGTATGCATCAGAATTCCCTAGAGGGCTTGTCAAAACGCAGATGTCTGGGGCCCACCCTCAAAGTTTCTGATTCAGTGGGTCAAGGATTTGCATTTCTAAAAAGTTTCCAGGTGATGCCTCTGTGGCTGGTCTGGAGCCATTTTGTTTATCCATTCTTCCGTGGGTGGACATTTGGGTTATTTCCACCTTTTGGCTATTGTGAATGAATGGAGCACACTTTTAAGAACCTCTACAATAACTCATAGTTGTGCCCTAGCTGGTTTGGCTCAGTGGATAGAACGTCGGCCTTCGGATTGAAGGGTCCCAGGTTTGATTCCAGCCAAGGGAATATACCTGGGTTGCGGCTCAATTCCCAGTAGGGGACATGTAGGAAGGAATGGATCTATGATTCTCTCTCATCATAGATGTTTCTAGCTCTCTCCCTTTCTCTCTAAAATCAATTAAAATATATATATTTTTTAAAAACAAAAATTGTTTCATAATTTCCCAATGGAGAAAAAAGGGTCATGATTTACCTGCCAACAGATTGTGCAATTAACTGTAGAAGGAATCTAACACTTTGTTGTTTTTTTTAATCTTTATTGTTCAGTTTATTAATTACATTATTCCCTTTTTTCCCCCCCTATAGTTCCCCTCCACCTGGTACCCATCCCACCCTCCGCCCTCACCCCCCTCCACTGTCCTCTCCCATAGTTGCATGATTTTTGTCCAGTCTCTTGCTGCACTTCCCACACCCCCTTTCTCCCCAAGAGTTGTCAGTCCATTCCCTCTCTATGTCCGTGATTCTGTTACATTCACCAGTTTATCCTGTTCATCAGCTTATTAATTCACTTGATTTTTAGATTCATTTGTTGATAGATGTGTATTTGTTGTTCATAATTTACACTTTTATCTTTTTCTTCTTCCTCTTCTTAAAGAATATCTTTCAGCATTTCATATAATATTGGTTTGGTGGTGATGAACTCCTTTAGCTTTTTCTTATCTACAAAGCACTTTATCTGGCCTTCAATTCTGCATGATAGCTTTGCTGGATAGAGTAATCTTGGTTGTAGATTCTTGCTGTTCATCACTTTGAATATTTCTTGCCACTCCTGTCTGGCCTGCATAGTTTCTGTTGAGAAATCTGCTGACAATCGTATGGGTGCTCCCTTATAGGTAACCAACTGTTTCTCTCTTGCTGCTTTTAATATTCTCTCTTTATCTTTTGCTCTTGGCATTTTAATTATGATGTGCCTTGGTGTAGTCCTCTTAGGGTTCCTATATATTGGGGTTCGGTGCGCTTCTTGGACTCCTAAGTCAGTTTCTTTCACCAGGTGTGGGAAGTTTTCGGTCACTATTTCTTCAAATAGGTTTTCATTGTCTTGCTCTCTCTCTTTTTCTGGCAACCCTATAATTCGGATGTTGGTATGCTTGAGGTTATCCCAGAGGTCCCTTACACTATCTTCAATTTTTTAGATTCTTTTGGTTTCTTGCTTTTTCAGCTGAGTGGATTTTCCCTCTTTGTATTTCAAATCTTTAACTTGGTTCTTAGGGTGCTCCAGAGCACTTTTAGGTCTTTGTATAATATTTTTTATTTCAGTCAGTGTATGCAGGCACCTCCAAGAGAAAGCCGCTAGTCTCTTCCCCTTGCCAGACAACTCTGCCTCTCCCCAAATGTGTCTGAATCCCCAAAGTCTCGCCCAGGGTTGTAAAACATGTGGTTTCTGAGACCAGGAGACAAGTTTCCAGGGAGCAAGTCGCGCATCTGTGCTGTCGCACACTTTACGTGCACAAACTTCTTTTTCAAGCACCCGGCTTCTCCGCAGACTAGGAGACCTCTGCCGCGCCCGGCTTCCAGGGTGCGTCCCCTAGACCTCGAACCTCGCCTGGCACTGGGAAATCTGTGCAGTGGGACGTCTCCACGTACCCCGGATCTCGGACCTCGCCTGGCGCTGGGGAATCCGAGCAGTGGGAGGTCTCCACCCTCCCTGATGGCGAAAATCCAGCTGGGGTTGCTGCTCCAGCCACCGCCCGCGCTCTCGACCAGGACGGCTCCTAACCTGTTTCTCCACGATCTTCAAGGCGGTGCTCCCGCCGCTCTTCTGAGTCTCAGTGTCCCACCTTTACTCTTATTTGTGGAGTTTTCACTCAGCCAGCTGTCTGGTGATTCTGGGTGATGTTTGTTTTGTTGTTATGTTGTAATTTTTAAATTGTTGCGTGGGGCAGAACATTAGGTGTTTACCTATGCCGCCATCTTGGTTCTCTCCTCCACAATGTTTTTAAAAAAATATATTTTATTGATTTCAGAGAAGAAGGGAGAGGGAGAGAGAGAAACATCAATGATAAAGAGAGAATGAGAATCACTGATCAGCTGCCTCCTGCACACCCCCTATTGGCATTTGAGTCTGCAGCCTGGGTATGTCTGGGAATGGAATGGTAACCTCCTGGCTCATAGGTCGATGCTCAACCACTGAACCATGCTAGCTGAGCAGTTGTTGACCAGAATTTTAAGAGAGCTCTCTGGAATGCTGAAAATATGCTATAACTTGGTCTCAGTGGAGGTCAGACAAGTATGTACACAGATGAAACGCCATGGGGCTGAGCCCAGCTGATGTGGCCCAGTGGTTGAGTGTCAAACTATGAACCAGAAGTCACAGTTGGATTCCCGGGTTGTGGGCTTGAACCCTTTTTGGGACACAGGAGGCAGCCGATCAGTGGCTCTCTCTCATCATTGATGTTTCTCTCCCTCTCTGAACTCAATAAAAATTGGCATTTTAAAAAATTTTTGGTCAAGAGCACATAAGATAAAACTTGTCATTTTTCTCAAATTGATTTTGAGAGTGAGAGAGAAACATCGGTTGCCTCCTGCAGGTGTCACAGCTGGGGATGGATCGAACCCACAGTCAGGGTATGTGGCTTGACATCTACTTGTTGTTCCATGTATTTTGTGAATTCATTGGTTGATTCCTGTATGTGCCCTGAGCAGGGATTACCCCCCCTCCCCCAACCTTGGCTTATCAGAGGATGCTCTAACCAACTGAGCTATCTGGCCAAGGCTAGTATTTTTTTAAACTAGTCTTGCATCCCTGGAATAAACCCCTCTTGGTAATCTATAATAATAAAAGCATAATATGCTAATTAGACTGGATGTCCTTCCAGACGAAGCTGGGGCTTCGAGGAAAGCCTGGGTCTGGTGCCCCATGGAAGCTGGTGCCAGCAGCCAGGGGAGGGAAAGCCTATTCTTGCATGAATTGCATGCATCAGGCTCTAGTAGTATATCACATTTTTGTTGTTGTGTCAAATTCTGTTTGCTATATCTTGCTAAGATTTTGCCTTTTTACTTTGCCCATACCTTGGGGTTTTTTGTTGGTGGTGGTAGTGATGCATTGTAGGCATTCTACATATATTTTGGATATTAACCCCTTATCAGATATGATTTGCAAATATTTCCCCTTCTGTAGATTGCCTTTTCAGTCTGTTAATTATGCTCTTGGATGCACAAGTTCTTGAAAGGGCAGCGCGGGACTGCAAAGAACAATTTAAACAGCCGCTATTTTGGACTGTGTGACTTGGCAGCCACCATGTTGGCCGCATGATGTGTAAACTTACCTGGGGGGCTGCCACCTTGAAATCACAAAGACCAAACCCTCCCTTTGAATTAGCCAATTGCGAAAGACTGTGCGCTTGAGCTCCAATCAAGAGCAAAGGACAGGGACAGATCACGTGCGTTAGGGATTATTTGCGTCACTAGCCCCAGCCATCACCCAACCAATTGGAATCGGCCAACTCATTGGTTCGCGTCTGGCCCCACCTCCCTATAAAATCGTCATGCTCGGGAAATTCTCTCTCTTTTGCTTCCTGCCACCACAGCGGTGGGGGCAGAGGGCCAAGCCCGGGCTTGTAATAAAAGTTCTATGCTATTACATCTGATTCGGCTCCCTGGTGGTCTTTGGGGATCATCAAATCTGGGCATAACATTCTAAATGTTGGTGTAATCCAATGTATCTTCCTTTTGCTGCCTGTGCTTTTGAAAAAAATTGCCAAGTCTAATGACATAAGCTTTATGTCAGGTTTTCTTCTAAGAGTTTTTTAGGTTTAGGTGTTTGATCCCTGTTGAGTTAATTTGTTTTTTATATTTTATTGAGTTTTATAGAAAGGAAGGAAGAGGGATAGAGAGTTAAAAACATCAATGAGAGAGAAACATCTATCAGCTGCCTCCTGCACACTCCTACTGGAGATGTGCCTGCAACCAAGGTACATGCCCTTGACAAGAATCAAACCTGGGACCCTTCAGTCTGCAGGCCAGCGCTCTATCCACTGAGCCAAACAGATTAGGGCATGTTGAGTTAATGTTTGTGTATGGTGTAAGGTATGGATCCAACTTCATACTTTTGCATGTGGGTATCCGATTTTCCCAACACCATTTGTTGAAAAGACTGTCCTTTCCCCAGTGAATGGCCCTGGCATCTTTGTTGAAAACCATTTGACTGCGTATGCTAGGTTTTATTTCTGGGCTCCCTATTTCTTCATTGCTTTTACGGCTGAACCCTATTCCATTGTGCGGCTATCTCGTTTTTATTTATATTTTATCTCGGTGTTTAATCACCCGGCATTGTAACATCTGAGCCCTTGCCTCGGATCCTCCCTTTGATCATCAGAACATCATGCCCTCTGGAAACAGTATCCGTTTTTGCTTGCTTACAAAGAAAGCTGGCAGCGTGCTCCTGGGGAAGGCAAACTCGGTTGTTGACTTTCTCCCTCTGGTACAAACCTCAGCAAAACAGAAGTAATTCATTTTGCAATCCCCACTGCTGATCCACTCAGGCATACCCTGACTAGTATATCTGGAGAATATGCCCACCCCACCCCTTGTGCCAAGTGTCCGTCTGGCACACAAGCTTCGTTTGTTTCCGGAAAGGAAGGAGAATACCAGCCAATGTTTCTGAGCGCTTCGTAGGTGTTTTTTGTCACACGCATTATCTCATTATCTCATCTGGTATATTCTTCGCAGCAACCCCTCCACTTCGGTACTGTTATTCGCTGGAGAGGAAGGAGTTAAGTAACCTGGCCAAGGCCACAAAGCTGGTTGTGTGGAGGAGCCCAGGCGCAGGGCTTCCTCTATTTCCTGAGGATCATATGCCCCAGGCACTGGCAGCTTCTCGCCACCCAGGCTCCTGGACACAGACACGTGGCCCCCTCTTGTCGCAGACTTCAGCAAATATCACAGAGACCCAGCTCTCCCTCCAGGTGCAGTGCCAGTTCTGAGGCTGGAAAGCTCGAGTGCAGAAAGGAAAAAGTTGGGGGCTGTTTTTTTTTACTCTCTCTCACCGCCTGACTTCGGAAATTCCGCCCCTGTCTCCGTGGAAACCCTGCGTCCGTAGCCGCAGTCGCCAGGGGCGGAGCTCCGAGCCGCAGCTCCTCCCCGAGTTTGCAACGGCTCCCAGGTGGGGAGCAACCACTGTCACCCCGAATCCTCTCCGTTCCTCTTCTCGGCTGCCCTCCCTTCCCGCCGACCTTCGTTCCCCAAACCACAGCTCTTCTGCCGGGTGCTCAACCCGGAGGGCGCACCGGGCGTCGGGGCCTGAGAGCCGCGCGCCGCCTCCCGATCCTCACGGCTTCCCCGTCGGGGGCGCTGATTGGCCGCTCCCGAGCCATCCCCCGCCGCGGGCAGGCGGGCTCCGCTGCCCGGCGGAAAGTTTTCTGGATCCGGAAGAAGTTGGACCTTTGGACACTCGGAGACAGCGGCTCCCGAGGCTGCGGGGCTCTGCACGGCCATGGAGGAGCCCCCTTTGCGAGAGGAGGAGGAGGAGGAGGAGGAGGAGGAGGAGGAAGAGGAGGAGGACGAGGCTGGGCCCGAGGGGGCCCTGGGCAAGAGCCCCTTCCAGCTGACCGCCGAGGATGTGTATGACATCTCCTACGTGGTGGGCCGCGAGCTGATGGCGCTGGGCGGCGACCCCCGGGTGACGCGGCTGCAGTTCAAAATCGTCCGCGTGCTGGAGATGCTGGAGGCGCTGGTGAACGAGGGCAGCCTGGCGGCGGAGGCGCTGAGGATGGAGCGGGACAGCCTCCGCAAGGAGGTGGAGGGGCTGCGGAGAGAGGGCGCGGCGGCCAGCCCCGAGGTGAGTGCGGGAGGCAGGGGGCGCGTGGCCAGTGCCCGCTGGCACGGAGGCTCCTTTGCTCTCTCTTTCTCTCTCTCTTTTAAAATATGTCTTTAAAATCGATGTTAGAGAGGAAGGGAGAGCCCGGAGAGATAGAAACCTCAGTGGTGAGAGCAGGTCACTGTCCGCCTTCCGCACGCCCCACACAACCCACTTCGTGCCCTGACCATAAATTGAGGGTCATTTAGTCGAGGTTCAGCCACTGAGCCACACCGTCCAGGCCCCTTCCCATTTTTGTTTTCTTTAATATACTTCATTGATTTTTCACAGAGAGGACGGGAGATGGATAGAGAGTTAGAAACATCGATGAGAGAGAAACATCGATCAGCTGCCTCTTGCACACCCGCCACCGGGGATGTGCCCGCAACCAAGGTACATGCCCTTGACTGGAATCGAACCCGGGACCCTTCAGTCCACTGACCGATGCTCCATCCACTGAGCCAAACCGGTTAGGGCTCCACTTTTGAATGTCCAAGCCCGCACCGAGAGTGTCCAGCCCTCAGGTTGGAAACACGGCGATGGCAAACATTTACAGAACAGATAGTGGGTGCTGGGCCCTGGCCCGGTAGTTCTCAGTGAGTGGCCGCTGGCATTTTTTACCGTGACCCAGAGCAGCGGTTCTCAGGCTTTAGCGGGCATCACCATCACCCGGGGGTTCTTTAAAACACGGACTGCGGGCCCCTCGCCCCCGAGTTTCTGACTCCGTAGGTCAGGACCGGGACGGGAGAATATGCGTCTCAAACGAGCTTCCAGACAATGCTGATGCTATTGGTCCAGGCATCACACTGTGAGTGTCTTTGACCTAGATTAGGAAGTAAGGTTTGACCTAAAAGAGACATTAGTGTTTATGGCCACAAAAAAAGACCCGTGTGAGAATATTCAGGGTAGCATTATTTATAATTGTGCCCAAACTGGAAAGAATCCACATACACCAGAGGAGTGGGGAGGTTTTTAAATAGTGGTGTATCCATGCAATGGAACACTGCACAGCTCCGAAAAAGAACAGAGAGCTGGTAGACACAACTGTGGGGGTGACCCTCACAGTGCTAATAGACACAACTGTGGGGGTGACCCTCACAGTGCCGGTAGACACAACTGTGGGGGTGACCCTCACAGTGCCGGTAGACACAACTGTGGGGGTGACCCTCACAGGCGCTGCACTGAGAGGCAGGAGCTAGTTACAAAAGACAGCCTACCATATGTGAGATTCAAGAGCAGGCAGAATAATCTTTACTTATAGAAGACAGATTGGGGCTAACCTAACCCCAGGGAGGGGACAGCAAGAGGGAGCAGGAAGGAAGTGTACTGTGACTGTGTGGGTATATGCATATGGCAAAGATCAAGCCATAAACTCAAGAGGAGTATGTTTTACTGTATGTATATTATACCTCCATTTTACAAGATTACATTTCAAGAAGCAATTACCCAACTCAACATGATACACAGTCATATTTCCTACTTTATGAGTTTTAAAATTCTTGTTGCAACTCATTAAGTTAATATACGCAGGACAGGGTCTTCAGCCACAGTTTTAAAAATAAGATCTACCCTAAGTGGGCTCTCGCACTTAATCTTTATACTACACTAGAGGCCCAGTGCATGACATTTGTGCACTGCACCTTCTCACAGTCCAGGAGCCTTTGCAGGGATGTCCCAACTGACGGCTTAGGTCTGCTCCCCATGCCTAAGCCGGCAGTTGGCCATCTCTAGTGCTCCTGTGGAGGCGGGAGGAGCTCCTGCCACTGCTGCTGCGCTTGCCAGTTGTGAGCCTGACTTCTGGCTGAGTGGCGCTGACCACCAGGGGACAGCTCCTGTGTTGAGCGTCTGCCCACTGGTGGTCAGTGTATGTCATAACGACTGGTCATTCCACCGTTCAGTCAATTTGCATATTAGCCTTTTATTATATAGGATTATACCCATTTTACAGAAATGGAGGCATAAAACAGGCAAATAATTTATTGAGGACTTAGAGCAAGTAGGAGACAGAGGTAGGGTCTGAGCTCAGAGATGCTGGTTTTAACCACACCATACTAAAATGGTCCTCGGACCTTATGCTGTGCCAACATTTGTTGAGTGACTGCACTGTGTGCACTCTGGGGCCATGGAAGTAAGTCAGCGAAGGGCTCTGCGTTCTGGAGGCTCCCAGCTAGTGGGAGGGGGTAGACACGCATTTCTCCAGAACTCGGATCCAAGATCAGACCGAAGAGCGAGCCCTGGAAGCCCAACGGCCGGGGTCGCTGAAATTCCCAGGGAGGAGTGAAGGTTTCTGGTAGTTCTCCTGCTACACTTCTTAGTCATGGGGGCAATGAAATTTGCAGATAAGGCTCTACTTTTATTATAAGTAAATCTTGTTGTTAATCCTCACCTGAAGATGTTTTTCCATTGATTTTTAGGGAGAGTAGAAGAGAGAGGGGAAGACAGAGAGAAACATCGATGAGAGAGAAACATCAATGTATATCGATTGGTTGCTTCCTGCACGAGCCCCAAACTGGGCCTGGGCTGGGGAGGAGCCTGCAACCAAGGTACGTGCCCTTGGCCGGAGTCGAACCTGCGACCCTTGGCTCTGCAGGCCGACGCTCTGTCCGGAGCCAGTCTGGCTAGGGCACGGCTCTGCTTTTGTATCATCAGAGGAGACGGCTGAATATCATGATGAGCAGCCTGGCTTTTGAGGCTCGAGAGCAGTTCAGTGACTCATCCAGCATCACAGCTCGCGCCCTGCACCCTCCTCCCGTCACCTTCAATTCCAGGCACAAGGACACGGGGGAGGCCCCACTAGGGACCACGAACAGTGGGACTTCCCATAGGGGGATGGGGTGGGGAAAAGGCAGAGAGAATGAATGTTTAGTTCCACCAGACAGTTCATACAAATAGGCCTTATTTTTAACTTATTCTTCTAAATAATTATTTTAACTGTGATCATGTACCCATAACACTCACCACTTTAACCATTTTAAAAACCAGTAGCATTCAGTACATTCACAGAGTTGTGCAACCATCACACCATCCTCTCCACAGCTCTTCATCTTGCAAAACTGAAGCTCTGTGCCTGTGAAACAACAACTCCCCGTTTCTCCCTCCCCCCAGCCTTTGGTAACTTCCGTTCTAATTTCTATCTCTATGAATTTGCCTATTTTAGGTACTTCCTATAAGTAGACTCATATGTGTCCTTCTGTGACTGGCTTCTTTCACTTAGCATAATGTCCTTAAGGTTCATCCATGTGTCACAATCTGCTTCCTGTTTTTTAAATGCTCATTGGCTGACAAGCTAAGAGAGAGAGAGAAACATGGATGTGAGGTTGGTTGCTTCCCATATGCGCCCTGACCTGGACCAGGGTGCAAGCCCGCAACCAAGGCACATGTCTTTGGTGGGAATCAAACCCGGGACCTCTCGGTGCACAGGGCGACGCTCTATCCACTGAGCCAAGGGAGCCCTGGCACTTTACTTGGAGAATGGGACCTTGGCTTCTTTACCACCCGCCAAACATCCCCAACAGGCAACACCCCTTCTCGTTAGGGCGCTGGGGAGTAACCAAACCAGAGAACGTTGCTTTCTGGGGTGGACAGCCCGTCCTCCTGAGGGAAGCTGCATCAGTGACATCTTTTCTCCAGGGAAGCCTGGGACCAGACAAGATGGTGGTTGACCTGACCGACCCCAACCGGCCGCGCTTCACTCTGCAGGAGCTGAGGGACGTGCTGCAGGAGCGCAACAAGCTCAAGGCGCAGCTGCTGCTGACGCAGGAGGAGCTGCAGTGCTTCAAGAGGTGGGCTCCGCCGCCAGCGAGGGCGCCTCCGAATGTCCCGTGTTTGTTCCTGGGTCATTCAGTCAACGTAGCCACGCCCCGGGATGCCCGGCGGTGGGGGGGAGCCGTGACCAAAACAGAGCAAGTGCATGCTCGTCTCGGGAGACAGGCTGGCAGCAAGGAAGCCTGAAATAAAGAAGATAACACCAGGGGTGTGATAGAGACCCAAGTGCTGAGGGAGTTGGGGGGAGGGACTTGTTTTATTTATTGATTTTTTATTGATTTTTTTTTATTGATTTGAGAGGAAGCAAGAGGGAGAGAGAGATAGAAATATTAATGATGAAAGAGAATTGTTGATTGGCTGCCTCTTGCATGTCCCATACTGTTCCCCTAATGCGGCGACCCACAGCCCAGGCATGTGTGCCCTGACCTGGACTAGAACCGTGACATCCTGGTTCATAGGTCAGCCGCAGAGCCACACCGGCGGGCAGGGAGGGACTTGCTCTAGATTGGGTAGTTAGGGACAACCCCTCTGGAGTGAAGGACAGGAAACTGACAACCATGTGTAGACTCGGTAGGACCAGAATGGAGAGAAAAGTTCAAAGACCAGAGGTGGGAGGCAGCGTGGCCAGTTAAAGAGACCCAGCGAGGGGGAACCTGAAATGCGGGGGAGGCTGGTCCGGAAGAGACTGGGGAGCCGTGCCTTGTCCACCACAGGCAAGAGCTCTGATTTTATTGTAAGTAGGGAAGGTTTAATCGAGGGAATGACAAGATCTGATGTACCATTTTATTTTTTGTAATATATTTTTATTGATTTTTTTTGCAGTATAACTTATATTTAATAGTAGTACATATGTTTCCCCCCCCCCCCACTATTCTCCCCCCATGATGTGCCATTTTAAAGGATCAGTGTGGTGATTTTGATAACTGAACTATTTGGTTATGAGAGGATGTCCTTGTCCTTTAGAAACATACACTGAATTCTTTAGGGATAAAGGAGTAAAATGTCTCCAACTTACTCTCAAGTGGGTTAGAAAGAAGGTAGATGCATGAAGAGTGGGGTGGGTAGGTGGATTGAAAGATAAGATAAAATAAGATAAAAAAAGATAAGATGGGATAAACAAATAATTGGGGGATCTGGGATAAACTATTTGAGAAGTATTTTTTACTAATCTTACAACTTTGCTGTAAGTTTGAAATTATCTATAATAATAAAAGCCTATGCGGCCATTGCAACCAAATGGACAACCTAACAGGCTGCTTGGGGCGACCAGGTCCACAGGGGGGTTAGTGAGGGGTGACCAAATGACTGAGCAGCAGCAGGTTGTGTGGGGCGATCAGGCTGGCAAGGGAGTTAGGGTGAGGGGCGACCAAAAGACCAAACAGCATGCTGCGTGGGGAACCAGGCCTGCAGAGGGGGGCAGTTGGGGCGACCAGGTCAGCAGGTGGAGGGCAGTGAGGGGTGACCAGGCCAGCAGAGGGGGAACAGTTAGGGGCAATCAGGCAGGCAGGTGAGCAGTTAGGATCCAGTGATCCCGGACTGTGAGAACCAGAAATCAGGACTAGACTGGCAGTTGGACATCCCCTGAGGGATCCTGGATTGGCAGAGGGTGCAGGCTGGACTGAGGGGACCCCACCATGCATAAATTTTGTGCACTGGGCCTCTAGTATAAAAATAAAAAATTATAAAAGATCACAATATGGGGGGGTCAATTGGGGGAAAAGGAGACATATGTAAAACTTTTAACAATAAAAAAAAAAAGATCACCATAATATGTGGACGGAGGGACTATAGGACAAGGGAAGGGGGAAATAAGGAAATTGTTGACGTATCAGGGTTAGATTTTGCTCTATCCACCTGAGCCTCTGTTCTCCCAAATGTTGTCTTTCATGTTGGGGTTTCTTGAAAAGGGGGGTGAGGGCTGTGTGGTCAAAGAACTCTGGAAAACACTGCTGTTACACAAGGTAGGTTTCTTTAGAGGCAGAAGAGGGTAAGAGCAGGGGAATAAACACACAGAGCCCGTTAATGATTAGCAGTGCTTGCCACATGTCAGCACCCGGCTAAGTGTATCCCAGGCATCATTGCATTTAGTGCTCACTGCAAGCCTGTGCGGTCAGGCACCTGCTTGAACGCCGCGGCTGGTGGCGGCCGCAGTGAGGCGTGTCCTCAGGCAGCCTAAGCGCAGAGCCTGCACTTTTCATGTCAGGCCAGCTTTGGACCCTGCACACTGGGGAGTCAGGGCAGATCCTGATTCCAAACAAAGCCCCGAGTGATGTTATTCTTTCCGTTCTTTCCTCGGAGCGTCATTACGACAGCAGTGGCAAAGCAGAAACGTCCTAGGAAGCCAAATCCAAAAGGGCTGAGTCCTGTCAACAGACGTTTCATTGTCTGCCTTCTGCTGAGGTTGGAACCATGTTCATGGAAAGACCTGCCTTTGTCTCATTTGATAACTATTTCAGACACAGGTGGCTAAAACCAGGAGCTGCCAGACTGGCAGCTTGTGAGTGAATAAAGCAGCACCCTTTGTTCCCAGTGATGAACTCCCAGCAAACAGCAGATGTGCACTCCCCGTCTGGTGCAGGCCGAGAGACAGCAGGGCTCAGCTTGGTCTCGCGCTCCCTATCCTGGAGAAACCAACATGTCAACCGAGGTGTTCTCTTAGCAGTGGCATCTGGAGGCCCAAGCTCATACTAACGATCATCATATTTTTAAAATATGTTTTTGTTGATTTCAGAGAGGAAGGGAGAGGAAGACAGAGATAGAAACATCAGTGATGAGAGAGAATCATTGATCAGCTGTGTCCTGCATGCCCACCCTGGGGACGGAGGTCCCAACCAGGGCATGTGCCTCGATGGGGAATCAAACCCTGACCTCCAAGTCCATACGGTGATGCTCAAGCATGAGCCTCTCTGGCCAGGCCCCAAGGTCATTTTAGATTGAAGGCAGCTATGGTAGGCTATTTCCATAGGGGGCCACAACTGTTGTCCCCATCCCGCATGCTTTTTGCAAGGAGACTTTTCCTCTCCTCTCATCAAGCGGTAGAGACGTCCCGCCCCTTGAATCAGGGCGGCCCTATGACTTGGCTTTGGTCAGTGGAACGTGCCATTTGGCTTCCTGGCTGAAGGATCTAAGAGACCTCCAGGCTTCCATTTTTTATGCTTTTGGAATGCTGCCTTGAGACCTCCAGGCTGTGGAGAAGCTCAAGGCAGTCACAAAGAGAGGTCACATGAAGGAGAACAATGTGCCCCAGCCCCAGCTCACCCACCGTTCAGTGCAGCTGCTTGAGAGCCACCAGGCCAGCCTTAACAGGACAGCCATCCTGAGACTCATAAGCCACCCTATTGTAAATCTAAGTTTCGGGGTGTTAAGTAACAATAGATAGTGGAAAAGGGGAATTTTTAGATGATGCCTCTTATGAAATATTAATATTATAATAAAAATATAATATTACTAGAGGCCCAGTGCATGAAATTTGTGCATGGAGGGGGGGTCCACTCAGCCCAGCCTACACCCTCTCCAATCCGAGACATTCCTCTCACAATTCTGGACCACTGGCTCCTAATCGCTCATCTGCCTGCCTGGTCACCCTTCACTGCCCCCTGCTGCCAGCCAGATTGCCCCTAACAACCCCTTCCCTGCCGGCCTGGTCACTCCTAACTGCCCCCCCTTGCCGGCCTGATGGTCCCCACTGCCTCTGCATGCCGGCCTGGTTGCCCTTCACTGCCCCCACCCCCACAGGCCTGGTCACCCCTAACTGATCCCCTTCTGACCTGGTCACCCCCTGGTGGCCTGGTTGTCCCCCACAGCGCCCCCACCCGCTGGTCAGGTCACCCATCATGGCCCCTCCTGGCCTGGTCGCCCCACGCAGCCTGCTTGTTCAGTCGTTTGGTCCTTCACTAGCCCCCCTGCTGGCCTAGTCATAGGCAGCCATCTTGTGAGGGCATGAGGGTTAATTGGCATATTCCCTCTTTATTATATAGGATTACTATATAGGATTATAGTGACTAATAAGAGTCCACTCTTTGCAATGGAGAGAGAAGGGTGGGCTCAGCTTTCTGAAGTTCGTATGTAAAGGGGTGTTTCGGTCATCAGGCTGTCGTAACAAAATATTTTAGACCGGGGCTTCGAAAGCAGAAGTGTCTTTTCTCACGGTTCTGGAGGCTACCAGGCCCAGATCCAGGTGCCAGGGTGGTTGGTGCTGACATTTCCTGACTCCTAGGCAACTTCCTTCTGGCTGTGCCCTCACAGGGAGAGGAGAGAGGCAGGGGAAGAGAGAGAGAGAGAGGACTCTGTGGTTGCCAGGGCCAGCAACGCCAGCAGAAACGAGGAGAAGACCGTCACACGGAAGCTGTGAGTCACCTGGCTGCCCGCTGCTGCCACTGACCGGGTGGGGAACAGAGCGGGGGCGAAGGGCGAAGGGAGGCTGGCCGGCGAGCCCGGGCAAGCCCCCGGTGTCTCTTCTCACGGTTGGTTGGCCGACGTGGCTGGGAAGGATCCTGGAATTGCTCTGAGATAAAGAAACACAGTAACGAGGGCCTCAGGGGCGGGCACCAAGGACTCGATGCCTCTTTCTCTCCTCTTTGTTTCTCTGTGTTTGTCCCCGTTATCTTGCATTCGGACAGTCCTTCTCTGAATCTTAGGAAGCATGACTGCTGGCAGGACAGCCTTTTTCCAGCCTCTGTCCGTCAAGGCCAGGGACACACTGTGGCCCTCCTGGGAGCACCCGACCCCCGTATCTTGTCAGTCACTAGCAATCTAGCTCTCTGTCACCATCCCATTTACTACATATATTTTTTGTTCTTCTTATTTTTTTTTTACTGACCATTCCCCTCCCCGCTGGACTGTAACTTGCACGAGAGAAGATATTTTCTGCTTTGTTTGTTGCTGTATCTACAGCAGCACGGCCCAGTACATCGCTTAATAAGTATTGGTTGAATGACTGCCATCTATTATCGTCTCACTCAATCCCTTAATCCTAGGAGGTAGGCACTTCTGTTATCCTCACTTTGCCATTTAGGACACCAAGGCCTAAGTGAAGGAATTTACACGTGGTCATATTCCCACAGAATGGAGACGCTTGAACTGGTAGCCAATGTAATTAGACAAGAGAAGGAAAGAAGAGGCTTCAGCGTTGGAAACGTGGAGAGAAGAGTCTCATTATCTGGCTCAGAATCTTTCTGAGTCCAGAGCTTCCTGTGCTGAAATTATTAATATACCTAGAGGCCCACTGCACGGAATTCGTGCACAGGTAGGGCCCCTAGGCCTGGCAGGTGATCAGGGCCAATCAGGGCCTTTCCTTCCCCAGGCTGCTGGCTGCCTGCCAGGGCCTTCCTTCATTCTGCACTGCCCCCTGGTGGTCAGCACACATCACAGTGAGCAGTCAAATTCCCAGTTCGAACTCCAGAGGAGACAATTTGCATATTAGCCTTTCATTTTATAGGATAATAATGGTTAAGGTTCTTCACTTTCAGAACTGCACCAATAAGAGGTCCGCAATAAAACAACCCATTTGTCTGCCCCCCTCTTCCAGTGGCCTGATTCCAGCAAGGGAAGGCCCAGAAGGAAGAAGAGGAAAGGACTCTGTGGTTGCCAGGGCCAGCAACACCAGCAGAAACAAGGAGGAGAAGACCATCATACGGAAGCTGTGAGTCACCTGACTGCCCGCTGCTGCCACTGACTGAGTGGGGAACGGAGTGGGGGCGAAGGGGCAGAGGGAGGCTGGCCGACTACCCCGGGTGGGGAGGTGCTGCTCTCCCGGTGGTAGTGTCACAGCCAATAAGAAAACTCAGTTCCAGCCCTAACTGGTTTGGCTCAGTGGATAGAGCCTGCACACTAAAGGATCCTGGGTTTGATTCTGCTCGGGGGCACATGCCAGGTTGCGGGCTCGATGCCCAGTGCGGGGTGTGCAGGAGACAGCCAATCGGTGATTCTCTTTCATCATTGATGTTTCTATCTCTCTCTCCCTCTCCCTTCCTCTCTGATATCAATTTAAAAAGATTATAAAAGTAAATAAATAAACACTAACTTATCAATTCATCCTTCTTCCAGCCCCTGGCAACCACCAATCTACTTTGTTTTAAAAAATGTTTTTTATTGATTTTGAGAGAGAGGGGAATGGGAAGGACAGATAGAAACATCAATGAGAGAGGACCATCACTGACCGGCTGCCTCCTGCACAGCGTCTCCCGGGGATCCAGCCTCCACCCTGGGCATGGGCCCTGACCGGGACACAGCCAGGTGCCTCCTGGTTCGCGGGTCGGTGCCCAGCCACTGGGCCACACTGGCTGGCTGTTCTGCTTCCTGACATTCAGGGACGTATCTGCTCTAGGCACCTCCTCTCAGTGGAACCACAGCGTGTTTGGATTTTTGCCTTCGTTCAGTGGACAGAGCCGATGGGGAGTCATGGAAGGGCTGAGGCCGGGGGAAGACAGCTTTCCATAGTGACAGAGACATTTGGTCGCTACGAATGGATTGTAGGGGCGGCAGGGAGGCTGTTGAGGTCTGGACTGGGGGTGGCGGTGGAGGAGATGAACGCGGTGGGGTTAGGGACATATTTGGGGCACAATGACTCAGATGTAGCAGATGCAGGGAGAGGGGGTGCAGGAAGACTTGAGAACAACTCCCAGGTTCCTGGCTCCAATGACTGGGCAGGAATGATGTCACTTCCTGAGAGAGGGCACTGGGGTGGGGGAGGGGAGGATGGCAGAGCCCTAGGGCCTGGATCCGAACCAGCTCAGGGCTCACACCAGCCATTGCTGGCAGGGCTGCCAGCAGCACTCGGGGAGTTCCTCTTTGATAAGAAGCAAGAGCCTAGATCCCATCCTGACCTCTCAGCCTCCCACCCCCTGCAGCCCCCAACCCCGCAATCTTTACTTCGTTCTCATAACTGGAAATAGCGCCGAGATTGTACTTTCTGATCAACCCCAGACATCATTGTTCCTTTTCCAAACTTTGCAGGAAAACACTGAAAGTTTGGTATTCAGATAGCTTTGTGTGTTTTATGTCTTATCTAAGAATTGCTAAGAAATGCTATTCTCTGTTTTTTGCAAAGATCCCTTTTACAGTTGTAAGTAGCATTAAGAAGCTAATGCTTCCTCTGTAATAAAACCACCTAAAATTTTTTTTTAAAAAAAAGGTGGCAGAGTTCATCTGTTAGTATAGCACAGTGGTTAGTGGGCCCTGGGCTCGCAACTTTCTGCATGACCTTGGGCCTGTGACTTGACCTCCTAGAGCCTCAGTTTGCTCATCTATAAAATGGGAATGACCTGGCTGGTTTGGCTCAGTGGATAGAGCATTAGCCTGAGGACTGAAGGGTCCCAGGTTTGATTCTGGTCAAGGGCATGTGCCCAGGCCGCAGGCTCGATCCCCAGTAGGGAATGTGCAGAGGCAGCCCATCAGTGATTCTCACCATTGATGTTTCTATCTCTGCCTCCCTCACCCTCCTCTGAAATCAATAAAAAATGTATTTTAAAATAAACAAATAAACATAAAATGGGGATATTGGTTGTGCTCACCTCATCAAGTTGTTATGAGTGTGAAATGAGCCGATGGATGAAAAGCCCCCAATCAGAGCCTATTCATCATGAGCCCCGAGTACATGTTTGAGCCAAAGGCCTGTTTTGGGGGTTCAGCAGCGGGTCCTATGCCCCTGCCTTGTCTGTCTGTCCCCTCTGACCCCTCTCTCTCTCTCCACCTAGGTTCTCCTTCCGATCTGGGAAGCAGACATAGATCTAAGGCGGCGGTGCTCAGATTCTAGAAGACAACCCTCCAGGAAGACCTCCCCGTCTGCTCGGTGCCACGCTGACCCACTGCACTCGCTCGTGGTTCCCCTCAGGCAGTCTGAGGGGCGAGGAGGTGAGGTTCTCTCTTGATCGCTGTCTCCCTGGCCGCGGAACTGGACACCCCCGAAGGCTGGGCCAGGGCAGGGCAAGTGGCACCCAGAAATCAAGAAAGCAGAAGGAAAAGAAAAGAAGAAATAAAGAAAAGAAAGCAGAAGGAAACAAAAAACAACAGAAACTAAAAAAGCGAAAGCAGAAGGAAAGTGCGGGGGGGCCACCTCCTGCCCACGTCAGCCGTCGAGGGATCTCAGGCTCTGCCTCTCTGGCCGCACACTTGACCTTGCTCTTCACCCCTTGACCTTGCTCTTCACTGTGTAGCAGCCCTAGCAGCCATGCACCAGCCCAAAGGGAGAGGGGAGAAAGCCGGAAAGTGTGGTATCGACCTTCCGGGGACTTCACTGATACTTAGTGACTATCTGACTTTGCTAACATGACTTTCTTTACGAGGAGATTTTTGTATTCAAGTAAAATGACCTCCCTGCCTTAAGTATTTTAGAGCTGTCCCTTAGCTTGCGTGACCTCGGGTAAGGGACTTTCACCTTTCAGGGTCTCATTTCCACATCTGTAAACTGTGTATACGGCTATCTGGTGTACCTTTGGTGCATTGAATCTAGGTAATGGACCATCATTTTGTGTGTTGGTGTGAGAGAAAAAAATGCTACAAATTATAACATCGAGACACTATTAATTTAAAGGCTCATTCTGATTTCAGAGATGTCAAAGGTGAAAAATATGTGCATTTAGGAATTGACAAAATATAGGCTATAGATAGTGGGTGCCTGCACTTTGCAGAGAAATTAATGAGCCCGGGAGCCTGTGTCCTTAGTAAAGACCGCTAGCCACTGCTGCAGGACCTTCTCCTTTATGCTCTAACAAGTCGGGGAAATGGAGGCTGGTACTCACCCTCCCAACCTCCTCCCTCACCCCATTTACAGAACTGGAAACTGAGACTCCCAAAGGCTAACGTAGGTCACAGGTCACGTAGCTAGGAGGTGGCTGCCCAGGATGTAAATGCCTAAGGCCTGGTTCTTATCCGTGGAGCTGGGCAAGCCCAGTTTTCCAAGAATCACTAACATTGATCACAGACGCAATTTGTGGCAGGCCGCGCCTGCGCTGTTCGAGTCCCGCTGTGGGCTGGGTAGTTATTCCCATGGTATTCCTAGGTCCCAGCACTGTGGGGGCTGGGCTGAGGGATTTGTCCCAGATCCCAGCTTGAAAGAGTGGGAAAGGGGCTCGAGCCCAGGGGCAGACTTCCCAGCCCAGGCCTCAACCTCGTGGCTTCGGGAGAAAAGTCGGACTTTAAGAGTCTGGTCGAGATGCCATCTCGGCAGTCTTGGGTCAGGACCCCAACTCCGAACTCCATATGACACCGCCGCCCTGAGTGCTCCCCTCTTAGTGATGGAGGGGGGATTCCTGCACCTTGGGGGTGAGTCCTGACTTCAGAACCACCTGGGCCAGACCAGGGGCCAGCGAGAGGAAAGGAGAAGGGGGAGGGGCGGCTCCTGGGACCGAGTGTGAGTCCAGCCCAGATCCGTCGTCCATGGGCAGATCCATCCTCCATGGACGGCCCTAAGCAGACATCCCCGAGCCCCGACTGCACCGTTGACCTCCAAGCCGAAGCTGTAACCCTCCGTGGAGTGGACCCCAGGACCCCTGCAGAGCAGCCAGGCAGGCAGAGGTGGTTCCCGCTCAGACAAGCTTCAGAGAGGATCTGTCCAAGGGGACCGCCCACAACCTCTCCCAGGCGGCGCTGGAAGCCGGGTTCTGCCTGTAAATCAAGGACACCACCCACAGCCCCACTCCTCTACGCAAACCAACAGCCCACCCAGGGCTGGCAGGACTTCCAGCCCGAGGCAGGCATGGCTGGGCCGACATCGAACCCGGGACCTCGCAGGCCCTTTTTTGCTCACTGCGTGCCTGGCAGTCACTATAAGGGCCCAACGTGCATAAACTCATCTTCAGGCTCCCGTGAATGCTTCTGCCAATGAAGCTACTGTCCCGCAGGGAGACATGGACTGAAACCGGTGACAGGGTGACCCTTCTGTAAAACCCCGGAAACGCCCCCTCCGCTCCTACCTCCGCCTCGTAAGAAACAGACACACAGGTGGCCTCGCCTGGCAATAAATATTTTAATTTTTGTTTCATTTTTATGATGACAAATAATTTTCAAGTTTATTTCCTTTTGTTTTTTTAAATACAAAGCTAAACCACAAACAGGTACAACCGAGACATTTTACTTCACATTGACACGCTCCGTCGGATCCTCCTCCAATTGGCTGACCACTGACCAGGCAAGTGTGGGGCGGGGGAAGACTTTCCTAGGTAGCACCGTCGTGAGGCTGGGGTGCGTGGGGTGGGGGCTGGGGGGCACCAAGGGTGAGGACAGGCTCTCACACCTGTCTCCATTCACATTTACCTGGAACCAGGGGGGCAGGGGACCCCATGTGGTGGTTCCGAAGCCCAGGCCCCCTGGACCGCAGGTGGAGCGAGTGGGAATCGGTCCCCCTTCGGGAGGGAGGGGGCAGCTACCTACAGCTCCTGCCATCAGTCATCACAGTCGAGGTGAAAACTTTACCCTTAGCCTTGATCCCTGGGTGCTGCACCTGCCCCCGCCCCTTGGGGTGGGGCCTGCACTCCAGGGCTCAAGGGCTCACCCCTGGTTCACGGCTGCAAGAACACCGGGTGGTCTGACAAACGGCATGACAGCAGGTCTGGACCTTTCAACCCAGCAGAATCAGGTCAGGGCGGGGGTGAGGGTGGCTATTTCCGGGGGGGAGGATTGGATAAGTAATTTCTGGTCCCACTACAAAACTTTATTTTTTATTAGAATAGAGTACCATCTCAAATCTCTTCTATAAAAAAACAAAAAAACCAAACCCAAAGTTAAAGGAAAAAAAAAAAAAAAAGAAAAAAAAACGCAGCCACTCCACTCACTTTATGACCTATGTACATGTAAGTTGTTTTCTGTGGTTTTTCTTTTTTTTTTTTTTTTGCCTTTTGTGTTTTTTGATTTTTTACTCTTATTTTTTAAAATAAATTCAGTGTTCACATTTCTATAAAGAATTACCCCCGTTTCGGGAAGCGCTGCCCTGGCGGGGCCGGCTAAGCGATGCCCCTCCCCGCCCGCACCTGCTCGTCCCGCCCTGGTGCTCCGAGGCTCAGGCCGAGGCCGGTGGGAGAGTAAACCGAGGCCCGGCCCGGGCGCCAGGCGGGTCAGCAAGCTTTCGAGAAAGCAGAGGGGAAGACGAACTCACTGCGAAACCCTTTTAGAAAAGATTCATACACTTCCGTGTGCGCCTGTCCGGGCGGCAGGAAAACAAGAGCTTGGGGACATCCCGTGGGGGCCGTCGGGAGGTGCCGCTCGACACCTGGGTGCGCGTCGGGGTGCGGGGAAGTCCTGGCTCCGCAGCCCCCCCACTTCCTCGGCTCGTGTTCGAAGACTCCCTCCTCTGAGACCTGTGCCGAGCCTGGCTGCATGCACGCGAGCGCGGGAAGCACAAACGTTCGGCTTGTATGCAAAAAAGGTACAAAAACAACTAGAATATAAAAGTTTTGGTAATATAAGGCCATCTGTTTCAAGTCCACTGTGGAAACCTGTAACAGATATTTAAATACTACAGTGAAAAGGCATCTTAATATACTTTTTTAAAAACATCTGAAGTAATCTGCTAATATTAAGTGTGTGTAAAAAAAAAAATCAATTCCCTTTGAGGGCACTTTGTCCAGCGGGGGAGGCGGGGTTAATGCTTCAGCCAGGGGTAGGCCTCGATGGAGGCCCGGCTGCGGTCCCCGTAGTCGTACAGGAGCTCCTCCCCCGCCGCGATGTCGCGGGCGGCGATGAGGATGAGGTGAGGCACGCCGTCGATGTCGTGCAGTTTGGTTTGGCAGTTCCCACATTTGCTGTGATTGATCAGTCTTCCCAGGCGGTTGGTCTCTCTGGTGGCATCCACGCTGGCGGGGAGGGAGGGCGACAGAGGACTGTTAGGTTGATAAAGAGGCTTTTGAACCCAGCCAGAGTCCCGCGTGCTCTCAACTCTGGTAGGATGTCAATTTATGGCCGTGCCTTTCGGGGAAAACAATTCAACTAAAAAAACAAAACAAAACCTCAAGAGCCTAGAGCGGCATGGGTGGGGCGTCTCAGGCAGGGGGTGGGAGGAGACAGGAATGCAAAGAGCTCTTTGTGGAGGCTCGGGAAGCAACTGTGGATTGGGCACAATCAAGAAAAGAATACAAGTCAACCGTGCTGGGAACGAGGGAGGCCATGTGTGTGTGTGTGTGTGTGTGTGTGTGTGTGTGTGTGTGTGATCATGGGGGGCAGGGAGTATGGGAACTCTGTACCTTCCACTCAGTTTTGCTGTTACCTAAACCTGCTCTAAAAAAAACAGTCTATTTAAAAACAACACACAACAAAAAGCAATCCACTGCACGGGCCATCTGGAGGACGGAGCAGCCAGCAATTTCCAGGGCTGCCCTGGCCAAGTGCCCTGAGAGGAGGCGGCAGGTGAGCCTCGCTGGGAGCAGTGCTCACATGACCAGCCCACACCTGCACCCAAAGTTGGAAAAGGAGAAGGGGGTGGGGGAGAGCGGCTTCCTGGCTTTGAGAAAAGGCAGCAAGAACTCCACAGGAAGCCAGGGCCACGGAATCAGGAGTCCTGGCCTTGGCCGCCTGGCCCATCCTCCCCGCCACACGCAGCTCCCGTGGACTCACCAGTAGGTTTTGCTCAAATACTGGAAATAGTACATGTAGCAGCCGGTGGAGGGGTCTTGCGCATACAGAGCCTCCCGCTTCTTGGCGTCCGTGATCTCGATGAGGTCCCCGTGGTATTCCACCACAAAATCGCCCCGGGAGAACTGCTTGGTGGCAATCACGCCCCTGCCTTTGCCGTCGATGAGGTCAATCTGTTGGGAGGTGATGAAAGAGATGCGGGGTGCCAGGCTGGCTCAGGAGGCCCGGGGATTGCCTTCGTTTGAACAGCTTTCTTGAGGTATGACGCAGTTCAGATCGAAGTACATTAAAATGCATACAGGGGTGCAACTAGCGCCACGATCCACCACCTCAGAAGGCCCCCCTGTGCCCACTTGCAAAGCAGTGTCCCATGGCCCCTGAGAGAAAATGGAGGCTCAGAGGGCAGACCCACGTCCAAAGCCACGTGACCAGGAAGTGGTGTAGTGCAGACTCAGATCCACACAGCCGGCCTCCTGGGGAGAGTGGAGGGCCCAGCGATCTGAGCCTCTCCTTCAGGGGCCCAGACTTAAGTCCCAATCTCCCTAGATGGTGGGTGGGACTGTAGCTTTCTGCCCCTGAATCCCAGACTGTCTGGCTACCAGAGTTCCTCTCCTCTCATCCCCCCAAATGTGTTTGAAAAACACCAGGAGAAAAACAAGTTTCGTGGGCATTGCCAGGAAAATAGTTTAAATTTTTTAATCATAGTTTTATTGATTTCAGAGAGGAAGGGAGGAGATAGAAACATCAATGAGAGAGAATCATTGATTGGCTGCCTCCTGCACGCCCCCTACTGGGGATCAAGCTCGAAACCCGAATCAAACTTGGGACCCTTCGGTCCACAGGCCAATGCTCTACCCACTAAGCCAAACCTGCTAGGACAAAAACAGAGTTTAGGAAAAATGTATTTGTTTCTCCTTTTATTTTATTTGTTTAGTGTATTTTATTGATTTCAAAGAGGAAGGTAGAGGGAGCGAGAAATAGAAACATCTCCTGCACGCTCCCACTGGGGATCGAGCCCGCAACCCAGGCATGTGCCCTTGGCCAGAATCAAATCTGGGGCCCTCAGTCCACAGGCTGATGCTCTATCCAATGAGCAAAACCAGCCAGGCTGTTTCTCCTTTTCATTTTTATTTTTTCAAATATATTTTATTGATTTTTTACAGAGCGGAAGGGAGAGGGATAGAAAGTCAGAAACATCAATCAGCTGCCTCCTGCACACCCCCTACTGGGGATGTGCCCGCAGCCAAGGTACATGCCCTTGACCGGAATCGAACCTGGGACCTTTCAGTCTGCAGTCCGAGGCTCTATCCACTGAGCCACACCGGTTTTGGCTGTTTCTCCTTTCAAAGTTTCCTTAGACAGGGTGCTAAATGGAGGAAGCCAGACAGCAGCCCCATCCTCCGATCCCGTCTGCAGGAGGTCCGGCAGGCAGGTCCAGAAAGCTGCCTGGTGGGTGCCAGGGGCTGGGGTACGCCTGCTAATAGGGACGGTTTCCAGTCCGTTTGGGGAGATAAAAAGGCTCAGAAGTGGACAGGGGTGATCAGTACACAACGCTGTGAGTGCATTCAGTGCCACTCAATGGTGCACTTTGAAATGGCTAAAACCCTAAACTTTGTTATATGTACTTCACCATAAACTTATGTTATTTAAAAAAATTTTAATGTTTTTATTGATTTCAGAGAGGAAGGGAGAGGAAGAGTGTTAGAAACATCAATGATGAGAGAATCATTGATCGGCTGCCTCCTACAAGCCCCACACTGGGAATCATGCCCACAACCTGGGCATGTGCCCTTGACTGGAATCGAACCCAGGACCCTTCAGTCCACAGGCTGACGCTCTATCCACTGAGCCAAACCGGCTGGGGCTCACCATAATTTTAAAAATGTCTCCTTGGGCTAACATTTCACACAGAGTCCACTGTTTCCGCAGGAGTCTCACCCTTGACAACGATCGGTTTTGGCATTTGGCCCCTCGACCAACCAACAGTGCCACGAGTCAGTAACCACGAAAGGACTGGAGCAGTGAGGGGTCACTCTGACCTTGGCCCACAGCCCGCCCCTTACCTTCATGCCTTCTTCCTTTCCGCTTTCGATCAATTCATCTATTCTTCTCCTTTCTTCAAACTGGGAAGAAAACAGGGCGCATCAGCCTTCCTCCCAGGCCACTGTGGACCCCGCCACAAGGTCGCCCACAGTCGGCCTCCATGACATGGGATGGGATGCCTGAGCCCCCAAAAGCCCCGAGGCACCTCCGTGGAGAAATTTTCCCGACTACTACGGCAATGGAGCCTTGGCCTGGCCGCACCACCAGACTACTCTGTTTTTTCATGTAGAAGCGCTGGCCAAAGCCATCTTGTTTTTTGGTTGTGCTCACAAGCTCCATGAGTGCCGGGCTGGTTTACTGCGGAATCTCCTGGCCCAGAACAGTGCCTGGCACATCAGTAAGCCCTCAAAGCAACAACACACAAATACACACACACACACACACACACACCACGCAGAATCATTAGCTAATAAGCATGCAGCCCAGGAAGGAGAGGCACAGTGGGCTGAGTCAGGGAGTATGTGCAGGAAAATGGGCAGGTGACAAGATTTTCCTGGGTTGGGGAGCATGGCACCGAGGAGATGAGCTGAGGAAAACTAGGACCAGCTCGATGCTTCAAATGCAGAGCCAAAGAGACTGAGTCTCACTCTGAAGGCTGCATGGTCTGGGGCACACACACAACCAGCTCCAGGCTTCCCGAGCCCACAGCGGTCCCACAGGCAGACTGAACGGGAGGAGACATCCCCGGACTGGAGTCAGCAAGCTGTGTGGCACAGCAGGCCCAGGGCTGGGCTGGGCTGGGCATGAAGCCAGGGCATTGCCAACTAGCACGGTCCCTGCCCCAGTGCTGGCCGCCACCCCACCCACAACCAGGCCAACCAGCCACAGGGAAGCAATGAGCAGTTTGGGGCATGTCTCGAATGCCCAGTTCCCACCCTGCTGCCTGGACCCTGGACTGGCCCTGCCCACGCTGTCTTCAGACTCCATGACGTGGCTGCCAGGCTGTTCCTTTGTTTCACCCCTGGCTCCCCACACCCCTCTCTGATGGCTCACCCACCTAGACCCCGGGTTCTGCTGCCCAGAAGGGCAGGCAGGGCAAGACACCACCCTGGCCCACCGCCCGGCCAGCCCCCACCTGGCCATGGTGTTCAGCAGCAGTGCCAACGCAAACATGAGGGACACAGAGTGGCTCTCGGTCCGGTGACTGAGCAGATCCACCTGCTGCGGGGAAGCAGGTCCCCTCCACACGCCCGGTGCCAGGCTCGGCAGACGAGCCTCACAGCCCGGCCCGTTGCAGCCTTCACTCCCCGAGACAGACAAGCCGGGGTTTTAGGGCCAACTCGGCTGCCCTGCCCTGCCCTGCCGCCCGCGGCCCCCTGTGGGCATGCTGCAGCTCCGACCGCACGGGGAGGTGGGGAGGTGCCTGCGTGCTGGCCTGGCACCGCCCTGCCCTCTGCAATGCTGTCTTTCACAGTGACCCAGCACGGCCTCTCCCCGCGGGCAAACATCTCACAACAGCTCCTTCTTGGCCGAGGGACACTGCCTTTCTCAGGAAATCAGGCCAAAGCTTCTCTCCAGAGGGGAAAGTGGACCCCTTATTTTGTTTTTCTTTTAAAGCCTCATCAATTCAGCAAAAACACGAATTACTTTTTCTGTACCTAGAGATTCACATAAACAATGCCGGAGAGGACTATTGCAGCAGGCCCCCACCTCTCAGTGGGGCGGCAATTCTGAGCACAGGCCCTCTTCCTTCAGGCTGCCCTGGGTGTGAAAGCGCAGGGGGGCTGCCAGGTCCCAGTTTTCCTCGGCTCAGGGGCCCCCGAGTGGAGGGGGAGGGGAGCAGCCAGAGGGGAGCAGGGCCAGAGCACGCTGGCTTTCCTCCTCAGAAAGGCAGGAGCCACACCCACTGCGTCAAATACTGACCCGCTGGCCGGCCGCACAGCCCGGCATCTGCCAACTCGGCGGGCGGAGGCCCCAGGCCAGCCGGCCAGCCTGCCGGCTTTCACAGGGGCTTCGGGACCATGGCTGGGTGGCAAAGAGCAGAGAGGAGTTTTGGGAGGGACAAGGCTGGGAAACACAGCACCTACTGTGTGCCAGGCCTGGTTCTAATTGTTCTGTGTGTGTTCAGGCGATTACTCCTCCCAGCTACCTCATAAGATGCTCTATTATCCCCGTTTACAGAGGGCAGCCGAGGCACAGAGTGGTCAAGCTCCTGGCCGGAGGAGAAACACCCAGTAAGTGGGTCCCCCCACCACTGGTGACCAACCACCTCGAGACACGGGACCCTCTGGGCCGCAGACAGACCAGCCTCTGGATGCGTGCACGGCCTGCCCCAGGGTGCCAGGCTCCGAGGGCCCTGCCAGCAAGCCCTGGAAAAGCCGCCTGCAGGGTCGCGCTGGCTCTCCCTGCCCCCGTGCCACAGGCTCCGAGGCCCCTTCCCAGAGGCATCTTAACCAAGCCCCGTGGTGACCGAGCTTTACCAGGATCCCCACCAGGCCAAAGAGAACGCTGGAGGCAGACCTGCCCCAGGAGACACACAGGAAGCTCGGGTCCACATGCTGAGCACCCCCACTGGGCAGCCTGCCCCCTCCCGCCCCCCCAAGAGCTGGAATTAAAACCACAGGACTCTACCTGCAGCTCGGCCTTGCTCTTCCTGGAGCTCCTTCGCACAGGGTAGAAATCTGTGAGTTTGCGATTCTGTTGCGTTTTTCCTTGAGCTCTGGGGGGAGGGGGAAGAGAAAACTGCATTGGCACCCAGGGGAGCACACAACTCCTGAGGGGCAGCCCCCTGGAAACCAGGCCGCTTCAACACCTGTGTGCCCGCAGCCTGTGGTCTAGGCTCACAGCCGGGGCCTCAGAGAGAGTATCAGAAGCAGGCCGTTCTCTGTGGGGGGTGAGGGGTTCTCTGTGGGGGGCAGGGGGGTGGGAGGGGCAGCTCGCTGGGGAGGGGAGGGCTCCCGAGCTCTGCACACATGGCAGAGGGAGATGCTGGCCAAGGATGGGGTCCCTGGGGGGTGACTCAAGGGGTGTGGCCTCAGTGTGAGAGAGGCTGGTGTGAGCCTCAGAGTGAGTGAAGCTGGGAGGGGGTGGCCTAACCAGCTCCCCGAAGCCAGAGAAACCGAACTGCAGGGCGTGAGGGGTGGGTGGGGGTGGGGTCTGAGAGGCGCTTACTTTTTCCGAGGTGCCTGCTTGCCCTTGACGGGCTTCTTCAGGGGTTGCTTGGCGATGGCTGCACCGGAGGAATCACAAGACGAGGTCGGAGTTTTTGGAGGTTCTGCTACTTCGGATTTTTGGTTTGGAAAAGGTGCCAGGGGACCTCTCCTGGCGTCTTTGATCTTTAGTTCCTCGGACTTCATGGTGCTTCGTATTGCGTTCCCAGTGTTTCTTTTCTCTGCAGGCAGAGGGGAGAGAGAGGGGTTTATTCTAGACGCCCCGTTAGACCTTCCGCTGCATTCAAAGACAGGCTCTGAGAAAGTGGGGGGAATGGGCGTGTGCCCTTGCCTATCAAGCCCCGTGACCACGAATGGCTACCAGGCGAGTCACCTGGCTTTACTGTCTGACAGAGACACTGGGCCGAGCTTTTGGTCTCCTGCCCCGCTCTCAGCTCTACTGAGCGGTCACTGACTCCCTGGCTGGGCAGCTGTCGGTGAGGGCGTCGTCCTGATGTGTAAAGGGTGCAGGTTTGATCGCCAATCAGAACACATACAAGAATCAATCAATGAATAAAGTGGAAGAACAAATAGATGTTTCTCTCTCTCCTCTCCTGTCTCTCTAAAATTAATAAATTATACCGGCCAGCATGACTCAGTGGCTGAGCATCGACCTATGAACCAGGAAGTCACAGTTCGATTCTGGGAGGGCACATGCCCGGGTTGTGGGCTGGACTCCCCAGTGTGGGTCGTGCAGGAGGCAGGCGATCAATGATTCTCTCTCATCATTGATGTTTCTCTCTCTCTCCCTCTCCCTTCCTCTCTGAAATCAACAAAGATATATGAGTAAATAAATAAGTTAAAATATTTTTAAAATAAAGGGGGACATCTACAATACTATCAACAATAAAATAATTAACTTTAAAGTAAGTAACACACGGGTGGTAGGAATGTAAAATGGTGCCTAAGAACTGGCAGTTCTTTGAAATGTTAAACATTGCGTTACCAGCTGACCCAGCAATCCCACTCCTATGCGTCTATGAAAAGAATCAAAAACACGTGTCTACATAAAAACCTGAATATGAATGTTTATAGCAGCTTATTCATAATAGCCAACAAGTGGAAACAACCCACACGTCCATCAACTGATGGATGGTAAGTAAAACGTGGTCTAGCCACATGAGGGAATATTATTTAGTCACATGAAAGAATAAAGTACTTATCCACTCAATAACGTGGATGAACCTTAAAAATGCTGAGGGAAAGAGGCCAGGCACAAAAGGCTGAGTGTTATAGGGCTCCATTCACAGGCAATGTCCAGAACAAGCAAATCCACAGAGACAGGAAGTAGACTGGCAGTTGCCTGAGGCCAGAGGAGGGAGGAATGGGGTGTGACTACTAATACCGGGTTTCTTTGGGGGTGATGAAAAAATACACATCGAAACCCCTCCAGGCCGCCCTCGCTCCCTTGCAGGCCTTTCTGAGTGGAACCAGAGGGAGGTAAGGCGGGGAGCACAGGGAGCCCACGAACACCAGCTATCACATCGAGGCTGAAAATCAAGAATAAGGATCTGGTCTTTGGGGTCTCCTCCTAAGTACATCTGGCCCCAATGCTGTTGTTGCCCTTTAGTGATACTATGAGCCAAACACGCTTGCTTGTGTGCCATGTCACCATTGAGAACCATCTATTCTTGCCTCATTCCAGAAGGGACATGAGAAAGGCTGACCACAATTAGAAAGAACTCCTCTGCCCATCCCTACGTGGCCGCTGCTTCCCTAAGTGCTGGCTGTGCAGGGAGGAGCAGGCGGGGACATTGGAGGTCCAGCAGAGGAAGGACCGTAGGAGGGAGCACTTCACAAGGCCCTTTGGCATCCATGCTCTAACTGACCTTCAGAGCAGCCACATTCTCCCATTTTACAGACGGGAGAACCGAGGCTCAGAAAAGAGGAGCAACCCGCCCAAGCCTCCTCCACGTAACTGACAGATGAGGGTTAGAACCCAGGGCAGTGGTCGGCCTACTCGTTAGTTGACAGAGCCATTTGAGAGCCAAATTTTTTAACCTTAAAGTTTTTCTAACGCCTCTTCTTCAAAATACACTCGCCCAGGCCTTGGTATTTTGTGGAAGAGCCACACTCAAGAGGCCAAAGAACTGCATGTGGCTCGCGAGCAACTGTTTGCCGACCACAGACCCAGGACATTTGAAGAGCAACGAAATAGCATGGCCCTGTGCACTGGGATGGATCCAGACTGGGCTGGCGCCCTAGCTGTCAACCAGTGGCCTGAAAGGCCCCAGGTTCGATTCTAGTCCAGGGCACATGCCCGGATTGTGGGCCCGGCCAACAATGGGGTGGGGAGGGGCGCCAGAGGCAGCCGATCAATGGTTCTTTCTCATCATTGATGTTTCTATCTCTCTTTCCTTCTCCCTTCTTCTCTGAAATCAATTAAAATGTATTTAAAAATAAACAAAATAAAGACTGGGCTGGCTCCCGCCCCTGGTTCTCAGCTCTGGCCCCAGAGGCTGGGCTAACCCACCATTTGTGGTACTTTCTGTTAACATGGAGCTGCTGGTGGTCAGAGTTCTGCTGTTTTAAGGCAACTGTTACTAGAAGGGAGCATGGTGAACTGGGACATGCTCACCCTCCCCAATGCCACGTGGAAAGCGGACGTTTGGATTAGAGCAGGATTTCGACTGGTTCTGCGGGTCCAGACAGAATTTTCACTAACCGTATACTTTTCTTGTTCAATATTTAAACTCACTGCAGATTACGCTGCGTGAGAGAGGAGCTCTGAACACTTGGGTGGAAAGAAACTGTAGAAATGAGGTCAAGGCCAGCTCATGAAAGGGAAGGAAGTCAGGGCCTGGTGCTCACACAACAGTCAGGCCTGACAGCGGCTGCTCTGAACAAGCCAGACTCATAATTTCTGCCCATTTGGCACCTGTGAGCCTCTTTCCTTGCAAATCAGGGGCATTATTTTTGCAATCCAGCAAGATAATCAAGCCCGAAGGACATGTCACTCCTGTGAAAGCAGTAGAACCTGTTAGGCCGACAGGGCACACGCCTGGGACAGGCCGGCTCCCCTGTGTCTGTTTCTTAGCAGCAGGACAGAATGTGGCTCCTTTCGCACTTGGGTACGAAAAGGCTGGATAAAAACCTGACCGGGATGCATAATTATGGAGGAGAGAGGCTCGTGGCCAGCCCAGGGCTGTTTCCAAGGCTTACCTTCCCGTTTCCTGTAGATTCCGGCTAATGGCTTCCCCTGGCATTTGACTTCGTGATGTGCAACAGAGTTCTCTTCCTGAAGCGGGGAACGCATTCCAGAGCATTTGTTCGGGCTCATGTAGGTGTAGATCTTGGACTGCCCGGTGAACACATTCTCCTAGAACGACAAACGCGTATTCTGAGAGGCTGGAAGAAGACCCCCCCACAGCATTGAGTGGAGAAGGAACGAGCAGACCGCAAAAGACAAAGAACCCAGCAATCGTCCTCTCTCCACAGCAGGGAGAGCAGTGGAAGGTGCGGCTCGCCCAGGCCCCAGCTGGCCGTTTCTCGAACACGTGTGGTCTCTAGCTCTGGTCGATAAGGGCACACCTGGCCAGCCGGAGGACCAGCTGCACACAAAGGTCTAGATAAGCAGGAGTCCACCTACCAGCAGGGAGTTGGGTTGGGAATGGCCCAGAGGAAACTAATGCAGACTCTGAAAGGCCTGCGGGGAGGGGGCAGAGGCTGACTCTGGCAGGAGCCTCGGGGAACCTGATTAGCCACTTCTGGGCCCCAAGGTCAGCTGGCAGGACTTGTCCCTACTGTCTTAGCCTTGTGTGTGCCCAAACCTGACTCTTCTCAAATGAAAGCAGCCCAGCAGCCTCCCAGGACCTGGGGCTGGCTGCAGGCGGGAAGGTTCTCGGGGTATCTGGGTGGCGGGGGTTGAGAGCTGATAAAAGCAGGGCCGCCGCCAGCACATTTAGGGCGGTCCCTCTACTACAAATGGTCCGGGATGGGCAGGCTGGTAGGGTGGCCCAGGTCACTGCTGGTGTTTCTGGGTGTGGGGCCTCCAGTGAGTAAGCAGACAGGAGGAGGGCTCCCCCAGAAACACTGCTAGAGCCTTTCTGCCTGGTGAGCCATTCAACACCGACTCAGTGAGGCCAGGGAGGCCCCGCACCCCTGGGAAGGCAGCCACCTCCGGGGCGGCTGGGTCTTGGGTGGAAATGCCGTAAAGACACAAACTTTTCCGAGGTCGGACACCGCCAGGGTCATGGCGGAGCGGGTGTGGACGCCACTCCCAGGCAGGCCACAGAAAAGGAAGCTGCCCGGCCGGGCGTCCCGCCCGCATCCCAGCCCCGGGGCGGCGGGCGGGGGCCGCGGGGCGAGCCCACGTGCTCACGGCGCGGGCCGGCGGGGCGCCCGGCCCTCGGGGCGCGCTGGGTGAGTGCGGGGAGGGTGCCTGCTTACCCCGTTGGCGCGGGGCCTCCCCGGGCCCCTCCGCTCCACCATGTCCGGGCCCGGGGCCGTCGCTGCCACCGCCACCGCCGCCGCCGCCGCCGCCGCCTCCACCGCGCGGGGCTTGGACATCTTCCTGCCTGGAGAGGGGGACCCGGGGGAAGCGGGGGAGGGGGCGCTCAGGGCGCGGCGGGGCGGGGAGCGGGGCCGCCCGGGCCGGGCGCCGCGACGGCGCCTCCCGCCGCAGCCATGTTCAGAGGGCCCGGCGGCGACGGGCCGCCCGCAGCGCCGGGAGGCAGGGGCCGAATGGCCGAGCCCGGCAGGGGCCCAGCTCTCACCCTCCCGCCGGGCCCCGCGCGCCGCCCGCCCCCCGCGCGGCCGGGCCCGACACACCCACCTGCAGCCCCGCCAGGCCCATGGCGGCGCGCCCCGCGCCCTCGCCGCCGCCGCGGCCCGGCCACCACCGCTGCCACTGCCGCTGCTGCTGCTGCTGCCGCCGCCACCAGCGCCGCCGCGGCGCCCCGGGGAAGGGCCGGCGGCGCCCCGCGGCGCCCCCTTCCCCCATGGCCTGCGAGGCAGGGCCCGGCACCCGCGCGCCCTCGGCCCGGGACCGAGGACGCAGGGAAGGAGGCGCTGGCGGCGCTTCCTCCGCGGCCCGCCCGCTCGCCGCCGCCCACCGTCCAGCGCCCGGCGCGGGGAGGGGCCGGCGGGGGCGGCGCTGCGAGGCCGCTCCGCGGGGAGGAGGCAGGGCCGGCCCGCGGCGCCGGCGAATCCCGGCTCGGGCGCGCCCCCTCGCGCGCGGCCTCAGCCACTCGCCGCGGACAGGGTGGGAGACACGGTGATGACAGCCCGGCTCTCCGCCCGCCGGCCCGCGGGTATTTTGGGAGGCCCGTCCGTGCCAGGCGCGATCAGCAGCGGCGTGCCCGAGCCTGGGCTCACGAAGCGTTTTAATGGGCATTTGACCCTTCTCGCAGGCCCGTAGGGCGCGGGTCCTGTGGCCAACCCGGCTAAGACGGGGACACTGAGGCTCCAGGGAGGCGAGGGGCTTACCCAAGGCCATCGAACTGGAGTGAGAAACCCGGGCGAGAGAGCGAGCCCGGGTTATAACGGGAAGTTTGCTGGGGGCTTTTCTTGCATAGACTCTCTCATTCAAACCTCTCACACCCTAGGAAGATAGATATTATTATCTCTTTTTCGCAGATGGGGAAACCGAGGACCAGAGGCGTGAGGAGGTTGCCAAGTTCTCGGAACTAGAAATGGATTTCCAGGCAGCTGAGCCCAGAGTCTGCACTCCCAGCCACTACCCCTCCGGGTTACAGATGAGGAAATTACAGCTGGGAGGAGCCCATGGCGGTGCAGAAGGGGTTTTTTAGCAAGTCGCCAGGGGCTCCTTCCCCACCCCCACCCCGGAGAGGAAAGGTATTAGTCAGGCAGGGGTTGCAAGACTGTGGTGTCCGATTCCGCAGAGCTCAGTGCCTGTCTCACTCTACTGCAGTCGTCAGGGTTTGAGGGCTGAGGCCAAAGAGCCCTGTATTTGTGCAAAGTCAGATGTAAACAAGACACCTTGGGGCGACTCCCTCCCGCTACTTGGGTCACGACCTGGGCGCAGGGATTGGGTTTCTCTCAGGGCCTCCGGCCCGCGTGTTTTGTGACCATGGCCAAGTCACTTTCTCAGTCTAGGGCCTCAGTGTCCTCCTGGATGAAAAGCAAGACCCCTGGATTCCATAACCCACCCAGGGCACCTCCCAACATCCACAGATTCAACAACCACCTGTCTCTTTAAGGAGCTACCTGAATAGGATTAAATGGCAGGACCCAGCTCAGGAAAAGCCTCTCAGACCAGCTCAGGCTTTAGCATCCTTCAGGGCTCCCCCACTCCATCCCGCCCCCACCCTCCCGATCACTAACGCTGCCCACTGAACAGCAAAAGGCCATTCGGGGGGAGGCGGGGTGAAAGAGGGGTGCAAAGAGACACTCTGACAGCTGCGTGGAGGCATCGTTCCGGTCCGCCACATCAGCAGGGCAGAGGTTTGCAGTTGTCCAACTCACGGGAATCGTAGGTTGAGAGCAGCTGCTCAGACCACCTTATCCACGTCACACAGTATGTTAACCCCCCACCTGCACACACCCTCATGGCCACAGTGATCTCTATTTTAGGCAAGTGCAGGGGATACATTAAAGTACAAGTCTAGCACCCTGCTCTTCTCAACTCTGCAGCTCTAGCACCTAGAAACTGTAACATAACTCATTCAGTATAAGTTTCATAACTGTCTTTCCTTTCTCTGTACGTAAGGTGTCCATATATACTTGTAACAAATACACCCATCAGCAGAAACTCCTAGATCTCCTAGCAACAGTATTCAACAGCAGTGATGCGAAGGGCTAAGCCTTATTGACTGTTTACCATGGGTTGGGCCCTGTAATAAGGCATTATTACATTGAACCTTCCCAACCATTTATGAGAAGGTACTATTCCCATTTTACAGATGTAGAAATTGAGGCTCAGGGAAGAGAACCCTCACTTGCCTAAGGTTTCTGAACCCCGTTCTGCTATATGAGGGTACTTTGCAATGAAGAATATATATGGAACTCGGACACTAACAGCAATGCATTCATTCCACAAACATTTACTGAGCATCCACTTTGTGTCGGGCCGTGTGGTAAGGACACAACAGCAAACATAGAGGCCGATGGGGCACAGTGAGGACAGGGATTAGTAAGGCCCTAGAGGCCATGGTGAGGACTGAGGATTTGAGCAAAGGGGAAGTTGGGGGCAGGAGGAAGTAGTGAAGGTCATATGATAAAAACCTGTGTTCTTGGGGGCCATTCTAGCAGTTGAGGGCTAATAAATTGGAGATGGCAAAAGTGAAAAAAGGGAGACCAATTAGGAGGCCATCTGACAGTAGCAGGAGAAATGGACTGATCCTCAAACGAAATACTCAAGGTTGAAAATATTCACATGATTGTAAAACTTCAAAACCAGGGAGGAGTGGCCTGGTGTCTAACCTTTGGTTCCAGTGAACTACAAGTTTGAAACAAAAACCACTTTTCTAGAATAAAAACAACAAACGAACTCCTCATTTGAAGGGCTGTAAATAACTTGATATTTACGATACCAAATGCCCAATTTAATAGTTTGCAAGAATACTGTAGCCTAAGAAATAAGTAACTACTAACGTGAGGGTCAGGTGAGACAGTGAGAATCACTAATCAATACACCACAAGGTGATGTGTAGGCCTGCCATGATGGAAGAGGTACAGCGGAACCAGGAAAACAGCATGGCCAGAGTCTGGACAGTAACTTTGGGCTTCAGATTCCACCTCTGAAAAATGGGAAAAACAGCCCAGTCGGTGTGGCTCAGTGGTTGGGCATCGACCTATGAACCAGGAGGTCAGGGTTAGATTCCTACTTATGACTCATGTCCCATCAAGGGGCACCATTGATATTTCTATCCCTTTCCCTTTCTGAAATGAATTTTAAAAAAACATATCTTTTAAAAAATGGAAATAAAAATTTTTAAAGATTAACTGAGATAATGAAGTGCCTGGCCCTTAATGGTAATTATGAAGTATTTAAGTAATTCAATGGCAAAGTACTTAGTTTTGCCCCCTACCCTTATAGATTAAAGCAAACTATTTTTTTTTTAATGCACTACTGTTGAAATAGGTAGTTTACATTATTTTTCTGTGATGGTAAAATGAATCAGGGAAGCATACCTTTAAGATTTGTCAGATAAATTAGTTAGATACTATTAATATACTTTTAGATGCTTAACACTTTTCTGAAGAAAAATATTCATCTTAATGTCCTCTGTGGATTGAGTTATTAAGTTCTTTAACTTGAAGTTCACTGTGCCTCATTTTTAAATCAGAATCTGGGTAAGTCTTGTCCCTAAAGACTCTAGAGGAATGCTGGGAGAATAAATGATGCAATTGGGTGCAGGAACTGAAAACAAAGGGGCCCAATAAATATTTGCAGAATGAATCCTTATTTTATTCATTATTATTGCTGTTGGGAGCATACTGCATTAAGGCAAATTCCTACTAAAATGCAGTGCCTTGGGATATAAAGAAAATGTAAAACCTCAGCTTAGTTTTTAAAAAATGATAATGCTAGTCAAACGTCACGCTCCAGTTTTTGCATGAAGGACACACAGCAGCTGGAAATGACCAGCAGATCACTTTGCCGCATAACATAGGTCTTACTGCCCTGACAGCGAACCAAGTGTGCAAAGGACTTGGGGCAGGGACATCCCACCCCAGCCTCTCTGATGGCAGAGGTCCTGACCAGCTGTGGACGAAGAGCTGCCTCAGGAGGTGCCAGGGGACCCCTCTCACCCCAAAGTTGGCCAGCGGGCCCGGGTCCCTGCCCTCTGCCCCGGCGGCGCAGAGCTGGGTCAGGGCGTGGGGAGGGAAGGAAGGCACCTGCCGCGCGGTCCACTCCGACGCGCTCTGCACGATGTGGGTTACCGATCCGCGCCCTCGCCTCAGGGTCACCCCCTTTCCCAACGAGAGGGAGTCCCGAAATGGGCAAAGCCTCGCCCTCGCCCATCTTTATCATGAATAACAACCATTCCCTGGAGGTGACCTGCGCTTTAATTTCCAAAGAGCTTTGACATATGGATCCCTTGCCTCTGGAGAGGCAGGTCAGTTGGTGCCAACACTTAGAGAGAGGGGAAACTGAGGTGCGGGAGGGGCTTCTGGATGCTACGAGAGGGGGTAGGTTGCGGGGTATGGAAGGTTCCGGAGCGTCCCTCACCCTCAACCCCCACTCCCCACCCCCACCCCGTCCCCGCGCCCCGTAGGAACAGCCCGCGGGAGGGTGCCTCCCCACCGCCGATCCCCCGCCACCCAGTCCCTCCTCCAGAGCGACCTCCCACCCCAGCCGCCCAGGCTCTGGCCATTTGGGCAGGCACTTACCTCTACCCATGGTGCCGGTCTGTCACTGCCTGGGATCTCCCGGGAAACGCAGCTTTCGAAAAAAGTTACAACAACTGTAGCCAACTGCTGCACGGAGCACCGGCTGCAGCCCTGATTGGCGCCGCCGCCCGCCTCTCCCCTAGTCGCGCGCCGTGATAGGCCAACGCGGGAGGAAAACCCGCCCTTCTCTCCGCCTCTCTGACTGGGGGCGGGGCGAGCGGCCGCACTCTCTACAAACACTAGCGGGATAGGTCCCCGCGGAGGAGGAGGAGGAAGGAGAGGATGTTTAAATTGTACAGCCTCCCTGCGCTGATTGGCTGCGGTGGAAGGACATCCGCGTTCCCGTTGGAGGCCCCAAACCCCGCCCCCTCACGGCGCTGAAGCTCCGCCTCAAGAGGTGTAGTCACGTGATCGGAGGACCCAGCTCAGAGCGGGCCATTTTTTCTCCAGCTTCACTGGAACCCGACCTTTGACCCGCCACCTCCCCTTATGACCTGGGAAGCCAAACTCCCAGCAGTTTGGTATCTCCAATACCATGACCAACTCCAGCAGTTTAATCCATTCATTCCTAGGTTCGAAGGGTTTATTGGAACAGTCTATTATTCCAGTAGTCAAAACCGCTGTTATAGCTCCCACCACCTGGGTCAGTAGGTAAAGGTAGAACCTCCGAGATCCTAGCCCACCACACCCACCCATTTCGCAAAAACAGAGGACCAGAGGGAACAGGGAACTTACTTGGTCCGTGGTCACCCAGCAGTTTCATTGCAGGGCCTGGATCAATCTTTGGATAATTATCTTAATCCCAGAGAAACAACTCTACAGTGTTTCCCACCCAGGGGAGCCACAGTGGGTGTCCCGGGCATTCTTTGATTTGAAAGAAGGGACAGTATCCAGCTACAGCTTTTTCCTGGGGATGTAGGCAAATATAGTCACTCACTTACCCATTCTCCCTTTGGTCCCCAAGAAGATTTTAGAGATCCCACCATTGCCCAAGGAGTTTACCAGTGCACCAGAAAAATTGGAAAGCAAAAACAAATGAAGTATATGAAAGCACCGGGGAAGGGAGTTGCTAAGCTGCTGTAAGGCATTAGCATATCATTTCAGCCCTTTGGCCCTCAACTTCCTCAAGCTGTCAAATGATTTTGGAGTTGAGCCAAGAGTGATCTCTAAGGTTTCTTCCAGCTTCCACAAATACACTGAGGTTTTTTACTTTCTCTAAAGTTTATAAATTCAATATTTTTTGAGTTGTATACCTGGCATTGTCTGATCCCTCAAGGATAATACAGTGGCAAATAAGACACATATCCATATTTTTTAGGGAAGAAACAAACAAGAGGCCACTTTTTAGAAGACATTAAATAGTGAGTAATGCTATAAGTACAATGAAAATGGGGTAAAATGTGGGAAGAGATTGGTGAAGTGAGAGAAATTCTTTTTGACTTTGGCTTTAAGTTATACCCTAGCCCTGGCTCAGTTGGTTAAGCATTGTCCTGTGCACGGAAGATTGGTGGCTGATTCGATTTCCAGTCAGGGCACTTGCCCAGATTTTGGGCTCGATCGCCAGTAGGGGATGTGCAGGAGGTAGGCGGTCAAACATTTTAGATATCTTAAATGCTACTAAGGGAGAGTTTACAAAAATAAGTAGCAGGGTGTCCATAAAAATATAAAGTGTTTTTGTTGTTAATCCTCACCATTTTTAAAGTGAATACATATATAGGGTGAAAATGTCAGGCAGAAACTCTCCACCTCCTTAACTCAACCCGTCGCCTGCAGAACCATCACCTTAGGAAAGATAGAGATAGGGTTGGTGTAATGGTCCAGATAATGACTACCAACACTTAGTTTGTGTGAAGAGTTGCCAGAACATTCTGGAAATCCATATTAAGAAACAGATGAGCCGAAACTGGCTTGGCTCAGTGGATAGAGCGTCAGCCTGCGGACTGAAAGGTCCCGGGTTCGATTCCGGTCAAGGCATGTACCTTGGCTGCAGACACATCCCCAGTAGGGGGTGTGCAAGAGGCAGCTGATCGATGTTTCTTTCTCATCGATGTTTCTGACTTTCTATCCCTCTCCCTTCCTCTCTGTAATAAATTAATAAAATATGTTTTAAAAAAGAAACATGATTGTTGGGAGCTAGGGAAAAGGAAAAATAGGGACTCACTAACCAATGAGTATAAAATTTCAGTTATGCAAGATGAATAAATTCTAGAGCTTCACTGTATAAGACTGTGCCTATAGGTGACAATACTACATTTGTACACATAAAAATATTATTAAGATCTCATATTAAGCCCTAACTGGTTTGGCTCAGTGGATAAAGCATTGGCCTGCAGACTGAAGGGTCCCAGTTCGATTCCAGTCAAGGGCATGTACCTTGGTTGGGGGCACATCCCCAGCAGGAGGCATGCAGGAGGCAGCTGATGGATGTTTCTCTCTCATCGATGTTTCTACCCCTCTCCATTCCTCTCTGTAAAAAATCAGTAAAATATATTTTTTAAAAAATATCTCAGTGTTATCATGATAAAAACTTTAAATTTTTAATTAAAGAAAAAACAAAACAGGTGAGCCCACCGGTGTGACTCAGTGGTTGAGTGTCAACCCATGCACCAAGAGGTTGCTGGTTTGATTTCCCCCTTAGGGGCCATAGGGATGCACATGCTGGGTTTCAGGCTCCATCCCCAGTAGGAGCCCTGCAGGAGGCGGCCAATTGATGTTTCTATTTCTCTCCCCAAAAATCAATTTTAAAAAACTATAAAAACAACAAAACACAAGACAGGTAATGCCCTGGCCAGGTGGGTCTGATCCTCGTTCACAAGTTCACAAGCAACTTTCTCCTCCTCCAGCCTTGCAGTCTCCCTGGAGCACTCCTGGTGGCAGTTCCCACTGAGACAGCTGGCAGAGCAGAATGCAGCTTTGCAGTGCATCCCAAAGCAGGGAGGGAAGCTGAGGCTGGAGCTGAGAAACACTATCTTGGTAAGCGATGCACTTGCCTTGCTACTGTACCTTCTCCTTACTTTGCTCCAGCCCCTTCCAGGGAGCGCTGTTTCCTCTCCCAGAAATGCAGTTGCCTCTTCCCTTTGCCTAGATAACACCTGCATTTCAGCTCAGTTATCACTGCCTCAAGGAAGCCTTCTTGGACTTTCTTGATGAGGTCAGATGCCTTTATAACAGGCTGTTAGTTTCTTTTTAATATTGGCACACTTCTGAGTTTAAACTTCGTGGATTTTTTATTTTATTTTATTAAAAAAATATTTTATTGATTTTTTTACAAAGCGGAAGGGAGAGGAATAGAAAGTCAGAAACATCGATGAGAGAGACATCGATCAGCTGCCTCTTGCATGCCCCCCACCCGGGATGCACCCGCAGCCAAGGTACATGCCCTTGCCGGAATCAAACCCAGGACCCTTCAGTCCGCAGTCCGATGCTCTATCCACTGAGCCAAACTGGTCTCGGCCTTCGTGGATTTTTTAAATTAATGCCACTAGACTGTAAAGGCATTTGTCTTTTTAAAATATATTTTTTTATTGATTTTAGAAAGGGAGAGGGGGAGAGATAGAAACATCAGTAAAGAGAATCATTGATCGGCTGCCTCCTCCATGCCCCACACCAGGAATGGAGTTTGCAACCTGGGCATGTGCCCTGACCAGGAATTGAACCATGACCTCCTGGTTCATAGGTCAGTGTTCAACACTGAGCCAGGCTGGTTGGGCCAGGGCATTTTATCTTTTTTTTTTTTAATTATTTTTTTTTACAGAGAGGAAGGGAGAGGGATAGAGAGTTAGAAACATGATTGAGAGAGAACCATTGAGCAGCTGCCTCCTGCACACCCCCTACTGGGGATGTGCCCACAACCAGGGTACATGCCTGTGGAAATCCTTTTCACGTCCTGCGTGTCCAGGGTTCCCATGTCAGGGTTCATCGTCTGGAGAAGGCCGCACACAAATGAATAGAGACTTAGAAAAGCATAAATTTGAGAGATGGAGGCCAGGCGGTAGCCCATCTCTAGTGGAAGGACTGCCTCGTGCTCTGGCCTGGCCATCCCGTTTATTAAGTCTGTGGGATCCACCCATAGCCCTCAGGTAAGAAATTCCAACAACAGAAATACCCAAAGGACAAACAGAGGTGTTTCTGTTAACAATGTTTTTAGCTCTGACCTTTCAGAGCAATTCAAGTTGTTTACCAGCCTCCCTGGCTCCTATACACATCTTTCTATTAGTGAGACAGGATTGGTTTCTGACATCTCCCCCTTTCTTTTCTTTAAAAAAAAATCTTGCATTTGTAGACTAGAAATAAACAGATAAGAACAAAAAATGAGACAAGCAACAATGACCACATTGAGAGGCAAATGAATCAGTCTGCAGTAAGTTTCTTTCCGGGCCAACATTTTTGAGTCCCAATTTCAATGTCTAAACAGTTCCTTATATGTACATGTCAGCAATGATACTTCAGTTCTGGATGGTGGACAAATGGTGGCAATGCAGGTCCAACCCTCTCTAGTTTGGTCTTGGGCAACCCGCAGCGACGCACAGCTGCTGACTGCCAGCATGGCAAGACGTTGTCAGCGTCTTCCATCTCTGGACTGTCTTCCTCCTGTCTTCATGGTTGGAGCAAGCGTGTCAATTCCTCTCTGTTTCAGGAATCCACATGGTTCTAAAGTTGTTTTCTGAAAACACACAAGCATATTCTTGACCAAAAGTTAATAAAGGAATCTTCTGACTTGCGATCCTATTTATTTTTTCCCAAACGATTTTCCTTTGGGTTACTTTGACATCATGTGTGTTTTTTTATGGGTGTCTTACTGTTAGGATTACATATGAAAATAATATTTTAAAGTAAAAAATTTCTTAATGTACTTATAGGAATAATTTTTTCTTACATGATATTGCTCCACTATCCCCCTTTTTTGTGTGAATAAAAGGGGCCTTTTTATAATGTAGTTTTGATAACTTTAAATTTATAATTTTTTAAGGCTATGGGATCCGCCCATATTTTTTAGCATAATAGGTTTATCGTATGTTAAGCAATCTTATCATGAGATGAACTACCAATAGAAATTTTAGTTAATACTTTAAGAACAGCTTTTTATCTAGTATAATCAAATTTCCTAGAATTTTCACTTATTTCCTTTAGCCAAATTAAATTAATATGAAAAACTTGACTGCTATTTTACTGTCAAATTTAATACTCTAACAACAATCTTAGTTTACCCTGTAAATATTAAAGGAAAGGATTGTTTGTATTCTTGAGTAGGCCCTGAGCATCCCTGGTGCTAAGGTAGCAGCTGTTAGCCAAGTTTCTGTTTGTTGTCTCTGTCCTGATCTGGGCTGGTCCAAGTCTCTGTTACCTGGGTCCCTATCTGGGCTGGGCATGGGAAATGAAGCAGCCATGGGGCAGAAGACCTCCCTCAGAAGGGGCGAGTGTTCAAGCCCCTGTAGTGGAAATCCCTTTTACATCCTGTGTGTCCAGGGTTCCCATGTCAGGGTTCATCGTCTGGAGAAGGCCACACACAAATGAATAGAGACTTAGAAAAGCATGAATTTGGGAAATGGGGGCCAGGCGGTAGCCCATCTCTAGTGGAAGGACTGCCTTGTGCTCTGGCCTGGCCATCCCTTTTATTAAGGCTGTGGGATCCGCCCATAGCCCCCAGGTAAGAAACAGAGGTGTTTCAGTTAACAATGTTTTTAGCTTGACCTTTCAGAGCAATTCAAGTTGTTTACCAGCCTCCCTGGCTCCTATACACATCAATTAGTGAGACAGGATTGGTTTCCGACACATGCCCTTGACCAGAATAGAACCTGGGACCCTTCACTCTCCAGGCAGATGCGCTATCCACTGAGCCAAACTGGTTAGGGCAAGGGCATTTATCTTAAGGGCAGGGACCATCCAATGTTCCTCCCTTGATATGTTTTTCTTAAATTTGTATTCTTAACTTCTAACATAGTAGCTGGCACAAAGTAGGGGCTCAGTAGATATTTGTTGAATGGACTGGGAAGTCTATGTGTAAATGGCCAAGGGGAAGTCAATTCCATGCCGGAATAGGGATTTTTCTGAATTACCTGCTTCAAGTAGCATCTGTTCCCTTAAAGACATAACTGTTTCTAGTGTTGTCATTCTGAGATTCTTTGTATATGCATGCAAGTAAAATACATTCCTATATATTCTCATAGGTGGAGGTGCTTCATTCTTTTTCACTGTAGAAAGTTCCATAGTTTAGTTAACCAATTCCTTTCTTCAAAGATATTTAGGTTGTTTCCCGTCTTTTGCTTCATTAAGCAATGCTGAGACTAATAATGTTGTGCATAACATTTGTGCATATGTGTGGCAGCTATAACTACCCATTAAAACACCCTCTTTTATATTGGTTCAAGGTAAAGAGCTTATGCAGAGATGGCAGCATGGATGCTCAGAAAATACCTCAAAGGGTGTGAGTTTCTAGGTCAGACCTGTTTTCAGAATCTAGTACTCATCTAGTCCTTGTTTACAGCAAGAGTGTAGGGGCCACTTTGAATTGTTCCAACCAAGCTCCAAAGATACTGATATATTAACTACAATGCTTTGATTTCTTTGTTGCATTTTTCCATATTTTTTTCTCCTTTCATGTTACAGAATTGTAATTGTTTGTTATTACCTTCTAGGCAATAAACTAGTCTAGTAGGTACCTGTGAACAAGACAAGATATAGGCCTTGTTCTTACAGAACTATTTTTATATTTTTACCTTTATATTTTTTTAAACAATGGAAGTAAAGTTTGAACAAAGCAATTAGTTGGCAATTTAAAATGTTTATTTATGTGTACAGACATATGTAATTATAATACATATTTATGCATAAAAACGTTATGTGGAAGATTCATAATTATTTTTGCTATGGCTACTCCCCACCTTACACTTCCTCTAGAAGAGTTCACATCTTAACCTCCAAGCGTTTCAACTGCTAGGTTTTCTTTCAGCATTAGGCAAGTGCGATGCGCCGCCAGTAGGGGGCAAGAATCAACCAGGCGTACCTATTACCTAAGCAACAGAGTCAAACAGCATTCTCAGAATGACTTTACAAAAGGGTTACCAATAAATTAATTTAGTCTGTGTTAGGTCATATGATATTAATATAAGGAAGAGAGAGGTATAGCGACAGACCTATTCTGCAATAGTTTGTTCAGGCACACTCATAATTGCATTGGATCTGCCAAAAGGCTCCCCGAGTTACTTGCGGTTTCATATTGGATAAAGTGCTTTGAACGAGCAATGTATATGGGAACATTTTCTTCTAGAATTCAATATGTAATGAAGAGCTTTCCAAAGTACCAGAGAAGCCACAAGGTAACTTCCTGGGCCAGAGCCACACACCAAAAGGGATCTGAAAACAGCTTCGGGCCCCTCCTAGCCCGACTTTGAAAGCAGTGTGGGACGCATGCGCCCGGCCCACCCGTTGACCCGCTCCTGGCACACAGGGCTGAGACCTTCTTCCCGGCAGTCAGCGGGATAGAAAGGGAGGGGAAACGGAATTCTCGCGAGGTCTCTCGAGCGCCGGCGGAAGCATTAGACACGTGACTCTCCGAAGCGGCCTTCGGCTTCCCCCTCCCCCTTCTCGGAAACCCGGCCCCCTCACCCTTCGCCCACCCGGAGCCGCGGTAATGGACCGTTTGGGTTCCGGAATTCCCTTGGATCCAACCACTGGTACCGGTTCGGCGGGAGCGGGCAGAGCCCGTGCTTGGCGGCGAAGGCAGGGGGCGGTCAAGATGGGGGGGGCAGACCATTTTCCTTCACCTAGGAGGGAGGCGGGGCGGAGAGGAGCGCGGTGGGGGAGGGAGGAAGTCACGTGGGGCGCGCTGCGCGCGCTGCGCCTTCTCCGTCGCCCCGCCCCCGCCCCTCCCGGCGGGGCGGGGGGATAGGGGGGAGGGGCGTCAAGATGGCGGCGGGGAGGTAGGCAGAGCCGGACGCCGCTGCTGCCGCCGCCACCGCCGCCTCCGCTCCTGTCGCCTGTGGTTCTCCAAACTCTCGCCGCCCGGGAGAAGGTGTACCGGCGTCGCATCCCGCGAGGAAAGTAAGTCCTCCCCTGAACCCTCTCCAGCTTCCACACTCGCTCTGCCGGACAGCCTCCCACTCCCACCCTCCTCAGGGGGCCGTGTGGGGCCGGGCTGAGGGGGGGCGCCGCCACCTCACCCCAGTTAGGGGCCTCCCTCGCCGCCCCCTGAGCTGTTCGCCCCGGGGCCCACGGGGGCACGGTCCCGTCGGCGGCCCCGTCGCGCTCGCTTCCTCCGCCCGTCAGCGCCGGGCCCTGCGGTCGCCGCGCGTGGGGCTATCGAGCCCGGGGGCCTCGCTGTCCCGGGCAAGAGGCACCCCTTTGGGCGGGGAAGCAGGGTGTGCGGACGCCGGCTCCGGCTCCGCTGGGGTCGCTTCCCTTGCTGCTCCCGCTATACACCGGGGCTGCGAGGTCCGGGACCCGTAGGAAAGTGAGCTCCGCGATCCTTCTAAAGTCCTCCAGCCCAAGGGTTGTTCCCGGTGTTATAGGGCGAGTGCGGGAGACTACTGGGTCGCCCCCAAACCGGACCCCGCACTTGCAGTGCCCAATTTCCTCGCTGTCTGGCCGGTGGGGAAGGTCCGGGACACGTGGGGACCACCTTCATGCCTCGCCGGGTCTGGAGGTTAATCTCACTCCCAGCGATCTCCCCCGTCTCCCGGAGCATCTGTCTGGAGGGAAAGGGCGGTTGAGGAATTTGCTTATACTTTGAGAGTTTGAAGTCACTAGCACCTGAAGTTCCCCAAACCAGTGTACGCGGTGGTTTCCCAGAAGTGGTTCGGGGTCTGTTTAACCGCCGGGGAGATTGGGATGTTCCTGCGCTAGTGATTGTTTCTTTCCTGACCCAGGCACCCAGCTCCTCCCCTTCCCACCCCGGCTTTGTGGCTCTGTTGGTTAATGTTTGCGGACCACTAACTTGATCCTCGCACAGAGAAGTTCTTTTTTCCCCCTCCGGGCGTGCGCCGTGTCCTGTGGGAGGCTTTTGTTTTTTGGGGGGGAGTCGTCGGTAGAGAAACGTGGGAAAAGGACGGGGAGAGAAAAGCGAGAGTCGAATGAAGCTACGTTTTTTTGTCCATTGAATTGCGCAGCCAATTGTAACTGCACCCGGAAGTTTGTGCTGAACACGTGTTGACGAGGGAAGGTTAAAACCTGGGTCCCCTTTGACCTTTGAAAGTGGATTATTAGCCTGTTTATGTTCAGTTAAATGTTTCATATTCTCCAGACAACCAGCATTAGAGACGGAATGGGGCTTCTCACGGGCCGTCCGGGAGGGTCGCAAACGCTGTCAAAGCCCCAGGTTGCACCAGCGCACAGACTGAACGCATTTGCAGACACACTCAAGCAGCTACCAGCCCTGACGGATTCCATTTCCCCCAGTTGCTTAGGGCAGTCAGAACTGGTTTTCAAGCTGGGGGACAGGTTGCGAGGGGAGGGGGAGTGGTCAACCTTACTGCACAAAACATAGTTTGTCCAGCGTTTTTAGGGTAAAATGCAGGATTTGCTACTAGTGCCTTGAGTGGCACATTCATTTTGCAAGCAAGGGAACATTTTATTTTCATGTTTAAAGAGGCTTTACCTTACCAGAGCAGTGACATCCCCCCTCCCCCCGCTTCTTTTTATCTCCCAATCTAACTTCATGCCACATGAATCTCTTAAGAATTTTAAATAAATTTTACATTAGTTGCTGGGTAAGCATTAAAAAGGGAGGCTTAGTGGCTTGCTGTTCATTCATTTATTGAATGCTGCTATGTCAGGCAATTTTACATGTTTTAAGGGCTTTGCTGAAATTACTAATTAAAAATAGGTAGTATGGGCCCTGGCGGGATAGCTCAGTTAGTGCGTTGTCCCCGGTAATGCCCAGGTTTCAGGTTTGATCCCCAGTCAGGGCACATACAAGGATCAAACAATGAATGCCCAAGTAAGTGGAACAACAAATCGATGCCCCCCCTCCCATCTCCCCCTCTCCCCCTCTCCCCCTCTCCCCACCTCCTCCATTCAATCAATAAGTTAAAATTAGAAAAAGAAATAGGCAGTATGGAGATTCTTTATATGCTTTTTTTAGAAATTTAAAAATTTTTTGATTTGAGAGAGAAAAATTTTTTGATACCGACTTGTTCCACTTATTTATGCATTCATTGGTTGCTGTTATATGTGCCTTGACGGGGGATTGAACCCACAACTGTGGTGTATATGGACAACGCTCTAACCAGCTGAGCTGCCCAGCCAGAGCTTTACATGCTTGTTAAAGTGATTCACCTCAAAGAGTAGCTACAGCTACATTTCGGCATCTCTTAGTCTCTGAATGGAGCTTTGGTTTCAGAGCTGCCACCTGCGAAGGACACGAACACTCAGGTCCTAGTCATCTGACTTCATGAGGCTCTGTGGGTCCCGTGCTCTGCCTAAAGTAAAGACAATTTCTGGGAGGAATTGCTTTCACATTAAGTAGCTAATTAATAACCAAGTTAATAACCAAAATGGTGTCATCTTAAGGTTTTTGGAATGGTCTTTGTTTTTCAGTGCTAAATGACAGATCCACTTTGTGGTTGAATTTACTAAATGTTAAGGACCACCTTTGGATAGTGCTGAAATACCTCCCCCAACCTTTTTACTGCATACCACAGTAAGAAATACATTTTACATTGTGACCTAGTGCACATAGACCCACAGAACTGAAAAACTTGTCTTATGAAGTAATGTTTTCTAATTTTCTGCTCTGTGCTGAGATGTTGGACAACCCACTGTGTTGTGGCCAGCAGTTTGAAAAATGCTGGAATAAGGTTAAAAGTACAGAATCTTGGAGGTATGTGGTGTGAGGCCTCCTGGGTTTGTAATTCTGCTCCCATCTGGTTTCGTTGTTGTCGTGCTACACTTCCTCTCTCGGCCTCAGTTTCTCATCTGTGACAAGGGGATAATGGGTAGCATTTACTCAGGGACTATTTAGAAGGTTAAAAGAGAAAGAAAATCCAACCATATACTAAAAATAAAGCTGGCCATGTGAATTTGATGGTTGTGATCAAGAAAGTTGTTTCATTTCTGCATTTGATCCCCCCCCCCCCTTTTAAATCCTCACAGGATATTTTCCCGTTGTTTTTTTTTTTTTTTTTTAAAGAGAATGGAAGCGGTGAGGGAGAGAGAAACAGAAACATTAATATCAGACACATCAATTAGTTGCCTCCACGCACTTCCACCAGGGCTGAGGATCAAGCCTGCAACCAAAATGTACATGTCCTTGACCAGAACCTAACCTGGGAGTGGGCGCGCTAACCACTGAGCACAGGCGAGGGCCTAACCTGATGGTTGGGTTTCTTTTGTGAAGCGTTTTTTTTCTCTTGTGAAGATTTTTGAGACTTTGTTTTTATTTTCTTTTTCTTTTTTTCCAGAGAGAAAGGAAAGGGGAAGGAATGGAGAGAGAAGAAACATCAGTTTGTCGTTCCATTTATTTATGCATTCATTGGTTGTTTCTTATGTGCGCCCTGACCAGGGATCAAACCCCAAACCTTGAAATATCTGGATGACCTCTAACCAACTGAACTACCCAGCCAGGGCTTAAAACTTTGTTTGTAATCTACAGATTCCTTTGTGAATCCTTTCTTCCTGTAGGGTTTGCAATGAGAACGGGGAAAAGGGCTCTTTAACTGAGCAGTTGCTCCCTTGAGAATTAGGTGTTTAAAAAATAAGAGTAGTATCTTTTTAGATAAAGAAAATTCTCTTTATACTGACCATTTTTCTCCTTGGGTTCTTTTTTAAAATATATATTTTTAAAATTTATTTCGGAGAGGAAGAAAGAGGGGAGAAATAGAAACATCACTAATGAGAGTCATTGATCAGCTGCCTTGGTTCCTGTTACTGGGAACCGAGCCCGCCACTCAGGTGTGTCCCCTTGATCGGAATCGAATCTACAAGCCGATGCTCTATCGAGCCAAATCAGCTAGGGCTCTCCTCATACTCTTTTTAAAAAAATATATCTTGCCCTAACCGGTTTGGGTCAGTGGACAGAGCTTTGGCCTGGGGACTGAAGGGTCCTCTGTTCGATTCCTAATCAGGGCACATGCCGAGATGGTGGGCTCGGTTCTCAGTATCAGTCCTCAGTAGCGGGCGTGCCGGAGGCAGCTGATCAATGATTCTCATTGTTGATGTTTCTGTCTCTCCCTCTCCCTTCATCTCAGAAATCAATAAAAATATATTTAAAAAATGAATACTCATTGGTGAACGGTATCTGCTAAATTCTAAGTGGTTTATTATCCTTAAAAATTTACTGCTCACCCAAGGCTACTTTTCCCATTGATTTTTCCTTTCAGAGAGAAAGGAAGGGAAGAGGTAGAGAGAGAGACACACACATCAGTTGGTTGCCTCCCACAGGTGCCCTGACTGGGGCTGCAAATGTAACCTGCAACCCAGGCATGTGCCTTTGACCAGGAATTGGACCTTCAGTTCGTGGGCCTGTGCTCTAACCACTGAACAGGGCCAAATTCTTAATCTGTATGTCAGTCACACATCTGGGCTTAGGAAAGCAAAATTGAAGCTGAGTAAAAAATCAGACATGCTAAGCACTATTAAATAAGGAGAAATAAACCTTTTTGTATTAGTTCTGGGAAAGATAACTTGCTGAAGATATTTTCTGTGCACATTTAAAGATATCTGTCAGTGTCCTGAGAGTGATTAACTGGATACATGACACTTTTGGTAAAAAGGGAACTCGTATTTTATAGAACTAATTTGGAAATTAATTATTGGATAGGTTTCCAACAAATAGTTTGTATTCTGGGAAATAAAGTGTTGCATCAGTGATGTAGGAAAAAAAGATATTTTGGACATGATACTAATGTTTATCAAAATGATAAGTAGCTAACTTTTGTTTCAGGTAGTATAGTGATTCCTTATTAGGCAAGTTGTTTTATTCCTATTTGAAGATGAGGAAACTGAGTCATAGTATATTACTTGATCATATTATATTTGCTAAATGGGTGATGTAGCCAGTATTTGAACCCAGATATTCTGCTTGACTCCGTGGTCTTTTCAACCTCTGTTGTGTGTGGCTGCCACTGCAGACACATCCCTTGTATCTGGCATGAGCTGTAAGCTATAAAGATCTGTTTTAGGTCTCAACAAGAGAAACCTTGTCCTCCTTGATAGGTTTCAGTGTTGGTATTTTGTGTGGGAACTGTATCCTTTCATTCTTCCGATTAGCTATTGTTTCCTCAGGATTCTCTTCCTGCCAAGGATGGCTCTTAGTTTCTCTCTCCTACTGTGTCCTTGTTTCTTATTTATCATTGTTGCTTTTATAGTGTACTATTTTGAACTAGGTGATTATATTCAAATGTATTTATGATAAAAATGGAGCCATTTTGTTGTCCATTGTCCGGGAGAGAATCACTGCTGTTAGTAACTTTTGGGTTTGTTAGATTGCTACATTTGCCTGCCATCGGAGGTCTATGTGATCCTTAGTAGACACAATGTAACAGTTCTCTTACACCTAACACTATCTGCATTTATATGTATTTAGACAGTTCAAAGTGAAAATGTTTTCCCTCTCAGTAATAAATCCTACTTACTAGTATTATAAAGCAAGAAGATTGGACAATATAGCCTTTTAAGGGCTCTCTCAGCTGAGCACTGAAATTCCGTGAGTCTGTAATAATTTCAGAATAGGGATATGATTAAATATTAAGGGGTCTGCCTAATGGAGTTAGAGAATGGCACAGATGTTTCCTCTCTATCCCTTTTCCTCCCCCTCACTGCAAAAAAAGTACAAGTAGAGAATTTGTATTCAATTGGCTAAGAGAAAGTACCCCTAGATTTGTTTGTGTGTAAAATGTATATGAAATTAAATTGTCCTTTATTAATAGCTTCTAAGAGAAGATAACTTTTACAAGTATTGCCAATACTAGGTCACTACTCAAATTAGAGGTCTCAAATTGTGATTCCTATGAATGAATTTTGAGTAGATCACTGAACTGCTGCCATCATTTTTTGTCTGAATATCAAGTTTCTCCCTCAAATTCTTCCCTTCCATATTTTTGTGCTTTTAAAAAATAGGGTTTTTAAATTATTATTATTGATTTCAGAGAGGAGGTGGGGGGAGAGAGAGAGAGAGAGAGAGAGATCGATCAATGATGAGAGAATTATTGGTCGCTGCCTCCTGTATACCCCTACTGGGGATGCAGCCAAAATCTGGACATGTGCCCTGACCAGAAATCCAACTGTGACCTCCTGGTTCATAGGTTGACACTCAACCATTGAGCAACACCAGCTGGACATATTTTTGTGCTTTTAATGCCCATTGTTCAGGAAGTATATTTCAAAAAGCTCTCATTTGGTGACACTTTCGTTTCTTGGTGCAAAACTGATGGATTAAAGGGCCCTGGGACCTCCAAGGATTCTGTGGTTTGTAGTAAAGGAGTCACTGCCTTAAACCAGTATGCTTTTGTTTCTAATGTACATAAACTATTTCCAGTAATTACTTTTAAAATATAGCGTTTTGATAGTCTCAAGTTCTATTAATTTAGGTCAAGATTTTATCCATAATAAGTGGGCCAAAACCCCCTGTTCCCACAGGTCCTAGGATGAGGTAATTATGGATTGAAAATGTTTTTAAAGCATTTAAAATACATATTTGTACTGTGCATCTTGCTGTCTGCTACTCCATTCCCTTCCGATTTTAAGTTAAGTGTTGAAACTTTCAGGGTTATCAACATTGAAAATAAATAGGCTTTGAAGATACAGATGTGAATGGGTGATCTTGACCAGGGAATTTACTAGTAAGCTTTCTGAGCCTCAGTTGCTTAAGGTTGTGGGCTTGTGATGTGTATGGAGAGCCTAACACTGTGTCAGGCTTGTAAAAGGTATTTAGTCACTGTCAGTTCCCTTCCCTTCCTCTTTCCTGCTCAAATTGTTTTCTTTTGTAGGCTTCTTTTCCTTTTTCTGAAAAGTTTTGGGAAGTCTCCTTTGGACTCGGTCCTTCCTCCCATCCTTTAAATTGTGAGTCTGCTCTTAGTTTCAATTCTGGATGTCTGTAGTTTTCTACCTTATATTCATTCATGGGTTCATTAGAGCTTCTTTCTAAGTGATAACATGCTTGTGTGGCATAGATCTACCTAGGAGATTTCTCTGTTAAATATATTGCTTTCATCTAAAATAGTAGTTCTTACTAGTACACGTTGGAAGTCATGTTTATTGCATTCTTGGCTAACACCTTTTTGTAGGATATAACAAAACATTGACTCTTTTTAAGTTCAGGTTCTTCTTTTAAAAAATATACATATGTATATGTATATATATAATTGATTTTCCACAGATAGGAAGGGAGAGGGGTGGATGAGAGAGAAACATTGATCAGCTGCCTCCTGGACACCCTCCACTGGGGATGTGCCCACAGCCAATGTACATGCCCTTGAATAGAATCCAACCCAGGACCCTTCGGTCCCCAGGCCGACCCTCTATCCACTGAGCCAAACCGGTTTCGGCACAAAACATCGACATTTAATTCTGTTGCATAGTTTGAGAACAAATGGATTAGCTGAAAATTAGTATGTTTATATAACATGAAATTAGCTTTCTGAGAAAAACAAGTACAGATTTCCCTTAAGTATGTTTGTATATATAAATTGGTTCTTTCAGATAAATTAATGAGAAAAGTTAAAATTGAGAAAGTTCTGTTAAGTTTTTGTTTCATGTGGTTGTAGAATACTTTTATCTCACTCCTAAGGGTACAATTGGGAAACCCCAATCTAAAATGTACTTGCTTGCTCCTAAATAGGCATTCCTCTTTAAGATCCATATAACTCATCTTTCAGGTCTCCTAGGCTCAACTTTTGATTACTCTTTCTTGGCTTAACTCTAATTATCCATCAACTTGTGGGTTTTTAAAATATATATATTTTACTGATTTTTTACAGAGAGTAAGGGAGAAGAATAGAAAGTCAGAAACATTGATGAGAGAGAAACAACAACGATTCAGCTGCCTCCTGCACACCCCTACTGGGGATGTGCCTGCAACCAAGAATCTAACATGCCCTTGACCGGAATCTATCCCCGGACCCTTCAGTCCGAAGGCCAACGCTCTTATCCACTGAGCCAAACCAGCTAGGGCCTCCCTTCCATTTTGAGCTTTCATTGGGATTCTTTTTTCTAAATATGTTGAAATCCATATCCCCTTCTTTATTTCCTGCTATTGCACACATCAGCTCTCCTGGTCTGCTGTAGCAGTTGCCTAAGGTGTCTCCCTGCTTCTGGTCTTAAGGAGTGCCAGTGTCTTTCTCGCGCCCATGGGTTAGAATACACTGTCCAGGAGATCCTTGTCCACCTGAGGATTTTCCTTGACTCTCAGCTCCAGTGTCATCTTCGTAACCTCTCCCTCATCAAAGTTCAGCATTTCCTTTGATTTTCCCACAGCATTTTGTGGACATATTCTTGCTGTGATTGATATTCTTTGCTGTCCTTTCTATCTTAACTAAAGGCCCGATGCACAAAAGTATGCCTTCCTTCCCTCAGCTGCCGGCATTGGTTTCCCTCTGGCACCCGGGACCTGGGCCTCCCTCGCAGCATCCCCTGGCTTCGTCAGGAAGGACATCCAGTCTAATTACTATTATTATAGATTAGAATTTTGAGGGATCAGAGACTGTTCCTCCTTTTGCCTGACATGCAACCAGTTCTTCATAAACATTGAATGAATGGATCTGGTAGAAAACGAATGCTGGTGTATATTTAGAAGATAGTTAATTATCATTTTACTTTTTTTATGTTAATATTTAATATTTTGTTCTAAAGATGGTGGAGCCAGGACAAGATTTACTGCTTGCTGCTTTGAGTGAGAGTGGAATTAGTCCGAATGACCTCTTTGAGATTGATGGTGGAGATGCAGGGCTTGCAACTCCAACACCTACCCCTTCAGTTCACCAGGTAAGAGTCCTCCAAAGCCTCTAAAAAGTAGATTCCCCCCCCTTAATTTTTATTTCTACTTATAAAAGTAGGTAATATTGAGGCTTAATTTAAACATGTATATGAAGGTTATTTTTATGTTGAGAATTAGTATTCAATCATGAGGTGGAAAACATTTGCAACGAAAATCAAAACACTTTTTTCCTTCATTGTATATATAAAAGTAAGAGATGAATTGTTTATTTTTCTGGGAGGATGGTTAATCTCTTTCTAGTTGTCTCTATGTACTTTATAGGGCATTTTTCTGAGGTTTTACTATACACATTTTCTGAAAGCAAAAGTGAGATTCTGGTGTTAGTGAAGCTGATATGCTTGCAGAGCTTGTTGCTTTTTGGCACTAGTGATTTTACATTCTATTTGAATGTAAAGCTTACTATTTTTTGTTTTAATAAAATACATACATCTCTTGTTCTTGAAACGGAATTCACTGCGTCATTCTTTTTCTCGATGTTTTCTCTCCAGTCAGTGCCACTTAGTACATTAGAACTAGGTTTGGAGACTGAAGCAGCAGTTCCTGTTAAACAAGAACCAGAGACGGTACCTACTCCAGCACTGTTAAATGTTAGGGTAAGAATTATTTAGATTTGACATTACTACGGAAATAGTTTAGGACTATAGTAAGGAAATAACCTTTCATACAAAACAGTTTTATCTCACTAGTTCTGATTTTTGCTACTTCTTTCCCAATATTCTGCTCTCACCTATTTTGTAAAACATTTGTTTCATTCTTATTTATTTATATTGGTCAAAAGATAATTTGGACAAAACAAATTTATTTTATTTATTGCAAATGACATAAAATTCATGAAGTAAAAAATAAACTGCATTATCCCATTATTCTCCATTTTTACTTAAGTTATTGTCCATTGGTATGTAATTTTTATGTGATTATAATTGTACTTTAAACATAGCAGTTATTAACTTAAGCCTAATGGTATAAAATTATTGGACAAACTGTTTAAAATTTGGTAATGTGATAAACTTGTTGAGTTTTATTTAAAAGTGATAAGTAGTATCTGGAAAATTCTTGTTACAGGGGTATGGAGAAATAACATAGTTTGAGGTGAAAAGGAAGTAGAAATAGAACTTACATTTATAAAAGTATCTCAGTTATACTTTAGTTGCTTGTAGTTACAGACATACTGTTATCTCAAATCTTGACCTTTTTTTAATTGGTGACATGGTCACCGATTATTTGTAATATACTTGTCTGGCCATTTGTGTGACTTGGGAATTTAGAGCTCTGCTTGGTGGTTTTATCTTGTTAAGTTCTAAAATTAGTAGAACCTGTGTGATAGCAAACATTGGACAGGAGTCCTGGAATCTTAGAAACCGAAAACGGTCCTCAGAGAAGTTGGGCCTCCAGAGGTGAAGTGATGTGCCTAGCTGGGGCGGTGCTGAGATTATACACTCTTTCTCTTCTGTTCCTTGTGTTACAAGGTTACTGTACATCACAGCTTGCTTAGGAGAGTCCCATTTCATGTTTACTCTCCCTAACAGTTATATAGAATGTTGAACTACTGTACCTTCTTTTCCTCAAAATGGTTTGTTCTAGTTAATAGTTTATTATAATCATATTTAATTAAAAATGAAATGCCAGTGGTTAGGTAAGAATAACAGTCAATTTTGGGTTTTAAATGGACTGCATTTATGACAGTGGCTACATGAGAGGAGACAGCATTTTTCAGTGGTGTGATGTGTATGCTTTTCTTTTCTAGCAGCAGCCTCCATCTACAACAACATTTGTGCTGAATCAGATAAATCAACTTCCGACCTTGGGATCTACAATTGTAATGACTAAAACACCACCTGTAACAACGAATAGGCAAACTATCACTTTAACAAAGTTTATCCAGACCTCTGCAAACACACGTCCTTCGGTATCAGTACCAACAGTACGAAATGCTATGACTTCTGCACCTTCAAAAGACCAGGTTCAACTGAAAGATCTTCTGAAAAATAATAGTCTGAATGAGCTCATGAAACTGAAGCCACCAGCTAATATCGCTCAGCCAGTTGCAACAGCAGCTAGTAAGTCTGCTTTCAGTGGTGTCAGTTGTCTGCCTTTGATAAGGATATATCAGTGTGTTTGTAAGGATTTCTTGGGTCTTAAAAGAACTGAACATGAAAGAGGTAATAGCTTTATGACTGTATACTTACAGTATTTACACAATTCAAAGCAAAAATTTAGAAGAGTTACATTTAACCGAAATGAGTTGTAGAATTGGCATGAGACCTCAGTTTTATATATGGTGAATAATCGGTTAATATTTTTCTCAATCCTTTAAATCAGTGCTTCTCAAACTTAATGTGCCTGTGATTCACTGGGGATCTTGTTCACAAACAGAATCAGATTCTGTAGGTATGGTCTGGTGGGGCACAAGATTCTGCAATTCTAAGCTTTTTGGAGGTGCTGTTGCTGGTGGTCCTTGGACCATGTTTAAGGTGAACAAGCTTTAAACTGATAGTCTGATACTTTAACTGACCTTTACAGTTTTATGATTTTGCCTGTCATTTGGCTTCATTACTTATGAACAGTTGTGGTTTTAGTAAATACTCCTTTAAAGTACATACATTCTCATTATAAAATAATTCACTATGTTTTCCTGGAAGAGTTAACACCTATAATAATTTCTTTTGGCAGCTTTATTGAGATACAGTTTACATACCATAAAATTTTCCCATTTAAATTGTATAATTCAGTGGGTTTTAATATATTCACAGGATTGTACAGTCATTACCACTAGTTAATCCATAATACTTTAACGATAGGTTTAGATTTAAAGGGAAACAGCCAAATAATATTTTGATCACACCTTTTTAGGAATTCATTTATGCATAAAGAATATAGATTTCATAGTTTTTCTGCTCTGGAGTGGCTTTTTTTGTTGCTCACTCATTGAACAAATATTTATTGAGTGCCTATATGTCAAGCACTGTTCTGGGATATTTGAGGCTATGGCTGAGATGAAAACTGTTGAAATCACTTCCCACATGGAGCTTGCATTCTAGTGGCATTTCATAGTATGTAAGTTACATAATATGTCAGGGATAATTGTGATGGAAAGAAACTAAAAATGTGTAGGGCAGGAAGAGGTTATAATTTTAAGTGGAGTACTCAAGCTTTGTGTTTAGTGTAGTACGGTTATTTTTAAAGGTAAAATAGAATTAATCTGTTGTTAATTTTGGTTATATCAAGTTTTAGTAGTATAGAAACGGAAAAATGAATTTTTAAGAGGGATATTTTTTCCTTCTCCGTTGAACTAAATAGTATCTGAGTCCCTGTTATATATATAAACAAACTATGTTGACTGATGGTGATGGTAACTGATTTCAGTTATATCCTGAGCTGACCACTATGCTATATGGTATTAGCCCTGATTGGGAATCGAACCATGACTTGCGGTTCATAGGTCAATGCTCAACTACTGAGTCACCAGCCAGGCAGGAGACAAGTTTTAATATCTGATGTAGACTAATGTATAATTTTGTGGCAGAATTGACTGCTTAGAAGTTGTAATGTGCTTGTGTTTATAAAGTAGAGGACTAGAGACATTCCAAAGGAAGGGACAAAGTGTTTGTAAGATGATGTTAGAACCAACTGTGTCTTCAGGGACAAATGCAATTAAAGATACAAGATAATCTAATCTTTATGTTTGGGTCTATACTATTGTGCCTTTATCACTATAGTCTTACTCTCAATATCACTCTCTTGAACTAACTGTAATCTGGCAGCTAGATACCCATTGAGAAATTATTTTCACTGTCGGGACTGATTTCTATTTTCTGCTGTGGAGAGCAGGACCGGGGCACCTAGTTCAGGTGCAGGGCAACATCTGAATGGCTCCTGGGAAACTTGGAGTGATCAGCAGTAAGTGGAAGCTGCTTTTCAGTAAACTTTTTCGATTTAATGAAGAGAGATTGCTGCTTTTATGTGAGTGCCTCTCTGAGTATTCCACTCCACTTTTCAAGTCAGCATGTGCTTTCATAACTTAAAAGAGAGGGTATGTGCCATGTGAGAATAAAGTTTAGAGAGAACAGAAAACAGGAGAAATGTAACCTCTGAGTAGAGCTGTATAATAGCACTCCCACATCCAAAATAGAAATTTTAAAAGACAAAAGACTGCAAATCAAGGCCGTCCTTGTATGGAAGCCTGAGCAACTCTGTCAGACCAGGCCAGGGCTGAAAAAGAAGCAGTAAGTGAATGCTGAAGATAAGCATATGTTTGTGTTGCAGGAGAGTCATGTTTATACTGAAAGGGAAGAACATTAAAAGTTTGAAACTGCACAGAGCAAGGAGTTGCATGTTCTTCTTGTATTTCTTATCTCTAGCTGTAACCCTGTTTGGAACCCTTAGCCCTCAGGGGTTCTCATCTCTCACTTGAGCTCTAGTCCTGCCACTTTGAGAACTGTTCACTGCTTTCCTACAGTTCTGTGACACAAATTGGAACCCAAAGTAACTTTATCTTTGTTCAGCATTATTTTGTCAGTGCTTTAATCCTAGTTGTTTTGGACTGCCCTGTGACAGGCTCCCTAAATACTTCCCATCTTTTGGTAGAAAAGACAAGACACTAATCATTGCCCTTGGTGAGATTTTCACACTGTGATCTCAAGAATTCAAGGTACCAGATGCTTCCCGAATACTTAGAGATGTAGGCTATTACAGGGGCTCTGGACTCCCTGACCAAGCAGTTCTACTTTGACACTCAGATTGAGGGCTTCTGTTGCTGTATCTAAGAAGTATGCAAAGCATTGGTATAAGACAGCGGTCGGCAAACCACAGCTCGGGAGCCACACATGTGGCTCTTTGGCCCCTTGAGTATGGCTCTTCCACAAAATAACGTAGGGTGCAATTGAAACTTCGTGGCCCGTGCGCAGAAGTCGGTTTTCGGCCTGGGCGTGTCTATTTTGAAGAAGTGGTTCTAATGCCAAGCCACACTCAAAGGGCCAAAGAGTGCATGGCTCTTGAGCTGCGGTTTGCTGACCACTGGTATAAGAGAAGAAAAAGTTCATCCTAAATTACTTGTTTTCTTTATTCTGAGGAAAGGAGGAAGATAGTCCCCCCTTTCTAGAAATAATTCTTTTGCCATGAAAGTTAGGTTCCTTCAGATCCAGTGAGATTGATTCTGTCTTGTTGATAATAGCAGGTTTTATTGTTTCTTTGTTGGTTTTAAGGAACCAAGTGAAGTAACTTTTTAAAAATTGATTTTAGAGAGTAAAGGGGGAAGCGATGGGGAAACAGAAAAATATCAATTTGCTGTTCCACTTATTTGCTTCCTGTATGTGCTTTGGCCGGACGTCTAACCCACAGCCTTGGTGTATCGGGGTGACTTTATAACCTCTTGAGTTCCCCAACCAGGGCCCCAAGAGAAGTGCCTTAAAAGAAATGCTGGCCCTCGGCATTTGTATTGAAATGAACTATCAAATAGTTTTGGTTAAAGCTTTCTTTTTGATAAATAGCTTTCAAGCTTTTTGTGCACATTTCCTTTTAAATTACTTGTTTTCTAAGGTTAATTCTTCCAAAATGGGACACAGCTTTGAATGTTTTCATCCTTATACAAACTTTAAGTTAGTTTGATAAGCAGATTGGTGTATTTGGGTTTATGAAGTGGGTAAACTTTACTGAATTTTTTTTTAATATATTTTATTGATTTTTCACAGAGAGGAAGGGAGAGGGATAGAAAGTCAGAAACATCGATGAGAGAGAGACATCGACCAGCTGCCTCTTGCACACCCCCTACTGGGGATGTGCCCGCAGCCAAGGTACATGCCCTTGACCGGAATCAAACCTGGGACCTTTCAGTCCATAGGCCAACTCTCTATCCACTGAGCGAAACCGGTTTCGGCTACTGAATTTTTTAAAAACTGTAAGAAAAGGAATTGAGACTTTGTTCTAAAATGTAAATTGACTCTCCCCTTCAGCTGATGTAAGCAACGGCACAGTAAAGAAAGAGTCATCTAATAAAGAAGTAGCAAGAATATGGATAAATGACATGAAGATGAGGAGCTTTTCCCCGACCATGGTGAGTTTTAAAGCTGTATCTGTATTTTTGTGTCATGTGAAAGACACTTGCCTAAAAGTGCTCTGAACAATCCTCAGGAAACTTTTTTTAGGGTGAAGGTGGGCTACTCAGCTACATAAACTAATGAAACAGCATTAAAATCACTGGAAAAAAACATATATACTGAACAAGGTGGTTAAAACTTGCGTAGTTGATAAGATGTAATGATATATGAAGTAATGACAATCTTTCGTTGTTGTTGTTGTTACTCCTCACCAGAGGATATTTTCTCTATTGAGTTTTTGAGGGAGTACAAGGGTGAAGGGGAGAGGGGACGGGAAAGAATGAAAGAGAGAGAAAAACATCAATGTGTGAGTGACACATGGATTGGTTGCCTCCTGCATGCACCCCAACTGGGGCTAGGGATTGACCCTGCAACCCAGATAGAGGTGCCTTTGATCCTTTGGTGCATGGGCCAACACTCTAACCACCAGGCAGGACAACATCTTTTTATTGTGGATCACATCTAATTGGGGAAAAAAACAGGGAATTAGTTGGTAACTGTTCATTTAGGATTGAATATGAATGAATAGCTATTTATGAGCTGTCAGATCATATAATGGTCTAGGTATGAATAATTAATATGATAATCGTTTTCTTACATTTTGGAAATGCTGTATGCTTCCAGTGTACAGAGTCCATCAATTCTGGACATTTATGTAAAAGCTGCGCTACATATAATAGTGTGTATGGTAGGTTTCCACCAGAAGTGTACTGCATTGCATGGCTCTTCCTTGAATAAACATGCAATGTGACAAACATGTTTTAACTAACAAGGAACAGCAAAAGATACATTGTGATGCTCACAGCAAGGGTTATGAGTGTGGAGGAAGTTTTTGAAAGTTATTGAATTTTTGCAAAGACTTCATTTTGTAGAGGGGTATAACGGACCTTGGGTGTTGGGTATGGAGAGACCTCAAGAGGGAATTTTGGAAGGGAGCGAAATTAAAGCATTAATAGGCACAGAGGAGGTGGTGGCAGCCAAGTGCTTAGGTGACACTAAGCCAAGAAACTTGCAGAAGATGGAGTGGTTGATTTGAGCTTTGTGGAGGGTCCCGACTTGAATTTGAAGGACCGTGGACTTGGTGCAGCAGCCTGGAAGTGGAGGGACCTGCAAATGATTCAGGATGGGTTCGGGTAGGGAAGAGAGAGCTTGGAGGAGGTTGGTTAGGTAATTCTAAATGTATCATTAGAAAGGATGAAGGGAACAGGAAAAAGGAAAATAATACCAGACAACTACACATAACAGTATGAGAGAATTGATGGACTTAAGGATGGAGTAGGAATTAGACGGCAGCACAGCTGTGTCTGAGGCTGTGTGTGGGGACTTGGAGAACAGGTGCTGGCAGTACCAGGACATGATGTTTGTGCATCAGCAGCTTACCAAAGTGGATTTCTAGAAAGTTACCAGTGCATTTTTCTCCAAGAAATGTTGTATGTAGTTAGTGCTCAGGTTTACAGTCAACCCATGTTTTCCTATAATGTGCCAAACTTTATATTGTGCTGTAGTTTGGGAACATCCAACAGATTGCAAGCTGGTAGTCTATGCACCAAAACAAGTGGATACGTGTTTTATTTGGCCTCCACAAGTTTTTGAAAATTATTGAATTTTTGCTAACACATAAAAATCCTGATTTCTAGGTTTTCTTTAAAAAATAGGAGTAACTGAGAACCCTTGGGCCCACAGTCCTCACCCAGGAAAATGTGCCAGGAGTTGACTAATGGACATTTACTTTGTGTGTTGGGCAGGCATTGTCCAGGTCCCACAGTCTCCGTGCCTCCCGTGTGTCTCCTGTATTCTAACCTTGGTGGCAGTTGCCATTTTACTAGTATATCCCACTGGCTTAGAAACATTACCTGTGTAGTCCCTGGATTTTGTGACCCTTTGGTATTACCATCTTATCCTCTAATTAAATGTAAGTAGGGGAGCTAAGGTGGACGGAGACAGAAGGAGGCTGGTCATTTAGCAGAGTATGCATTCCTGTTACAGTTGAGATAAAGTGGAAGTGGGCGGGCTTAGAATTTTAATTTGCCCAAGGCTGCACAAATGACAGGCAGGTGGAACCCTGTGGTGGCCGCTTTGTGTGTCAGAGATGAGCCAGGCATGGGTGACCTGTGCTCATTGCAGAAGCAGGGAGGCCAATGAGGAATCCCGACGTCGGAGAATGTAGCAGTGATACATCATGTTTTCAGGACTAAAGATGGTGGGTATTCCTGCAGAAGAGTTTTTATGTGGTGGCTGGGCCTCTAGTCTCTCGAATTAGAATTGATTATGCTCTCTTTGTGTTACAGAAGGTTCCTGTTGCAAAAGAGGAAGATGAACCGGAGGAAGAAGATGAAGAAGAAATGGGTCATGCAGAAACCTACGCGGAGTATATGCCAATAAAATGTATGTCTTTGGGATTTGCCAAAGTAATGAAAGACTTCCAGGTTCCTCTTGAACTTAAAAACTTTCTCACACACGTTATTATCTATTGGGATTTGTCAGTGTGGATATCTAACGATTTGACGAGCACCAGCTTTGTAATGCTTTAAACTAGAATATGTTTGAAAATATATGCATATATACTGTGTTGTTTTTTTCTTCTATACAAAGTTAGAACTTTGTTTTAGGTTGAATCTTTCAAAATCAAGAATAAATCTTTGCCCAGCCAGTGTTGATCAGTGGTTGACTATCGACCTATGAACCAGGAGGTCTCGGTTCGATTCCCTGTCAGGGCACATTGATGTTTCTACCTTCCTGTCCCTCTCTGAAATCAATAAAGATACTTAAAAAACAAACAAAAATAAAAAAATAAAGCTTGGGTTTATATTGTTTTTTAAAATATATTTTTATTGATTTCAGAGAGGAAGGGAGAGGGAGAGACATAAACCTCAATGATGAGAGAATCACCGATCGACTGCCTCCTGCACGCCCTCTGGGGATCCAGCCAGCAACCTGGGCATGTACCTCCCAACCAGAGTCAAAACTGGGACCCTCAGTCCACAGGCTGCTGACTGCTGAGCCAGACCAGCCAGAGCGGGTTTATATTGTTTTGAGTTAACAATGAATGTAAAATCAATAAGTTGAACAGATGTAAATATATATTTTGTGTAGTTTATAGAGCTTATTTAAAACAAAAAACCTGAGGATCTTAAAGATAAAATGTGATATTTAAATGCAGTGCCTTACATTAACATAATTTCTGTCTTTTTTCCATAATGACCGTGAAAATTAATAATTACTTGTCTTTTATATATTCTGTTTTTCTATAAAAAGCCACTAATAATACCACTTAAACTAAAAATCTCTGTTTACCATCCATGTATGGGTTCTAAGATCTCATACGTTCCTGCTCATCTAAAATGAGCTTTGGGTTGTGGTATCTGAAATTTTCTATCTAATAAAAGACTAACATGCAAATTGACCATACTTCTGATCATGCCACACCCATAGCCACGCCCACCAGCCAATCAGGAGCAAATTATGCCAGCCAAGATGGCTGCCACCACTGAGAGCAGGAGGGAGGGTTGGGTTTCCCCAGCACGGAGGAAGCCAAGCTTTCCACCTGCCTCCACTCAATGCTACAAAGTTTCCAATTATAGAAGATACATTCCAACAGAAATTGCAGCTACCAGGGAGCTGGAGAGAGAAGAGGCTAGGGTTGCCTGGGTGATGGAGGAAGCCAAACTTCTGCAGCCCTAGCCTAAGCCTCCACTCTAGGCTACAAAGTTTCAAACAGAAATGGCTGTCGCCACAGAGTGACGAGAAGGCTTGGCTCCGCTCCAGGCTACAAAGTTTCAATTGTAGAACATAAATTAATCTCAGATCCCATGGCATCCGCTTGGGTTGCTGGGGATGGGTGGCCTGCCTGCAAACCACCATAGGCCCCTTGCCCAGGCTGCCCCACACCCCAAGGGAACCCCCACCCTGATCCGGGACACCCTTCAGAGTAAACCAGCTGGTCCTCACCCATGCACCAGGCCTCTATCCTATCTAATAAAAGAGTAATTTGCAGATTGAGCATCACTCCAACACACAAGAGGGCTACCCCCATGTGATCACAAGAGGGCCACCACAAGTTGGGTCAGCAGGAGAGGACGGAGGGCTTCCAGGCCTGCAAGGGAGGACAGTTGGGGGTGATCAAGCCTGCAGGAGGGCAGTTAGGGGTGACCAGACCAGCAGAGAAGGGAAGTTGGGGACAAACAAGCTGGCAGGGGAGCAATTAGACATCAATTAGGCTGGCAGGGGAGTGTTTAGGGGGTGATCAGGCTAGCAGACAGAAGTGGTTAGGGGCAATCAGGGAGGCAGGCAGGCAAGCAGTTTGGAGCTAGCAGTCCTGGATTGGGCCAAATCAGGCAGTCAGACATCCCTCAAGGGGTCGCAGATTGGAGAGGATATAGGGTGGGCTAAGGGACACCCCTCCCTGCCCCCCCCCCCCCGCGTCCCCCCCCAATGCACGAATTTTGTGCATTAGGCCTCTAGTTTTCTAATAGTCTTCACGGAGAAAGTTTATCCTTTAAACCATCAATAAGTAAGTCTGGACCATTGTTCGTTTTTATAAATAAAGTTTTAGCTTGGCTGCCATAGTTGAGCGTCAGCCTATGAACCAGGAGGTCACGGTTCGATTCCCTGTCAGGGCACATGACCAGGTGGTGGGCTCAGTCCCCAGTAGGGGGTGTGCAGGAGCCAGCTGATCAATGATTCTCATCATTAATGTTTCTCCTTCCTCCTCTTCTCTCTGAAATCAATAAAAATATATAAATAAAGTTTATTGGAACATAGCTAGCCCATTGTTTGTTTATTGGCTTCAGCTGCTTTAGCCCTGCTACAACAGCAACATTCAGTAGACATAGAAAAGACCAGATGCCTCACAAAGCCAAAAATACTTACTACTTGACCATTTATAGGGAAAGTTTGACAACCTCTATTTTTAAAAATATTTTTTTATTGATTTCAGAGAGGAAGTGAGAGGGAAAAAGAAACATCAGTGATAAGAATCGGCTGCCTCTTGCTTGCCCCTTACTGGGGATTGAGACTGGAACCCAGGACTCTTCAGTCCACAGGCCAACACTCTATCCACTGAGACAAACCAGCTAGGGCCCGACCCCTATTTGAAATTACACTCACTTTATACATTTTGGAGAACTAGTTATTGTTAATTTTATAGCCAGGATTTCTTTTGAAAAATCTTTCAAGTTAAAATTACATTGCAAACCATTTCCACTGATTGAAGTGAATGATCCATTCACTTAAACCCCTGAATCTAGGATTATGTTCTGTTACTACTGGAGAACCAAGTGTGCACAGTAAGTTTATTTTTCTAAGTCTTTTTAATCTCCAAGTCACTATTTAAAAGATAGATAGTTGATAAATTGGTCATTTTAGTCAAATATAAATAGTACTTTCCCATCAGTCAGTGACTCTATAGTTATTTACTTGTAGTTTTTTTCATAGGTAAAATATTGCAATATCTTGTAATATAAATGGAAGTATTACCTAGCATTATTAAAATGAAATATTTTAAATTTTCACTTAGTAAAAATTGGGCTACGTCACCCTGATGCTGTGGTGGAAACTAGTTCTTTATCCAGTGTTACTCCTCCCGATGTTTGGTACAAAGCATCCATTTCTGAAGAAACGATTGACAATGGCTGGTTGTCAGCTTTACAGCTTGAGGCAATTACATATGCAGCCCAGGTAAGCAATAATGTTTTATACAGTATTTATTCTTTAATCTTAGTCTATGTAATATAGTTGTTTCAGTCCAGAGGTAAGTTTTCCTTGCATGAAAAACTTGTGAATGCAATATTTATAGTAATTTTATGTGTTAGGAAATTAAATGGGTAGCATGGGTGTGCGGAGTGCATTGCTAGTGGAAATGACAAATGCTATTCCTTTTGGGAATTCAGTGGGAATATCTATTAAAACTGAAAATGCATATATCCTTTGACTTAGCCATTCCATTCCTGGGAGTCTATCCCATAGAACCACTGGATAAGAACATACACGGCTGTTGATTGCAGCTTTTCCTCCGCAGTGGCTGAAAGTTGTGCAAGTGTTGAAAGGGGCATGGAAGAATTCACGTTACATTGTTAATTTTCATTAACCTGGTACATGTGAGGATAGCAAGATTGACTATGTAGTAAAAAAGAAAGAATCCATGCCAAGCCAAGCTGTATGCCATTTATATAAACATAAGTCATGTTAATATAACCCTAAAAAAAGTATGAAAGACAGATCTCCAAAATATCAAAAATAGTAATTACCTGCTTTTTTTTTTTTTTTTTCCTCCCAGCAACATGAAACATTCCTTCCTAATGGAGATCGTGCTGGCTTCTTAATAGGTGATGGTGCTGGTGTAGGGAAAGGAAGGACAATAGCAGGAATCATCTATGAAAATTATTTGTTGAGTAGAAAACGAGCATTGTGGTAAGTGCTAAAGACTGGCAGTGGGAGCTTTCCTATGTGGATAGTTACTTCCGCATGTGGGCAGGGGATTTAATGAGTAGGTATATAGTTTTTGAAGGATTAAGGTCTGGCTTTATTTCTGAAAACTGGCAGAATGATGGAATTTGTATGTATTTACTTACTATTTATTTTTGTGGCAGGTTCAGTGTTTCTAATGATTTGAAATATGATGCTGAAAGAGATTTGAGGGATATTGGAGCAAAAAACATTTTGGTCCATTCATTAAATAAGGTATGAAAGTTTTTTTTTTTAATCTTTATTGTTCAGTTTATTAATTACATTGTTCCCTTTTTTTCCCCTCCACCTGGTACCCATCCCACCCTCCGCCCTCACCTCCCTCCACTGTCCTCTCCCATAGTTGCATGATTTTGTCCAGTCTCTTGCTGCACTTCCCACACCCCTTTTCTCACCTAAGAATTGTCAGTCCATTCCCTCTCTATGTCCGTGATTCTGTTACATTCACCAGTTTATCGTGTTCATCAGCTTATTAATTCACTTGATTTTTAGATTCATTTGTTGATAGATGTGTATTTGTTGTTCATAATTTACACTTTTATCTTTTTCTTCTTCCTCTTCTTAAAGAATATCTTTCAGCATTTCATATAATATTGGTTTGTTGGTGATGAACTCCTTTAGCTTTTTCTTATCTGCGAAGCACTTTATCTGGCCTTCAATTCTGCATGATAGCTTTGCTGGATAGAGTAATCTTGGTTGTAGATTCTTCCTATTCATCACTTTGAATATTTCTTGCCACTCCCGTCTGGCCTGCATCGTTTCTGTTGAGCAATCCGCTGACAATCGTATGGGTGCTCCCTTATAGGTAACCATCTGTTTTTCTCTTGCTGCTTTTAATATTCTCTCTTTGTCTTTTGCTCTTGGCATTTTAATTATGATGTGCCTTGGTGTGGTCCTCTTAAGGTTCCTATATATTGGGGTTTGGTGCGCCTCTTGGACTCCTAAGTCAATTTCTTTCACCAGGTGTGGGAAGTTTTCAGTCACTATTTCTTCAAATAGGTTTTCATTATCTTGCTCTCTTTTTCTGGCACCCCTATAATTCGGATGGTGGTATGCTTGAGGTTGTCCCAGAGGCCCCTTACACTATCTTCAGTCTTTTGGATTCTTTTGGTTTCTTGCTTTTTCAGCTGAGTGGATTTTACCTCTTTGTATTTCAAGTCTTTAACTTGGTTCTTGGGGTGCTCTAGAGTACTTTTAGGTCTTTGTATAATATTTTTTATTTCAGTCAGTGTATGCTTAATTTCTGGTTGGTCCTTTTTCATATCCTTGAGGGTCTCCTTCATATCCTTGTAGGTCTCGTTTATTTCCTTATAGGACTCATTCATTTCCACATTGGTCTTGTTCATTTCTTTGCAGGTCTTGTTCATGTCCTTGAGGGCTTCTTTGTTCATTTCCTTGTAGGTCTTGCTTAATTCCTTATAGGTCTCGACCTTTTCTAGCCTTATAACCATAGTTTTTAATTTCATGTCCAGTCGTTTTTTTTCCTCCCATTTCTTTCACATCTGATTTCTTTCCATGTCTCTGCATGGTGGCTGCTTCTGAGTTGGTCAATTAGTTTTGTGTGGTAGACGTCCTCTAATGGACAGTGGCTCAGCCTCCCCAGTTACCTGAGGTGGATATGGGTTGCACAGTCTTGCTGAAGTTAAGCTCGGGTTAATCATTGTTAGCACTTGGAGGGGTTGACCTCCAGGCCAATTGTCTGTGAAGTTCAGCTGTGATCAGGTTGGATGGGCGGAGTCTCCGGGCCAAGCAGACATCGTTAGCTCCGTCCTATGCGGCCCCAGGGACTCTGTGCTGGTGGCAATGGCCGCCAGCACCTCTGAGAGAGAGCCGCTGCCGAGCTCCACCGGCTGCCGGAGAATTCAGATTCTCCCCAAATGAGTCTGCACACCCAATGTCTCACCCAGGGTCGCAAAACAATGCAGTCTGATGGTTTCCCAAATGAAAGAGCAAGTCATGAGCGCTCTCTGCGTGGTCAGGCAGCTGCACTGTTCCCAAGTTCATGCACACTCTGCACAAGCTCGTCTTCTCCACAAGCCGGCAGATCCCTGCAGCACCCGAGCTTTGGCGTGCCCTCCCACTGTCCAGTTTTTACCCCATATGATAGTGGGTTCCCTGGACTTCGCCCAGAGCTGGAGAATCAGTCCAGTGAGACGTCTTTGTCTCCCCCATTCGAGAAAACTGGCCGGTTTTCAGGTGCCCGCCCTATCCGCTGGCACGCTCACTCCTTCAAACCTCTCTCCGCGTTTATCTTCAACGCTGTCCTCAGCCGCTCCTCCGAGTCAGTGTCTTATCTTCACTTTTATTTGTGGAATTTTCACTCAGCCAGCGTTCCAATGATTCTGGATGGTGTTTGTTCTTTCGTTAACTTGTAGTTTTAAAATTGCTGTGTATGGCGGCAAGATAGGTGTTTACCTATGCCGCCATCTTGGTTCTCGGTATGAAAGTTTTCTATTCAGTTGGTCATTCACTAAATATTGCCTCATGTATGATGCGGGAATAATAAGTTTCTTTTTCAGAGGGTTGTTGTAAGGATTCAGTGAGTTATTTCACAGGAAACCTAATGAGTGCTGAATTAACTTCTGAAAGGGCACAATATAATAAAGGTGGACAGATGGTGTGTCCATCACAGCATTTAGGCGATTATTGCGGTTGGAGACTGGTTTAGACCCTTCTGCATCAGTTGACTGTGCTCATATTAAGACAGTACTGTCAAGTGGAAGAAGACGAGTCTCGGTGTCTATAGCACAGTCCAGTGTGATTAGAATCTTAGGTTTTAGCGATCCTCATTGTCCTCCAGCTCTGCACCAATTGCTCAGTCACAGAGGGGAGTAACAGTAATTCCTGCACACCTCTCCCTGTAGCCCTTTGACAATAAGTAAACATGAATCTACCTGCCACAGAGCCCCAGGTGGGCTCAGTGTTGTCCTACTCCTGGTGCTTCTCAGGGTGGGCCTTCCTGACCGGATTGGCAGGTAAAGTGCTGGGGCTTGAATGACTTCTAACTGTTCAAAACAAAAACATGTAACTGGCACCTAAAATGTCTTTTTTTGTGTGTGATAGACTTTTTTAGACTTTGAAAACTGTCCCCTTGTAGCATAAAGCTGTGTGTACATATATATGTGGGGTAGGGGGTGTATGTATATTTATATGTGTAAGAAATTTTGTGTATGCTCTGAGGAAGTCCTTAACTCCCCTGAAGCCCACTGTGAACCACCAGATTCCTATCAAACATGCGGATGGGATTCATGTTTCAGAGAGAAAATTGTATTTATTAAATTCTTCTCTTTCTTTTTTAGTTTAAGTATGGAAAAATTTCTTCCAAACATAATGGGAGTGTGAAAAAGGGTGTGATTTTTGCCACCTATTCTTCCCTTATTGGAGAGAGTCAGTCCGGCGGTAAATACAAAACGAGGCTAAAACAGCTTCTGCATTGGTGTGGCGATGACTTTGATGGCGTGGTATCCTTTGCAACAAGTGTTTTCATATTTTTAATGGCACAAAAGTTAATGTAGGGAGGAACATTTGGAAAACAGGAATCGTGAGATTAAATAAACAAATTGCTGGGACATCAGCTTTAATGATTACCCAAAGTCCAGCAGGTCAGAAAGTTGGCCAGCATCGCACCCTAGTTAGGAAAGTGATTGCAGGTGTGGGCAATGCTGAATATTGTTTCCCTTTGGGGACCCACATGGAACATCCACATGGTAAAGTACCTGAGAAGACAGGTGACATTGGTGCCTCCGTGCCTTGCTGACTGATTTGCTCACGGCTCAGCCTCACTGTCCTAAACGGGGACAGCAGTATTCCACATGGCGACTAAGTGGGTCACTAGTAGTGCTTCTCTGGACAGAATTTGACAAAATTATCTGTGTGGTGGGCTTACTTGCTGCATGGATATTTTCTTCATTCTAATTAATAATTAGGTATCCAGTTAAGTTGAATACCAAATTCAGTGGGTGCCTCTGAGACCAGAAGGAGGCATTGAAGCCAGGAGAGGCACATAGAGGGCTTCATTGATGTTTGTAATAATGAAAAAGAAAACACTCTGAACAGGGCAAAATGTTAAGATTGGACAAAGTTGGATGATAGGCACGTAGCTGTTATTTTAAGAAGTTGTTATCTAGGAGCTTGTTATCAACAACATCCTTTCTCCTATTAATAATCTTGAATTTTACTCCAGGGTCACCACCCTAGAAATCTTGAATGTTTCCAAAGGCTACTGGGAAATAAAAGTTAACTTCCTGGGAGATTGAAGACACATGCTACTAATGTGATACATTCCTTAATTTATTCCTTACAGATAGTGTTTGATGAGTGTCATAAAGCAAAAAACTTATGTCCTGTTGGTTCTTCAAAGCCAACCAAGACAGGCTTAGCAGTTCTAGAGCTTCAGAACAAATTGCCAAAAGCCAGAGTTGTTTATGCTAGTGCCACTGGTGAGTAGCTGTTTATTTAAAAGATAGCTGTGTTCATTTTCGGCTGTAATATGTTTTATTTTGGTCTTTTTCAGGTGCTTCTGAACCACGAAACATGGCCTATATGAACCGTCTTGGAATATGGGGTGAAGGAACTCCATTTAGAGAATTTAGTGATTTTATTCAAGCAGTGGAGCGGAGGTAATGCAACTCACAGTGTACACTATTTGCTCTCAGAAGCAGTCTGAAAGATGTGTATTGCTAAAACCTCTCTCCCATATGTTAAAGCCCTACTATATTTAATGGTAGTCACTGTGTGTTTTAATTTTATTCAGAGGTGTTGGTGCCATGGAAATAGTTGCTATGGATATGAAGCTTAGAGGAATGTACATTGCTCGACAGCTGAGCTTTACTGGAGTGACCTTCAAAATTGAGGAAGTTCTTCTTTCTCAGAGCTATGTAAAAATGTACAACAAAGCAGTCAAGCTGGTGAGATTTTCCCCCCTTAATTTCTAGTATTTTTAATGCACTTGCTAATGTTGCTGTTAGTAAGTTTTGTTTAGTGTAATTTGAGTGAGCCCATGAGAGTATATTTCTCCCAGAAAAAACACACATCACCATATCCTTATTTTCCTAATATTTCAAGCCTTCTCTTTAAGTTGCATGGTTTTAAAAATCACAATAACTATTTCCTAAAATACCTTTATCAGTTGATAAGAATTTTGGGACAGCTTTATGTAAGCTCCTAAAAATACTTTTTAGAGATCCCAAAATTCCTGAATATGCTTCATTAAACTAATGTTAGATGGTCTTGCCCGTAACATTATTTGATTGAACCAGTTATTTTAATATAATTTGCGCTCAAAGTTGAAATACTTAAAATGTTGGTTGTGCATCTTCAGTGGGTCATTGCAAGAGAGCGGTTTCAGCAAGCTGCGGATCTTATTGACGCTGAGCAGCGCATGAAGAAGTCCATGTGGGGTCAGTTCTGGTCTGCTCACCAGAGGTTTTTCAAATACTTGTGCATAGCATCCAAAGTCAAGAGAGTTGTGCAGCTGGCTCGAGAGGAAATCAAGAATGGAAAAGTAAGTTGGAAAACATATTAAGAGATTTCTTCTTTGGTTATGTGTTTCGTTGTTGTTTTTTTAAACATTTGAATTTAAGGTTTCCTATAAAGCCTGCTCTTTTTAGAGGATAGTAGTAAAAGTATTACTATAGCTAAGGCTGTAAAAAATACAGGTTTTAAAATAACAATAGCAACGTGTGGTTATAAAGAATTTAGATAATTCAAAAAATGTAAAGAAATAACCATAATTATAATTTGGCTATCTGTTGATATAACTGCTGATAATATGAATATATATTTATTAAGGTTTGTTTTTTTTTCTTTTTGATGAAATATCTCTTATCTAAAGCACAAGGAACTGGGGCGGGGCTTCCAGCGTGTCCACTGCTGTATGCTATTTCCTAAGTTCTTATACACGTAGCATCTCTCAAATACATGTAGACTAAATAAATGAGCACATGTGTACAATAATGCTCATTCTTGTTTGAAGTATTTTATTTTACTAAGTATGTAAAATATTTTTTAAGCCATGTGCTGCATGTTTTTATTTATAATCACTATATTTTCTTTTTCTCCAGTGTGTTGTAATTGGCCTGCAGTCTACAGGAGAAGCCAGAACACTAGAAGCTTTGGAAGAGGGCGGGGGAGAGCTGAATGATTTTGTTTCAACAGCCAAGTAATGTTTTTAGTTTTGAGTTTTTACTTAGAGATTGTCAACCTTTTTTATCTCATGGCACAAATAAACTAATGAAAAGTCTGTGGCACACCAAAAAAATATATATATTTTTGTCAATCTAACAAAAAAAAGGTATAATTTTGATAGATTCATACGGGCTGGCTATTGTTGTGTTGTCTGTTGTCATTGTTTTTGACAATCTAAGGGAAAAGAGGTCAGTGCCCCCAGTTTTAAAAACTGGTATTGGATATTTTAAAAATTCTTGAGGCACACTGGTTGAAAATCACTGGCTTAGATTAACTTCAATGCTGGCATTTCCTGAAGGTAAAATTTTTGATTCACCTATATCATCTTTTAAAGTTTTTCTGATCTCAGTTTTTGCAATTCTGCGTGGATCCATACATTGTATTTATTGGAAAACAACAGAAATACTGAAATGTTAAGTATTTTGACAGTATTATTCCAAGTGTTTGGATGATTAATGAAAGGGCTTGATTTTTGTTTGTTTTGCACCTCTTGGAAATGTGACAGCTAGGTCTAGTTTCTGTTTTACTTTCGAATTTGTGTATTTGAAATTGCAATTTCAATAAGTATATAAGCAACAAGTATTGTTTGTCCCAGTAAGCTTTAATAATTGCAAATAGTCATGAGGTTGAAAAAGTTTTAGAAAAATGTTTTGGCATTGTATTTCAGTTTGTTTGCCTATCCTGCCAGTTCCTACTGTGGTAGTAAAATTAGCAAAATGACTTTTGCCACCATACTATCTCTTGCTTTAGGGGATATATTCAAATAGATATAAATAAAAACCACTTTTTTTTTTTTATATATTGATTTTTACAGAGAGGAAGAGAGAGGGATAGAAAGTCAGAAACATCAATGAGAGAGAAACATCGATCAGCTGCCTCTTGCACACCCCCTACTGGGGATGTGCCCGCAGCCATGGTACATGCCCTTGACCGGAATCGAACCTGGGACCTTTCAGTCTGCAGGCCGACGCTCTATCCACTGAGCCAAACCGGCTTTGGCTAAAAACCACTTTTAAAAGCAAAACATGCTCTTGCTAATCTGTGTTTTTCTGTGCTTGGGTGCCTAGTACTGCCCTTTCTAAAATGGTAGTCACTAGTCATGTGTGGATATTGAGCAGGTGACTTGGCTAGTCCAAATTAAGTTGTGTTGTTAAGTATAAAATACACACCCAGTTTCAAAGATTTCAGATAAAATAACATAAAATAGTTAATTGATTACATGTTGAAGTGATATGTTAAGTAAAATATATTGCTAAAATTTTACGATTTATTTTACTTTTTAATGTAGCTACTGGAAAGTAAAAATTACGTATTTGGCTTTGCTTGCATTATATTGCAATTGGACAGCCTTGGTCTAGCATATTTAAATTCATTTGAGCTGGATTATCAGTATTTTGTAAGATTGAACAAAGTATGTTAATTATCAATAAGAAACAAAATAAAAACTGAATAGCTCATTGTCACTTTCTCTCTCTCTCTCTCTCTCTCTCTCAGAGGAGTGTTGCAGTCACTCATCGAAAAACACTTCCCTGCTCCAGACAGGAAAAAGCTTTATAGTTTGCTGGGAATCGATTTGACAGCTCCAAGTAACAACAGTTCACCAAGAGACAGTCCTTGTAAAGAAAATAAAATAAAGAAGCGGAAAGGTGTGTGTGTGTGTGTGTGTGTGTGTGTGTGTGTGTGTTGTCATTGTTTTAAATGTTGTTAAAAATAGTATAGACTTGAAGCAGAAATACTTTGGGAATTAACTACTTTCATTGAATCAGCAAGTAGCTGTATAATTTCAGTGTCGCTCATATAGTTTACAGTGCACACGAAACCCTTTTTAAATCATGGCTTGAGCCCTACCCGGTTTGGCTCAGTGGATAGAGCATCGGACTGCAGACTGGAGGGTCCCAGTTTCGATTCTGGTCAAGGGCATGTACCATGGTTGCGGGCACATCCCAGTGGGAGCTGTGCAGGAGGCAGTTGATCGATGTTTCTCTCTCATTCATGTTTCTGACTCTATCCCTATCCCTTCCTCTCTGTAGAAAATCAATAAAATATATATTTTTTAAAATCACGTCTTGAACCATTTGAGTAGTGCTATCATGGCCCGGATGGCGAGGCTCAGTGGTTGAGCATTGACCTATGAACCAGGAGGTCACGGTTCAATTGCCTGTCAGGGCACATGCCCGGGTGTGTGGGCTTGATCCTCGGTGTGGGCATACAGGAGGCAGCCGATCAGTGATTCTCATTATTGATGTTTCTATCTCCATTTCCCTTCCTCTCTGAAATCAATAAAAATGTATTTTAAAAAAATAGTGCTAGCACTATGAAAGCAGGTTTTGGGTTTTCAGTTTTGTAGATAGGAAATGCAGGTCCCTAAAGACAAAGAGATTAAGGCGTTTTCCCAGGTTCTCGACAACTAGTGGGTGATATGTGGGAAGCAGAATCCAGGCCTTTGTGTTGTCAAAACTGCACATGTGTGTATTTATAGTCTTATTTAAAGAGGCTTCTATTAGTTTATTATTTCATTGTTGAAATACGTGAGCCAATGTTTGTTAGACATTTGATAGTAATACAAACATGGGTTTGTGTTAAGGTGCTTACTAAGTTGTTTGAAAAGTTGCCTTCTCAGGCTCTTTATAAAGGGTGATGATAACTTACTGTGAAACCTGATGCTGTGAACTCAAAACACAATACCTGACACTTTAATATTGTGTAATTCATTCTAAGAAATACATTTTCTAATATGCCTAAAAGTGGCTTGATTATTATAGTATAATTGGCAGTGTTTTATTATTTTAGTGTCATGGCATTAAAAGTAGTGCTATTTCAGATATCTTCTGAATATTGAGTAACATAATTCAAATCAGCACCTTTAAAAGAACAGTTTTATTTATCTATTGTTTGTACAGTTGAACAACACAGGAGTTAGCAGCACCACCCCCAAGTCAAAAAGTCTGTGCAACTTTTGACTCACCCAATACTTAACTACTAACAACCTGTTGTTGACTGTAAGCCTAACTGATAACATGGACAGTCAGTTAACACATATTTTTGTGTTATATTCTGTGTATTATATACTGTGTCTTTATAATAAACTAAGAGAAAAGGAAATGTTACTAATTAAAATTATAAGATTGTAAAAAATGACACTTATAGTACTTACTGAAAAAGATCAGTACATAAGTGGACTTATGTGGTTCAGACCTATGCTGTCAAGAGTCAGCTGTATTCCTGCAAGTCTTTTTTTTTTTTTAATATATCTTTATTGATTTCAGAGGGGGAGAAAGAGATAAAAATATCAATGATAAGAGAAAAATCACTGATAGGCTGCCTCCCACACCTCCTTAACGAGGGATCAAGCCCACAACCCAGGCATGTGCCCTTACCCGGAATCGATCCTACATTCTTCAGTCTGTAGGCCGACATACTATCCACTGAGCCACACCGGCTAGTGCTTTTTTTTTTTTTTTTTTTTTTAAATATATTTTATTGATTTTTTACAGAGCGGAAGGGAGAGGGATAGAAAGTCAGAAACATCGATGAGAGAGAGGCATCAATCAGCCGCCTCCCGCACGCCCCCCACCGGGGATGTGCCCGCAGCCAAGGCACATGCCCTTGCCGGAATCGAACCCGGAACCCTTCAGTCCCCAGTCCAACGCTCTATCCACTGAGCCAAACCGGTCTCGGCTAGTGCTTTTAATATATGTATATTTTTAAGTATTCTGTAAAACTATGATTATTTACGCTTATTCTCTCTGCCTGATAAACAAATTGTGACAGCACCATAGATTCTGTTTTATCTCTGTTCTGATTTCATTTGAAACTTTTGCACTTGAAGGCAATCTTGAGTTTTTACATATGTATCTAATTTTTTCTTAAGAATAAAATAGAAAAAAGAGAAAAGAATAAATTAGATACACAATTGAACATAACCTAATTTCTTCGTTAGTCCGAAAGGTTAGCGCTTTTTTGTAAATTTTATTTGTTCTTATATATTTACGTAAATGCTTCTCTTCTACCGGTCTCATTTGAATTAACTCATGCACTAAATGATTTCTTGGATTTTGAGAACAGTGTGTGTGGCTGACTGTCTTGTCCGGGTTTGAGGGTAGGTGAAGAAATAACTCGAGAAGCCAAAAAAGCCCGGAAAGTGGGTGGCCTCACTGGGAGCAGCTCTGACGACAGTGGGAGCGAATCCGACGCCTCTGATAACGAGGAGAGCGACTATGCGAGCTCCAAGAACCTGAGTTCTGGAGATGACGATGACTTCAACCCCTTTAGAGATGAGTCCAGTGAAGACGACGAGGATGGTGAGTTCGTCAATGTGTGAAATGGAAGCTCAGGCGTCATTCCTTCTGGGTATTTGACGTAACTGGCACCTTTTATCCTCTGTGAAAACACATGACACAGCTTCTAGTCTTTGCTTGGTGGAGAACTCCCAGCCTGTCTGTCTGCTGGAGGGTTAGCTCACTTATGTGAGACAGTCTTAGTTTTGTGCAGTTATTTTAACCTCAGACCACGGACTTGTGTGTGGATGTACTAGACACTGTAGTTGGCGACCGTTCACGGGTTATCCGTTAATACCGAAAGCTCATTGGTCCTGTCCTTTGAAGATTCCCACTTGTTTTAACAAATGATTTGACCCCTATCTTTTCTTAACTTTCAGATCCTTGGTTAATCAGAAAAGACCATAAGAAAAACAAAGATAAAAAAAGAAAGAAAAGTATAGATCCAGATTCTATTCAAAGTGCCTTATTAGCATCAGGTCTTGGATCAAAACGACCTAGTTTTTCGTCCACACCAGTTATTTCACCTGCTCCTAACAGTGCACCAGGTATCCATGTGAAAGCATGCTTTGTGAATTGTACTTTAATTTAAACAAAACAAATATTTAAACTCTTGTTTTTAACAAATGTACTTTATCTAGCTAACAGCAACACCAACAGCAACAGCAGCCTTATAACAAGTCAGGATGCCGTGGAAAGGGCCCAGCAAATGAAGAAAGACCTCCTTGATAAACTAGAAAAATTAGCTGAAGACCTCCCGCCTAATACCCTGGACGAGCTGATTGATGAGCTTGGCGGCCCTGAGAATGTCGCTGAGGTACATAGGGTTTGAGCGGGGCTCTGTCTCTCCCTGGTAATTTTTTCCACCTTTAAAACCTTATAAAATGAGTGATATTTTGGGTATCATCACATGATGATCTATCTAGTTTCCTCAGATCTTAGGGCCCTTGTTCTTACTCTCTTCTCATCCCAAGCTCCTAGTATCTGCGTCTGCCCTGAGACACCTCTGTCCCTGCGTTGCAGGCGGTCTCTGACCGTTGCCACATGTCTGCTATCTCCACTGGAATCTGAACTTCTCCAAACCAGGGGCTATGTTGCAACGTCTCTCCCATAGTGCCTGGTGCAGCGCAGGCTGTGCAACACATGTTGGCTCATCATCTCTCTTGCCTCGCACCAGGTTTCTCCAGTGAAGGAGTCCTGGGTCTGAATCAGGCACCTTGATTGTAAGTGACAGTTTGTAAGTGGCACGGTTTCTTTGGCTTTGCAGATGACGGGCCGCAAGGGGAGGGTCGTAAGCAATGATGATGGAAGCATATCTTATGAGTCAAGATCTGAACTTGACGTCCCTGTGGAAATACTAAATATCACAGAAAAACAAAGATTTATGGATGGAGATAAGGTATGTTTTTCTGGGATGCTTTCTTTTTTCCCTTTCTTTTGTGGAGTGATTTCAGCGACAAGAATACTGTCCATATAGTTAGACATTTAGGTTAATCTTTAGAAGGGTTTTTTTTTTTTTTTTTAATATGAATTGTCCCTGTTGAATGTTGTTATCCTATATATTTTTAGTAATTGCACAGTGAACATTTACATGTTTTATATATTTTTTAAAATATTTTTAATTGATTTCAGAGAGGAAGGGAGAGGGAAAGAAACAGAAACATCAATGATGCACATCCCCTATTGGGGATCAAGCCCGCAACCTGGGCATGTGCGCTGACCGGGAATTGAACTGTGACCTCCTGGTTCATAGATTGTTCAACCACTGAGCCACACTGGTGTGTTCGCAACTTTAAGGACATTTCCTGGACCTTGTTCACATTACTACTACCTGTTGGCTGGAGCATGTCCACACTTAGCTTTAAGGGAGACTGGGAATGTAATCTTCACTCTGGGTATCCATGCACCCAGCTAAAATGGGAGGTTCTGTAATTTAGGAAGAGGAGATTTGATATTGATGGATCCCCAGTAATCTATCTAAGGACTTTATTACACTTCCCTGCTTGTCTTTGTGCAAAGACTACCTTTTTTTCTCTTACATTTGATACAGAATATTGCTATCATCTCAGAAGCTGCCAGCTCAGGTATTTCATTACAAGCAGATCGGAGAGCCAAGAATCAACGACGGCGAGTGCACATGACTTTGGAGTTGCCCTGGAGTGCAGACAGAGCCATTCAGCAGTTTGGTAAGGCCCCGAAATGTGTGCATGTCAGTCTGTATTTAATATCAGAAATGTTAAACTCCACATACATGCAGATTTTGCAAGTGTTGTGTATAGCGTGTACCTTAAAATAGTGACTACATCGTGAATTCATGCCTGTTTTACTTATTTAATATTTTTTCTTTCATACCTGTTTTAAAAGATCTGCAGTGGGGCTTCACTGGGCTTGTGGCATTTTCTCCAGAACAGGATTTCTCAGGAGTGTCTTCATTGCAGGCCTTTAGGTTGATCAGGGCATGCCAGAGCAGCTGCTGCTCACCTCATTCTCAGTCTCCACTGCCTTCACTCAGGGCACATCACTCCTCCCCGCCTTCCTTCTTCACATCCCTGGGACCCGGTGATGATAAACAAGAAACTGGGCAGAATCCAGAGCAGTTGTGCATCAGCAACATTGTGGTTAACCAAACTGGGGTAGCAATAGTGATATGTTTCGCATTTAACAGTTTTATATTTGTCCTCTTGTTTCTGGGTTTCTGAAACACATCTTAGTGTAAATGTTAGGAATAGATCTCAGAATTCTCTGTTTCTAGTGAACACAATCTGATTTTTTTTTTTTTTTCTTAAATGTGGTTACAGGACGAACTCATAGATCAAACCAAGTGACTGCTCCCGAATACGTCTTTCTAATTTCTGAATTGGCGGGAGAACAAAGATTTGCATCTATTGTTGCTAAAAGACTTGAGAGTTTGGTAAGTTTAGGAATTGTATATATGTATGTAAAGGCTGGTATATTTTACCTGTCTGATTGGAAATTTTATGTTTTGATAAGGGAGCACTTACACATGGTGACAGAAGAGCAACAGAATCCAGAGATTTGAGCAGGTTCAACTTTGACAATAAGGTACATTTCAGATTTTCATCTCTGATCTCACAGTAGTCTGCTGGGTTCGTGGAAGTGGGGCTGTTGAAAACCTAGCAGTGCCGCTGAAGCTGGTTTGGCTCAGTGGATAGAGTGTCGGCCTGCGGACTGAAAGATCCCAGGTTCGATTCCGGTCAAGGGCATGTACCGTGGCTGCGGGCACATCCCCAGTAGGGGGTGTGCAAGAGGCAGCTGGTCGATGTTTCTCTCTCATCCATATTTCTGACTTTCCCTCTCTCTTCCTCTCTGTGAAAAATCAGTAAAATATATTAAAAAAAACAAAAACAAAAACCTAGCAATGCCACCTCTCTGCATTTTGTTGTAAAATCACGGTTTTTCATAGATAGGAAGACAAGATTTCACGCATTGGTGAGATCTTCAGTGATCAACTCTGCAATATAGTTATCTTTTTATTTCTATTGAAAATAGGACTATAACACATGTTTGTGACTGAATGAGGTGTGAGTTCCTGGAAGTTCTTGATTGAATGTCTGCTATGTGCAAAGGTGTGAAGTAGGCATTAGGCAGTGCAGAATATGTACAAAGATAATTTATTCCTGCTGTTTTTGATTCTGTGATACAATTATAATTTTTATAATATTGACTTGGTCATGTGATTAAAGAGTACCCAAGTGTTAAAATTGGTTTGTTTTATTGCAGTATGGAAGAAATGCATTAGAAATTGTCATGAAATCCATCGTGAACCTAGATTCTCCTATGGTATCACCACCTCCAGACTACCCTGGAGAATTCTTTAAAGGTAAATTTTAAGAATTATCATAACAAAGGAAAATGAGGTCTTATGAGGTATTCAAACTTGTTCTAACGTGCAGTGTTGTTTTACTTTTTATAAAACTTAGAAATTGAAAATTATTAAACACCTAAGTTGATCAATTGTAATAAGCAGTCGATTTATTAAATTTCATTCAAGTGAAGATGTTTTTGTTCTTGATAGTATACTGCATGTTACTACTAGATTCACGGAGGAAAGTCATTTGTTAGGTTCATTTGAAATCACTATGTCCAATAGTTTTAAAATTAAATTTGAAAGTTAAAGTACTTTGGTTAATAATCTGGAGATTGGTTGGGGGGGGGGGGTGTAGATAAAATGGCCATGTGTTAACAGTTGTTAAAATGGGGTAATGAGAATGTATGTCGTTCATAGCATTTTCTTTACATTTGTACGTGTTTGGAAATTTTCATCCTATATAAAAAGGCTAATATTAGGCAAATAGACCAAATGGTGGAACAGTCAGTCACTATGACTCACACTGACCACTAGGAGACACGCTCAGTGCAGGATCTGCCCCCTGGTGGTCAGTGTGCTCCCACAGGGGGAACTCCGCTCAGCCAGAAGCCAGGCTCACTGCTAGTGGTGGGAGCCTTTCCTGTCTCTGCTGGGTGGGGCGTAAAGAGCAAGGAGTCCCAGGCTGTGAGAGGGCACTGGCCAGGCTGAGGGACACACACATGGGGACACACACACTCACACTCACACACACATACACACACACATACACTCACACACATACACACACACACACACTCACACACACACATACACACACTCACACACACACACACTCACACACACACTCACACACACACTCACACACACTCACACACACACTCTCACATACACACACTCACACACACACACTCACACACACACACACGTGTACGAATGTTATGCAGAGTGCCTCTAGTCTTATATAATAAAGAGGCAATGTGCAAATGTTCTTATGCCCTTGCACCAGGGCCAGGGGACCTCAGGCTGTACCCCCTGCCCTACAGGGCTTGATGGGTGGGGCCAGCTGGGTCTGGGTCTTGCACAATTTCAAGGCGTAAGTGGGTGGGCGGGGACTTGACTCTGGGTCCCGTGGCGCATTCCAGACTCTGACAGAAGGGAGATTTTCATATATATTTTACTAATTTTCTTTCAACTCTGACCCTTCTATTATAGAGAAAGGGCAAATAGCAATATTAAATGTTTCCTTAATTAATTCCCTTTTAGTGTTCATGAATTTCATGCACCAGGCCACTAGTATTAAATAAAAGAAAATTTTAGATAGTGTTAAGGAAATTCTTAGCCCTATCTCGCAGATCTGTAGTATTGATTCTACCCCATAAATGTAAGTAGTCCAGATGGCTTTAGTAGCTCAAGAAACTATGAACATATTTTGGAAAATAGATGTAAGAAGTAGCTGTAAGATATTTGATGTATCATTGTAGAGTTAGCATTTTTCACTGGCAGGGTCTTTCCAGTTCTGTAGTCTTGGCCTTATTGTCTCTCTCCCTCTCGCTTCTCTTTAAAATTACATGTTACTTAATCATCGTAAGTAATGGAAGAACCCTAACGTGTATGGTGAAGAGTCAGTTTGTCTTTAACCCCCACCTTCATCTCTACCACCAAGGTTACCAATGTTGACAATCTGAACAGTGACAGCCTTCTAGCATATTTTCTCCATTTTTATCTAAACACATCTTACCTTTTTAAAAAATATTTTTATTGATTTTTTTACAGAGAGGAAGAGAGAGATAGTTAGAAACACCGATGAGAGAGTGAGTTAGAAACATCGATGGGAGAGAAGCATTGATCAGCTGCCTCTTGCACACCCCCTAATGTGGGGATATGCCCAGAACCAAAGTACATGCCCTTGACCGGAATTGAACCTGGGACCTTTCAGTCCACAGGTCTACGCTCTATCTCCACTGAGCCAAACCAGTTTCAGCACATCTTATCTTTTAAATGCAGTTAATACTGCTTTTACAAAGTACTTTTCACTTAATACCTTACTGACCTCTCTTACAAGCCAGTAGCTATAGCAATAATACTTTTTTAGTAGCTGCATAATGTTCTACATCTAGCTCATGTAAGTTTCTCTAGTTATTCAATAACTGGCATTTAGTGGACTTTTCTGTTTTTGCCATTACAGATAGTGCTAGGATTATATCCTTCTGTTCAGGGTGTGGCAAAAGTAGGTTTACATTTGTGAGTACTTACTTTTTGTACTTAATACGATTTTTCATATGGACAACTGTAAACCTATTTTTGCCCCACCCCATCCCTATACAAGTAATTTATGGGGATAGAAAAGGTTCCCAAAGGAGGCGTTTTTGCAGTGGAGATCTTTGGCTACACAGTTGTCATCTGGAGAATCTAGACAATTTTGACCATGCAAATGAAAGTGTGTTAACAATGTTGTCATGCTTCCTTGTTGACCCTTTTCCCTCATTTCCTTATTCTGTAAGACACCGGTATTTTTTAAAGCTCCATAAACTGCTCTCTTACTAACAAAATTCAGAACATTTTTATTATAGATGTTTTTTTGTTGCAAATTTCTATGGGTGACAGCTGGTAGTTAAAGATATCCACTGCCAAAGATTACTTTTGGAAAGATAAGATTTAAAAAAAAAAATTTAGAGAGAGAAACATCAATTTTTTATTCTGCTTATTTATGCATTCATTGGTTGACTCTTGTATATATGTGCCCTGACCAGGGATTGAATCAGCAACCTTTGTGTATCACGATGATGCTCTAACCAACTTGGCCAGGGCCATGAGATACTTAATGAAATAGTAAACTAGAGTGTGAGGCTTGAGTACTGTAGGGGTTCTGAGTGTCTAAAGACCTTTGGGCCTGTTGATTCCATTTACTTTGGCTAATAGGAACTGTGGAAGATACATAGATTGTGTCTTAGTGCTAGAACTTGATCTAGTTTGATTAGTCAGGTGACGGTTCTTTTGGGTTTTGAGGTTTTTTAAATTTATTTTCTTACAGATGTTCGGCAAGGACTGATAGGGGTTGGCCTGATAAATGTAGAAGACCGCTCAGGAATTCTAACTCTAGATAAAGGTACTGGTATTAGTTTTGTATATACACATAGCTGTTGCTGTTTTAGTAAACCCTATTTTGTTATTTATGCCTTTATCAACTTGAAGGGGGGAAGGTTCAAGTTTGTAATTTTCAATCTCTCATTATTGAGTGTTCACAAAGAACTCTGGGTGGTTCTTTCTTCTCTGGTTATTCAAAAGAGGTTCGACTTCTGTTCTCTCTCAATAGCAGCAGTTCTCATCTCAGGTTACACATATGGTCAGCTGCCAAGCTCTTAAGAAATACTGAAGTCAGGGCTAGAGCTCAGGCATGGTTACCTTCCAGAGAGGAAGGGAGGGAGAGAGAGACATCAGTGATGAGGAAGAGTCTGGTCACCTGCCTCCTCCCACATTCGGGATTAAGCCTGCAATTGCCCTCACTGGGAATTGAACTGTGACTTTTCCTGGACCATAGGTCGACGCTCAACCACTGAGCCATAAGTGAAGTTAAGATGCAAAAATTCAGTTCAGCAGACATCCTTTGAGCATGGACTGTGGTCATGCTAGTTGCTCAAAATTTTATCTGATTAAAGCTGTTTTGCGAACAGTGCAGGAGATGTGATGAAAACTTTAGAGGAGAAAGTGAGACTTTGAACTAAGGTTAGATGAACAAATTTTAAATTGCCAATTTTGTGCATTAAATTGTTTCCTATAATCTTGTCATTGCAGATTATAACAACATCGGGAAATTCCTGAATAGAATTTTGGGCATGGAGGTGCACCAACAGAATGCGTTATTTCAGTATTTTGCAGACACACTCACTGCAGTTGTTCAAAATGCCAAAAAAAATGGAAGATATGATATGGGAATCTTAGGTAAGTGGGGAATTTTTTTTTAATTGATTTTGCGAGAGGGTAAGGGAGAAGGAGAGGGGGAGAGAAACATTGATTGGCTGTCTCCTGCACGTCCCCTACTGGGGATTGAACCCACAACTCAGGCATATGCCCTGACTGGGAACCAAACCGGCAACCTTTTTTTTTTTTTTTTTTTTTTTGATGCACAGGATGGGGCCCAAACAACTGAGCCACACCAGCCAGAGCAGAGGGAAAATTTTTAAATTTGTATTGCTGACAAAATGTTCTTACATTTACATGCTGTTTTTTTCTTATTTAAGATCTTGGTTCTGGAGATGAGAAAGTGAGGAAAAGTGACGTTAAGAAGTTTCTGACTCCGGGATATTCAACCTCTGGTCACGTAGAGTTATATACAGTAAGTCTGGCAGTCATGTGACACTTGTGTGCTGTCCTTTTGTAATAGGCACTCACAGAAGTGAGTCACATTTAACTGTTACGGTTTCTCTCATAGATTAGTGTAGAGAGAGGGATGTCCTGGGAGGAAGCTACCAAGATTTGGGCTGAGCTCACAGGACCAGATGACGGCTTTTACTTGTCACTTCAGGTAAGACTTGTTTGTTTATTTATTTGTTTATATTTCAGAAAGGAAGGGTGAGAGAGAGTGAAACATCAGTGATGAGAGAGAATCATTGCTTGCCTCCTGCACACCCCATACTGGGGGATTGAGCCCACACACTGGGCACATGCCCCAACCAGGAATTGAACCTCCTGGTTCATGGTTTGGTCCTCACCCACTGAGCCACATGGGCAAGACTCGTTTCCTTTAAATGCGAACTATCCGGATATGTGTTTTCGTTGCCAGAATTGTGATTCCCATTTTGGCTTTGAGCATATTCCCCAAGAATATTTAGCTTTCTCTGGTTTGATAATTTATCTATAATTGTGAGCTATTTCATTTACTATATTGAAGACGTGTTATTAGATGTAGTTTTAAAATTTATTTTATTTTATTGATTTTGAGAGTGAGAGAGACATCAACTTGTTCCACTCGTTTATGCGTTCATTGGTTGATTCTTGTGTACGGCCTGACTAGAGATCGAACACCCAGTGGCACTAACCAATTGAACTACCATAGGCCAGGGCAAAATTGCCTGTTTCTAATATTTATGTTCTCTTGGATTATGTATCTTTTCTCTCTCTCTCTTTTATTTTTGTAACAGCTTTATTAAAGTAGTAGAGGCCTGGTACATGAATTTGTGCACAGGTGGGGTCTCTCAGCCTGGCTGGCTATCAGGGCCAGAAGGGGCCAGCAGTCCAGGAAGGGACTGTGGTAGGACTCCAGGGCATGTCCAGCCCTCTCACCCAGTCACGATCAGCTGGACTCCAGCAGCAAGCTAACCTACCGGTCGGAGCATCTATTCCCTGGTGGTCAGTGCACATCATAGCAGCTGGTCAAGTAGTCGACTGAATGGTTGACCAATTGGTCGTTCACTTAGCATATTATCCTTTATTAGAGGCCCAGTGCATGAAATTCGTGCACAGGGGGGGGGGGGGGGAGGCGGCGGGGGATGTCCCTCAGCCCAGCCTTCACCCTCTCCAATCTGGGACCCCTCAAGGGATGTCCGACTGCCCGTTTAGGCCCGATCCCAGTAGGATCGGGCCTAAACGGGCAGTCGGACATCCTTCTCACAATCCAGGACCGCTAGCTCCAAACTGCTCATCTGCCTGCCTCTCCGATTGCCCCTAACCACTACCCTGCCATCCTAATTGATGTCCAACTGCTCCCCTGCCAGCCTGTTTGCCCCCACCTTCCATCCTATGCCAGCGTGGTCACTCTTAACTGCCCTCCTCTGCAGGCTTGATCGCTCCCAACTGCCCTCTCTTGCAGGCCTGGTCCCTCCCAACTGTCCTCACCTGCTGGCCATCTTGTGGTGGCCATCTTGTGTCCACATGGGGGCAGGAACTTGACCACATGGGGGCAGCCCTCTTGTGTGTTGGAGTGATGGTCAATCTGCAAATTACTCTTTATTAGATAGGATAGAGGCCTGGTGCGTGGGTGGGGACCGGCTGATTTGCCCCGAAGGATGTCCCGGACCAGGGTGGGGGTTCCCTTGGGGTGTGGGGCAACCTGGGTGAGGGGCCTATGGTGGTTTGCCATGCCCCCCAGTGACCCAAGCATAGGCCCTGGGATCTGGGATTAAATTATGTTCTACAATTGAAACTTTGTAGCCTGGAGGTGGAGCCAAGCCTTCTGCTTGCTCCATGGCAACAGCCATTTCTGTTTGGGTTTATTTAAATTCTATAATTGAAACTTTGTAGCCTAGAGTGGAAGCCTAGGAGCTAGGGCTGCAGAAGCTTGGCTTCCTCCATCACCCGGGCAACCAACTCTAGCCTCTGCTCTCTCCAGCTCTGTGGCTGCTATCATTTCTTTTTTTTTTTTTTTTTTTTTTTTTTAAATATATTTTATTGATTTTTTTTACAGAGCAGAAGGGAGAGGGATAGAAAGTCAGAAACATCGATGAGAGAGAAACATGGATCAGCCGCCTCTTGCACGCCCCCTACTGGGGATGTGCCCGCAGCCAAGGTACATGCCCTCGACCAGAATCGAACCCGGGACCCTTCAGTCCGCAGGCCGGCGCTCTACCACTGAGCCAAACCGGTCTTGGCGCTGCTATCATTTCTGTTGGGATTATGTATCTTCTATAATTGAAACTTTGTAACATTGAGTGGAGGCCTAGGCTGGCAAGGGCAGGCAGAAAGCTTGGCTTCCTCCATTGCAGGGGAAACCCAAGCCTTCCTCCTGCTCTCAGTGGCCGCAGCCATCCTGATTGGGGCTTATTTGCTCCTGATTGGCTGGTGGGCGTGGCTTGTGGGTGAATCGGTGGTAAGGTCAATTTGCATATTACTCTTTTACTAGATAGGATGTTTATATATGTAGATGTCAGTGACAGCCTGGTTCAAAATGTAACTGTGCAGTGGAGTGTTTGAGATGCTGCAGGCAGGGCTAGACACAGACGCTGTCTAGAGCCAGGAGTCCTGCTTACCTTCCATAGAGGGGCAGAGAGTAGATTTTGCAGGTTTTGCAGGCCATATATAGTCTCTGTTTTGGCTTTTCTTCCTCCCTCTGTTAAACTTGGGAGCTGCAGGCCAGACTTGGCCCACAAGCCTGGTTTACTGATCCCTGATCCAAGAGCAAAAGCTTTCAACTTGGATCTGGCTCCTTGTTGGTTTGCTTGCTTGTCTATTTCAAAACCTTACTTAGATCATTATAAATTTACATGAGATTATAAGAAAGAATACAAAGAAACTTCTTGTACACCAGTTTCCCTAATGGTAACAGTTTTCAGAACTATAGTATAATATCACAACCAGGATATCGATACAGTTCACCAGATTTTATCCATATTTCTCCCTTAGATGGATTTTGCTTCGTCACAAAGGATATTGCTACTTTTTTTTTCATTTTAAATTATTGCCAGAATTTAAAACACTGGGTTACAATACAGTGAACTAACTTGACTCTACAAAGTCAGATCACACTGTTAATTGCTTGAAACATTGTACTTTCATAAGTTTATCAAGTGTTTACCTCAACTGATTAAAAACATTTGAAAATTGAATTTTCACCTTAACCATTGTTTTATTGACTTTGCAGAATTATATAAACAATGTTTCAAATCTTTTGAGCCAGTAAAAGACAAAGGATCTTTAATATCCATGAAAAGTAAAATGTTGTCTTTTTATCAGTGTAAGAATGACCCTTAATATAAAAACGTAGTTGCTCAGCAAGATATTCGTGTTGTAGAGCAGCTGGGGAAATGTCTTCACTTTGGAACTGTTCTGTTTCTTTCAATTTTCTGTCATAGATTATTGCTCAGTCATCAACCGTTCTTGAGAGCAGCGGTTGCCAACCCTTGGTCTGTGGACCACTGGTGATCCGTGAGGTCGAAAGGCTGGCAGCCGCTGGTTTAAGGAAACCTTTGGAGCAGCGGGCACCAACCGCCGACCACTGGTGGTCCATGAGGTCTGAAAGGTTGATGACCACTGCTTTAAAGAAGATATTAATTTTCCAATCTTATTTTTCCTTGAATTAAATGGAGCTTCTTATAACTCTTTCTTCCTAGGATTTCTCTCATAATTCTGACTTTAAAAAATTTAAGTTCTGTCATTTGTTAGGTGCATTCTTTTCTTCCACTTCTACATATGTTCTTGCTCAGCACTCGATCTGCCTGGGGGAGCCGTAGTGGTAGGTGGCACTGAAGGATGAAATGAACTCGGAGGCCTGTGGGTAATCAAAATCATTATCTTTAAGGTTATATTTTACTGTAACTTGAAGGAGAGTGACATTTTCTACAGCATCCGATTATGGAAACTTTTAGCCACATAGCAGAGGTAACAGAATTTTCCTGTGCAGTTCCTTCACGCCCGCTCCCTGACTCCTGCCTCACCTGTCTCTAGGCTGTTTGGGTTCTGAGTCAGGTATGTGGACTAGAACTTGTGAGGTGTCTCCACTGGACATTTATGGCTTTAACACTATTCCAACCATTTTCTAAGGAAAGTCTTCAGCCGGCTCAGAATTCAGGTCCCAGAGCCCTTGTGTTGGAGAGACTGTGTGAAACTGCTGCAGCGTATCATCCTTCTCCCTTTCGTGTTCATGCTCCTGTGTTTGCTTTGCCGCATGCGGTCAAGGGATTCCACTTGCCGTTGTGATGGCACCAAACACCAGTGTGTCTCAGAGCGAGCAGTCACCAGTGTTTGTGTTTCCCCACTTTTTAATAGATAAGGAACAACAAGAAGACTGCCATCTTAGTTAAAGAAGTGAACCCAAAAAAGAAGCTTTTCTTAGTCTATAGACCAAATACTGGGAAACAACTCAAATTAGAAATTTATGCTGATTTAAAGAAGAAATATAAGAAGGTATTTTTTTCATTTGTACACTATGCTGTTTATAAATAACTTGTTTTATATAATAAGATTAAAAGCATGTTTATAACCAGTTTTAATGTTATCTGCTATTAAGAAACCTATAAGGTGATTATTTAAAGTAGCTTGTGTTAGAAAAAAAGCTTTCAGTGAGACTAGAAGTTTGTTTGTTTTTTTAATTTAATAAATCTTTATTGTTCAGATTATTACAATTGTTCCTCTTTTTTCCCCCATAGCTCCCCTTCACCCGGTTCCCACCCCATCCTGTGCCCTTACCCCTCTCCCCCCAAAGTCCTCATCCATAGGTGTATGATTTTTAGAAGTTTTTAAATAAAGGGAAGAGGTGCAAGACTGAAATTCCTTCCCACCTACTCTGGCTTCCTTATGAGCTGCTGTTTATATTTTATAATGATTTATAGAAATACAGTGAATGACTATGTTTGTCCTAACATTACTGTTGCTGGGGGCCCAGTGCACGAATTTGTGCTCCTCGAAAGGAACTGTGGGCCATGAGACTACAGTAGGAACCAGGGGTGGGTTGTGGCCCGGCCTCTGTGCTCCTCCCCCCGCAGCCCCAGTCCTCTGTCTGCTGGCAGCCCCACTCCGGCCACCTCTGCTCCCGTACACAGAGGCCTCTCACACGCAGAGGCGCCAGCCCCGCTGGCCCCGCTGATGGTGCGGGGTGATCTGTGCCACTGCCACCAGCAGTGGGTGCTCTGATCACCCCGCAGGCGCGGGGGGAGGCGGAGAAGCCTCAGGCGATCAGGGCTGGCAGCCGCTGCTTACATTACTGACGGCACCGAGTGCTCGGGACTGGCGCCAGGCACCGGCAGCAGGTGCGAGCACTAGGTGGGACCGTGGCACTCATGAGCAAAGAATTGTTAGTAACCACCAGAGGCTCACCCCGAAGACAGTGACCGGATCCTGCCTTGGTCTGGCACCCCTACTCACCTGCTTCACTGTCACCCCGCTGCCCGCCATGTTCTGTGCGCACCTTCTGGTGGCCAGCACACATCATGGTGATGTTCAGTTGTTCCAGTTGTTTCGCTGTTCCATCTATTTGCATATTAGTCTTTTTTTATATAGGACAGGGTTATTAGTATTACCTTAAACTTTTATTCTCTTGTCCATTGTCACTTGAAAACAATCTTACATAATAGTAAAAGTTTAATATGCTAATTAGATCGGACAGCTGAACGACCTCCTGGACGAAGCTGGGGCTGCGAGGATAGAGCCCCTTGACGATTTTTATGCAACAGGCCTTTAGTTATAATGAAGTTATTTGAAAACTGTGTTACAGAGGAAGGTCCTCATGGCAGAAGTTAATGTCCCTCAGGTGTAGCCTGTAGCAAGGGTCAGCTATTCTGTATAGAGGTCACTTTAAGTTGGCTTTACAGACCAGATTAGGCAACCAGTGTGTGTAAAATAATTCTTTCCAACAGAGTTTTTGTCTTACTTTCAACAGGTCGTCTCGGATGATGCCCTGGTTCACTGGTTAGATCAATATAATTCCTCTGCAGACACTTGTACTCATGCTTATTGGTCAGTATTTCATGTTTCTCATGGCATTCTTCAGTGTCACCATCAAGATTTAATTAAACATGCCTTTAGTGCTGTCTGTAAATATATGAGCACATTATTTGCTATTTGGTGTGGCTCTCAGTCAGCAATGCTTGTAGAATGTATATGGTTGATTTTTTAAAATTGTTTAAAATATTACATATGCCCCCTTTTCCCCAATTGACCCTCCCCTGGTTAATTCTTTTATGTGCCCTGACCTGCAGCCTTGGTGATTAGCACGATCTCTAACTGAAGTACCCATGCCTAGGTTTTTAAATTTATTTTTATTTTTACATATGTAGGTAGATGAATTTGCTTTTTTAAAAAATTTGCTTTGATGTGAGCAGTTTTAAAAAATATATATTTGTATTGATTTCAGAGAGGAAGGGAGAGAAACATCAGTGATGAGAATCATGGGCTGCCTCCCACACCCCCTACCAGGGATCAAGCCCACAACCTGGGCACGTGTCCTGACCGGGAATTGAACTGTGGCCTCCTGGTTCCATAGGGCAGTCGATGCTCAACCACCGAGCCACGCCAGCCAGGCAACAGTGTGTTTTTGTTTTGAGAGTAAATTAGTGATGTTAGAAATTAACTTAGGAAAACTCTTTAAGATAAAATACATTAAAGATTAGCCTACAAAAGTCCTTTCTAAAACATTTATTTTAGCAAGAAAAGTGCCCTAATACTATATATTAATCTTGAATTAATACTGGAAAGATATTTCTGTCGATGAATTGTGAAAGCCATTTTGGTATGTCTTTTTTTCATAGTTTTTTAAGACAAATTATATACTTTTGTTTACTGAAACCTTTTCCATTTAACCGAAATACTATAGAAATAGCTGGCAGGTTTATTTTATAAGCTTGCATTAATATAGTAATATCCTAAGTGAACTAATGGATAGAAAATGACAAATGCTTAAGTGGATGTAAAACCAGTAAATCAGCCGTTGTATAAGGAGTTAGGTCCCAGAAAGAACTAATGTTGAGAATCAGTAGTAGTAGCTTACATTGGAAAGACAATTCAGTGTGTTGAAAGGATTGTACTCTAAAGAACTGCCAGTAAAGGCAAGGTATTTTCCACCTGAAATTTAGGTAGACCTTGCAAGCTTTTTGTTTTGGTGTGTGTTCATAAATATCCCCCCTCCCCTCTCTCCTAGGCGTGGCAATTGTAAAAAAGCAAGCTTGGGATTAGTTTGTGAAATAGGTCTTCGTTGCCGCACGTATTATGTATTATGTGGCTCAGTACTGAGCGTCTGGACAAAAGTTGAGGGTGTTTTAGCATCTGTCAGTGGCACAAACGTGAAAATGCAGATAGTTCGGCTGAGAACAGAGGATGGACAGCGGATTGTAGGTGAGTTTTTTGTTTGTTTTTGTTTGAATTCCGGGGGAAAGATCTCATTTTTTTCCTTATTTTGCTTTTTACACCTTAAAATCTTACTGTCTCTTCTTTTTTTCTTTTTTCTTTTTTAATATATTTTATTGATTTTTTTTTTTTTTACAGAGAGGAAGGGGGAGGTATAGAGAGTTAGAAACATCGATGAGAGAGAAACATTCATCAGCTGCCTCCTGCACACCTCCTATTGGGGAATGTGCCCGCAACCAAGGTACATGCCCTTGACCGGAATCGAACCTGGAACCCTTCAGTCCGCAGGCTGACGCTCTATCCACTGAGCCAAACCGGTTACGGCCTGTCTCTTCTTGTGGTGGGGTAGAACTTGCTTTATATGTTCTTAAAGAGTTGAACAGAAGTTATACCTTTGAATGGACACTTCTGATTCTGGTTAAAGTTCTGGAATGATCTTTTATTTTATGCTGCTCTTGCTCTCCTTCTTCCTCCTCTTCACTGGCCGTCTGTGCAGGTTCCCAGCCTCCTGCCCCAGTGTTGTCTGATGTCCACCCTGTCATGTTTGTTATCCGGGTTCACATGATGGCACTCAGAGCCACTGCCCAAGGGGTGGGTGGGATCCTGCACTGCTGCGCTAGCTGTTGGCACCACTTGCTCTGTCCCAGGCTCTCCGGGGATCCCCTAGTTCTTTCCCTTTCTTGCTCCTTGGTCTCTGTGTTACTTGCAGGAACCTTCCTGTCCTCTGCAGATGAGTGGTATACCGCCTGTGGCCTAAGGCAATTTGCGAACATTTTTTTCCACAAAGTATTTTTGGTTGCAAGTTTTCATTTATTTGAATTAGTTGCCAACATGTAAAATCCAAAAGCCTGGATTTTCATCTTTTCAAAACACACAGCAGCTTCTCTGGAATATTGAGCCCTCCCTCCCGTTGTCACTAAGGAGAAGGCTAGAGTTTCTTTACCCAGGGCATCTGCTGTCCAGTCTGCAAGCATCTGTCTGCTCAGCATTTGAGTTTGTGACCACAACTCTAGTCTTTTGGTTAACATTAGTACCTGCCAAAAAAGGCCGTGTTTGGGGAGCTGTGAAAGATCATAGATAGGAAGGTCTGGTACTTCACCGTTCTTCCGCCAAAGAGACAGTGTGACGTGAAGACACATGTGTATGCCCAGGTATTTATGGGTAACACTCCCAAGGAATCAGGTTTCTTCTGAAAGCCATTTTGGTTGTTAGGTATTTGTTTAGGTTTTGTGTGGAGTGTTGTTTGTTATACTTAATATTATGCCTCACTCGGAATTTGCTGTGCCGTGTGAAACAACTGTGGTTGCCCCTAAATGCGGCCTTTAAAGAGTCTTGTTTCTAATGGCAGGCCTGATCATCCCTGCAAATTGTGTGGCTCCTCTCGTCAACCTCCTGTCAACCTCAGACCAGTCTCAGCAGCTTGCGGTGCAGCAGAAACAGCTCTGGCAGCAGCGCCACCCGCAGAGCATTGCCAGCTTGAGCAGCGCATAAGAACACAGGTTTCAACATGGATGTGTCTGAAATGCTGTTGAAGCATATCATTTGCATAAAATTCAGGGACAGTTTCCAAAGAATTATAATTTTTTTCAGTTGTGCTCTCTCTAGTTAATTTTTTTGGGAATAAGGACAAACCTGGAATAGATAGCAAAACTGAAAATCAACAGTGCCGATGGTGGTACATATGTCTTTCCTTTTGCTTTGCCCATGGTACTTCCCATATGCTCCTACTTTGGGGGAGCAGAGGGGTGTGTGCGCGCGTGTGTCTGTCTGTTTGTTTGTTTGTGAGTTTGTTAAAGGCTACGAACCACAATTGGTTTAAAAATGCTTGGAACTTCCCAACTGGCTTTACTTAATGTTCCACAGTGCTCAGGGTTAACGCAGGTCATCCGTGCCATTGCTGTGGGAGTTCTCCCCGGATGCATGTGTTTTGGGTCTATAAATATTAAAAATATATATTGGTTTCTTTTTCCAACTTACTAAACACTAGGTCTATTAAAGCATGAAACGAAAGGTTGCACATCACACATTCAGGTTCTTTTCTAGTTTCTGTTCTGACAGTGCATGTCTTTGAAAGCATGCGTAAACCAGATTAACAGATGTCATGTGACAGAGAGAAACATTTGTAGATGTATAGCATTGGTCACTGCATTTTTATAACGTTTATACCTGGGTATTGCTTCTAACTCTGTGACTCCTCTCTCCACCCCAATTCTCCTGTCCCAGGTTTCTTGTTAAGGTGATAAATACAAACTTTGTGTGTGTGTGATAAAACTCTTAAAAGTTAATTTTAATGTATTAATAGTATTCCTAATGAGTGCTGCAAAAACGGCTACAAGCCTGCTTTTCTCAAAATTCCATTTTCCTTAACTTAAGATAGTTTTAGAAAAAAGGACAACTTGGCTTCCATTTTGCAAATTATCTTTTTTTTACTTTATTATCGTAATATGTTGGTCGCTTATAAAAAAGGAAACCATACTTGAGCTGTAAAGTAGACAATGAGGAGGCTTCTGCTGTATGTTTATTTCTTGTTATTGTTACCTAGTAACTTGAATATTGTTTAATGTGTTGTAAGACATTGTAGAGTTTATCTCAAGCTGTTAAAAATGGTAATGTACAGATGTGAATAGACACTTATCTATAATATGGGTAAGTTTTGTTTCGCCTATAATAGATGTTTTATAAAAAACAAGTGAGGGGACAATTGGTCTTTTTGTTTCCTTTTTTTCCCCCCTTTTTCTTTGCTTGCACAGGTTGCACTATTGAAAAACTGAGATTGTATAAACCTGGTCAAAAGCTGCAAGATACCACCATCTTGTAGATGTCAAATAAAAGTTGTTATCCGAACCAGCAGTGGACTCTTGTTTAGGCCCCACACCTCCAGAGGCAGTCTGACGGGGTTCTGCAGAGCTCGGGTGCTACTCCGCGTGTCTCGGGTTTCAGAATGAGGTGTGGAGGGCTCAGAGGCCAGTACCTGTGAATCCTGCAGCTGAGTTGTTTTCCTTTGTGACCTTTCAGACGCCTCCGAGCCGGGGGAGGTGGTGATGGTGGCGGAAAGCTGGGCTTTCGTTCTCTCGTTTTCCTTCCCGCCTGAGCGTGGTAGTCAGTTCAGTTGTGTCGCCTTGACCACAGGCTTTCTTTCTTTGGATTCATTTATTCCTGATGCTTAAGAGACAAGTGGAGAGTAATTTCTGTTCTTTGGCATATTTTGCCTAGTGGATGCAACTTTTATCTTCAGTCTAGTCCCTATATCTCAGGCAGTGATCCACACGAATGTCAGCCGGTCCCTTGTTAGGGCTATAGAGCCACCCCGGGCTGGAGCAGAATCGTCTCGCCTGCAGCAGTGCTTGCCAGGTGTCTGGTTTAAACTAGCGCCCATGCTAAGGTGAAACAGCTGGGACAGGAAGCCTAACAACCCAGCCCCTCCAGTTCCACCGAACGGCTGGGTTGGGGAGGAAGAGACTTGGGCTGTAGGCCAGCTTCCCTGTTCTGTGTATGGGTACCAGCAGGTCACGGTGCTTCCCAGGCAGCATCAGGATGAGGATTCTTTAGCCTGCAATTAATGGCCCCACGGTTCATGATGTAATGTTTGCTCTTAGAATAGCTACCTGATGCAAATGGGCAGTCAGATGTTCTGTTCTCGGTAGAACAGCTTTGTTTCGCTTTTTAAATAAGGTCCAGAAATAAGGCCTCTGAAAACTGTCAAATAGAGTAGACCTCGAAAAGGCAGCACTCAGTGTAAGAGGAAGAGGGCTGAGGGGCCGCTCGCACCCCTTGCAGAGGGTGGCGTGCCAGCCCTGCTGCCCATCCCCCTTCCTGGAGGCAAGCATATGACCTTTACACTGTGCCCTTAGCCAAGTCAGCAAGTTCAGGTTGGCCAACTATGGGAAACCCCGTCTTACAAGGTCCTCCTCTGCCAGAACATCACGTCTGGAGCGGGCCGTGTGTTTCAGGATCTGAGCCCCGGCTGAACGCGGGCTCTGTGCGTCTCCGTGGGAGCCCGCTTGGCCTCCGCAATGCCTTTTCTCCCTTTTTAGCAATACGACTCTGAGCACAAAGACTGGCCTGTAAATCACGGAAGTGTATTCAGAGTTTACAGTGTCCAGAGCTGCTCAGATGGCACCTCGAGGGAATTAGTGTTCCCCTGAGTTAGCACCCTCCGCACTACCAGGTCTGTCTGCGGTTTAGTGGGTTATCCAGATAGGTGTCAGTGGTGTGAATTCCTAAAGGTATTAACTAAGTACTTGAAACACAACTTGATCAAAAAGTAAATATCGTAAGCAGTTTTCCCTTTTTGCTGCTAGATTGCAGATCCCTCGTCAGTATCTTGACACCAGTATGTCAGTTAGAAAGACCCTGCAGCCCAAGCAGTGTAGTGGTGCGTGTATGTATGTGTATTTATTGCAGTCCAATTACTTAGCGCTTCAGAAATCTTTTGAGTTGCAACAATGCACCTTTCCATTTTATTTGGCCTCATCTGTAAAGTGAAAGGTCTAGAATACCAAACTCCAGGGAAATAGAAATAGACTCTTAGAGACAGTTTTCTGGCTGGGGCCCCTAGGCATTCATTCGCTGATCACAGTGATGCTATTAGACGGCTTGTGGCAGGCTTGACAGGAGAGGGTACCCGCTCAGCTTTTACAGGTGCGTAACGGGAGCCTTTCCCTCCCCCTCCACTTTCCCATTGAGCAAGAGGGGGGGGAAAGAGATAGAACAGAAATGACGGGTGCATCCCAGTGGTGAAAGGAGGAGCAGAGGCCGAGTATTTTCCCTTCGGGTCCTTTTCTTGATGAGACGAAGAGGAAGGCCCCTGTCCGAAACCTCTGGGTTCCTAAGAACGGTGCTGCGTGAGAATCACTGGTGAGCTGGAACCCCGTTATCACACGCTTGGTTCAGGCCGTGAGGGGACAGTGGTTGCCACCGGGATGATGGACACTTGTTGGCTCCGCCCCCCGTGTCTGGGGTCTCCACACTAAAACCGCACCCCCGCCCCACACGTGGCTACTCGAAGTCTGTGCAGCTCACAGTCCATACCTACCTGGCCGCAGCTGTGAGCAAAACCCATTTGCAGAAATTCCTCATTGGCTGCCAATGTCTAATACAACAGCAGTGTCTTTTAAGGGCATGGAGGTGGAGGAAGCACATCTAGACACCTGCCACTCAAGCTAGCTAGTCATGCTTTCCCGAGTCCTTGAGGTGAAATCGATACCCACTTTCTAATTTTATGTTGTACTTATATATGTGTACATAAGGGTGTATATATAGAAATGGTGAGCTCTTTCAAATTCTGAATGTAAATATTTCTTGTAAATTGAGACCCTTACCAACTGGTTTTCCCTTCAATCCTATTTATTCTTTTCTTGACTTCCTATAACGGGGCATTGTATAAATTTTTTTTTAATGTAGAAAAGTCTGAAAACTTCTTAGTTGAATTTATTCACATATTTTAGAATTCAGTTTTGCATCTCTGCTATAAATTCCAATGTGTGTGTTTTGTGTTAATATTTTTCCAATATGCTATTTGTGTTTTGCATTTTTATTACAAATTTACTGTGTGCAATGCATTGTATTGGGGGAGGGGTGAACTTGAGTGCAATTTCTGATACTGTCATTATATGACTAGTTATGCTCATTTATGTTGCTCTTTGGAAGCTATAGTGAGCCTGATATTTTCACATTAAAAAAAAAAATTCTCCCCGAGACTTCCTGTAAGCTCCTCTAACTTCTTCAGTGCATTGGGATCAAATGTAGCTCCGCAGCAAACAGCCATTTCCAGCCTTGCGCTTCTCAGGCCTGCACCAGACTCCTCACCTGTGCCCTCCCGCTGGGGGCAGAGCCTGCAGACCTGCGCACTGAGGTGTGTCCTGCTGCTGCTGCAAATGCCCCGTGTTTCTCCAAGAGCCCGGGCCTGTTTTCTAACTGACGGGCATCATCAGAGATGGACTTTGCAGTGAGCTCAGGTAACCTGTTAGATGGACAGCAGACGGAGACAAGCCCGGTGCAGCCTGTGTCCGTGGTGACAGGTGGCATTGGCCAGTGTCCTCCCACAGAGAGCAACGAAACTGCCGTGGAGGCTCCCAGGAGCCCTCTGCTCATGGGTGGATTCCGTGCTGAGGGTAAACCAGGCAGTTCCCTGAGGAAGGGCTGGCTGTACGGTCTCCTGCAGTCCTGTCACCCTCGTTGTGCTGGTGCATTGCTCTTGACTAAAGGAGCCACACACACCTGGGGGCTGAGCTGGATCAAGGCTTCCTTCACAGTTGGTGTTGCCAGCAGGGAGGCCAGGTGACTCGTGTACCCACATGGTAGGGTCCGTCACCCAGGAGGCAAGCAGTGGGTTTTTATGAGCATTTCATGGGCCTTTAATTCGTGACCACGTTTCATTCGTTACTGTTGAACTTGGTAGATTTGTTGAAAATTTCAAAGTTCTCTGCATTTGGCTAAGACTTGGGAGACTGTGTGTGTCCTGGAGCAGGGCCTGTGGGATATGCTCCAGCATAAATGCCCTTCAACCGCCTGCCAGCTGTCCTCCTCCGGTGCCGAGTGGTTGAGTGGGAGAACCGAGCTTTGCAACAGCAGCCATGCCCTCTGCGGCCACGTGGCAGGGCGCAGGCAGGCTGAGGCTGTCCCTTAGTGTAGTCAGCCAAGGGGCCAGTCTGGGGGAGCCGAGGCCTGAAGGTCACCCCGGCCCCCGCCCCGGCCTTTCCTGCTGTGGCAGCGTTGTGGCACTGAAGAGGGTAAAGAAGCTTGACCTTCTTTCTGACTCCGCCCTGGTGGGCAGAGAGCTTGTTTTCTACGTAGCACATTGACGTCTCATCATCAGACACACAAACCATTCTGTCCATGGTTTATACTGAATTTGCAAACTACTGATGTTACTTTTCAATAACCACTTGTATCTACCATCAACCCCGGGAGGTGGGAAGAGGCCCGCGGTATCTCTGCAATAAAACTTCCGCCAGGTTCTACCTCCGCCGAGCAAAGGACGCTTTTCTACGTGGCGTAGACCTTCCTCCTTCGCTAACCCGACACGGTGCGTCTTGAGACAACGCGATGGAGTCCAAAGACAATTTGAAAATGAAGGTGGATGTAGACTGTTGGCATTGTTTCTCTTTCCTTCTCTTTTTTTAAGTCTCCCTTTGATATGGCCACCCCGAGTGCGTGTCCGTGTGTCTGGAGGTCTGCGCTGTTCTGACCCTACACTGCTCTGCCCGGCCTTCGTGGTGACCAGGACCCGCCCGGCGCCCGGAAACGAGTGTTCCCGCCGCTCTGATGCGGCTCCGCACGGGCCTCGTGCAGTAAAAACGTATCGTGCTGCGTTGAGCGAGGCCGACCCGCGCCAGGAAAAACGATCAACCACGAAGCGTAACAGACTCTGTGTCAGGTTGTGGGTCTTCTTGTTTTGTTTCCTTTGGTTTTCTTTCTTTGTAAGATTCTTAAATAAATTAAACCAGCTAATATACTTCCTCTCTCTCCGTGTTTTCCTTGTCCGGGTTCTGGGCTGTATCAGTGCCAACACGCTCACCTGGAGAGCGGCTTTTACGTGTCCGTGTCCCTAAAATGAATTTCAGGGGGCGTCTCGGGATGTGGGTGAGATGGAGGCCAGGGCGGGGGAGCCGTGAGGTGGAGGCCGAGGTCCTGCTTCCACCGCTGCCGAGACAGGTCACCCAGCGTCTTCCCTGAAAGAGGCCACACAACGAGGAAAGCCGCGAGTGGAGGGCGTGGGACACAGGCTCTGGTGAAAATCCGTTCCTGCTGTTGAGCAGCCGGCCACCCAGCCTGTGGCCCTGAGACACGAGACAGGCTGACGCAGGCGTGGCGAGCGCTCGGCTGGGTGTGTGGCTGTCGCAGTCCCCTGCTTTCTGGATTCATTTCCACAGCCCTCAGTCCCCCGTTTTCGGGTGAAGGTGCTCTGCTCATAAGCTATGCCAGGCCTTTTCGTTTCTCATTTCTGTGCACTTGGTGCCTGAACTTAACATTCATTTATTCGGCGAGTGTTTAATAAGCAACTGCTGTGTGTCTAGCATCAGGTCACATGCTGTCCCTGGAGGCGAGTCCTCATGGGTAGTGATTCCAGTGTCACAGACGGTCAACAAGTGGTCCTGGGAGCGAGGTGGGAGACAGGACAGCTGTGCAGGCGGCCCACGGGTGGAGGTCTGGGGGCCCCTACTGCCCTGAGGAAGCCAGTGGGTGGAGAGGAGTTGAGGTGATCATACGCTGGTGCTGAGCTCTGGGCTCACTGGGGGAGAAAGGAGTTTTGGCCAGGAAGCCCAGTCAGCTTCTTGCAAGAGAAGTTGGGAATAAACGGGAGAAAAGAGCTCAAAAAGGAGAGGGGGTAGCTGCCCAGGAAGTAAGTAGATCCCTTTGCCCTATGTGGGCACCCTCCCTGTCACTTCACAGATGAGGCGACAGACACTGAGGTCTGGGAGCCGGCAAGGGGCGGGGCCTGTCCCCAAGGTGGTCAGCCAGGAGTGACTGCTCCCTCTAGACCAGGGTTGGGGAGCCATTTTGCTGTCAAGGGCCATTTGGATATTTATAACATTCCGGGGCCATACAAAATTATCAACTCAAAAAGCCTGCTGAGTTTGGTCAGACTAATTAACTCACCACAAATGCCCAGCTGGCCAGACGGCCTTACCCAGCCCAGGACCAGATGTCCCCACCCCGAATCGACCTGGGGAACCGCAGTGGGCGGGTGGGCGGGTTTTCTGACATTCGGAGTTTGGCTTGTTTGTGAGTCCTCTGCAGGGTTTGAAAAGCTCCAGCGAATCCTATTTGTAGCACGCAACACTTAAGGGAATTTAATCACATTTGTAAATGGTGTTATTGTTTAGGGGAATTTAATCTTGTCAAATACATAAGATAATTGAGCATTAATTGAAGAGGAAGTGAAAAGGGCCTGTTTTGCATTTTGACTAAAATATTTGTACCTCGAGCTTGAAGACTGAAGGGAAACTTGTTTTTTTTAACGTATACCTTTAACAAGTTAAGTAGTAATTTGAATAAGACCAGATAGACCCTCCGAATCCTGAGTTGTTCTGTTCCTGTTTTTTGTGTTTTCAAGTCAGCATGTGCCCTGGGTCCCCGCACTATTGACATTTGGGCCGGGCCATTCTTTGCAGGGTGGGGCTGTCCGTCCAGTGCCATTGGAGGACATTGAGCAGCACCCCTGGCCTGTACCCACTAGATGCCAGGAGGACACACTGCCCGGCCCCCAGGGCTGGACACCGCCCCCCCCGCCCCTCCGGTGTCCAGGCATTGCCAACTCTCTCCTGAGGAGCAAACTCGCCCCTGGTAGGGAACCACTGCCCTCGGCAAGTTAGCCATAAGGAGGCCAAAGAAGGGGTCCCTGCACACGAGTGTGTGTGTGACAGAGGACAGGGCCGGGGACAAGGGCGCCACCCCTGAGGTGCGGAAAGTACAAATGTTAATTGGCTGGGGGTGTGGAGCATGTGCAGTTTCCACACATATGAATATTTATCAGTTAGTCATTTGAGAGCAGGATGTAAAGAAGCCATCTGGGGAGGCCTTTAGGGAGAGAGAGGAGGCTTTTAAAATGTGCAAAAATGCTTATTTTTAGAGTCCAATTCTCGGGGAGTTGGCTTTGTCCTCTGAAAGCTGCCCACCCGGGATGGCGAGTGCATGGTTGGGTTCGGGGATGCGTGTGACACGCTGTTCCTCCCAGATCGCTGTTGTGAAGAATTACCAGCAAGGAGTCGGGTGGATAGACACTAAAGGAGTTTTCAATACTTAATTTTTTTTATGGTTTTGATGGTTGTGGGTTTGATCCCCGGTCAGGACACATAGAAGAATCAACCAATGAGTGCAAAAACAAATGGAATAACAAATTGATGTCTCTTTCTCTAAAAACTCAATCAATAAAAAAATTTTAAAAAGAATTTCAGCCCTAACTGGTTTGGCTCAGTGGGTAGGGCATCGGCCTGCGGACTTTAAGGGTCTCAGGTTCGAGTCCGATAAAGGCATGTACCGTGGTTGTGGACACATCCCCAATAGGGGGTGTGCAAGAGGCAGCTGATCTGTTTCTCTCTTATTAATGTTTCTAACTGTCCCTCTCCCTTCCTCTGTAAAAAATCAATTAAAAAATATATTTTAAAACAAGAAAATTTCATTTACAATAGCATCAAAGATAATGAGATGCTTAGGAATAAATTTAAAGAAGTTCAAGACTTGCACACTGCAAAGTAGAAAACGTTGAAATTAAAGAAATAAGACCTAGCCTGGCCAGCCTGGCTCAATGTTTGAGCGTCAACCTATGAGCCAGGTGGTCAAGGTTCAATTCCTGGTCGGGTGGTGGTATATGCCTGGGTTATGGCTCCATCCCAGTATGGGGCCTGTGTGGGGCATGCAGGAGGCAGCTGATCAATATTTTCTCTCATCGTTGTTGTTTCTGCCTCTCCCTCTCCCTATCTGAAATCAATAAAATATATATATTTAAGAAGAAATAATACCTAGCCCTAGCTGGTTTGGTTCAGTGGATACAGCATCAGCCTGTGGACTAAAGGGTCTGGGATTTGATTCCAATCAAGGGCACGTACCTGGGTTGCAGGCCTGATCCCTGCCCCAGTCAGGCCACATGCTGGAGACAACCAATCAGTGGGGCTCACATCGATATTTCTCCGTCTCTTCCTCCCCGCCCCCGTCCCTTCCACTCGTTCTAAAAATCAATGAGAAAATGTCCTCGGTTGAGGATTAAGCAAAAACAAACCCAATAACAAAACCTATGTAAATGAAAAGCTATCCTGGGGCCGTGGATTGGAGAGCCTGAAATGGATACACAAATATAATACAAGTTCTATCCAACCCCCAGTTGCCTTTTCTTGGGTCTGGTCAAATTTAAAAATGGACAAGCAGATTCTAAAGCTCATTTGGAAATTCATGGGACCTGCCATAGCCAAAATAACCTTGAGAGAGAGAAACAAAATTGGAGCACTCACACTTCTATTTTCAAAGTTTATGATTAGGAAGCTACAGTAATCAAAGCAGTGTGGCACTGGCAAAGAACTGACATACAGATCAGTGGAATAGAACAGTCCAGGAGTACACTCTCATATTTATCCTCAATTTTCAACAAGGTGTCAAAACCATTCCCTGGAGAAACAATAGTCTTTTCAACAACTGGACATCCATGTGCAAAGAATGAATTTGGGCCTACCTCACATCACACACAAAAGTTAATAAAAAAAAATCAATCAAAGATATAAATGTAAGAATAAAAACTCTTCAACAAAAACATTGGTGAAAATCATTGATACCAAAAGCACAGCAAATCAGAGAAAAAAAAAGGATAATGGATTTTGTGAAAATTAAAAACATGTGTGTCCAAGTGCCCCATCATCAAAATGAAAAGATCATCCAAAGAATGGGAGAAATGATTTGCAACAAATAGGTTGTCCCCCAGTAATTGCTCCCAAATCACTGTTGTGAAGAATTATACATATATATGACATAACAGCTGATAACTCACTTAATTCTCACTCCTTTTCAGGTTTAACTGATTTGAATAATGGGTGAAGTCAGACTAAGATTTGAACAAAGAAAATTTATCGGAAAGTGCCACTAGACTTTCTTTTTATGGGGGTACATAAAAGATAAAGTTTACAGTACAAAATCGGGAATAGTTGATGCATTGAGGGTACACAAATACTGAGTGAAATGATCCTTGATGTTTGCGATTCCACTGATTGGGGTTCACAGCAGTGCATGGACCCGAACAGTCATCAATTTGAAAACGGGCATTGACCAAAACATTTATTCATTTCTGTAGATTCTTTTACATTTTAAAAATGAACTGTATGTTAAGAGACACTGACTTTATAATCATTCAAAGTCCATATACAGTTTTTTTGGGACACCCTGTATATATCTGAGAAGGAATCAGTATCCTGAATATCTTTAAAAAACTTACAATTTAATATAAAAAGAAAACTCAATTTTAAAATAGGCAAAAATTATAATGGATATTTCTCTAAAGAATATATACAAATGACCAGTAAATACATAAAACGATGCTCAACATCACTGCTCAGGAAAACGCAAATCAAATCCAGGAAATACTAGTTCACACCCATTAGGAAAATAAAAAAGTCAGATACTAAGTGTCGGTGAAGATATGGAGAAACTGGAAGCCTCATGCATTGCTAGTGGGAATGTACCATGGCGAAGCCACTATGGAAAGCAATTTGGGGTTCCCCAAAAAGGGAAACATAAGACTCAGCAATTCCATTCCTGGGTATATACCCCAAAGAATTGAAAGCTGTTGTCTAGAAAAAATTGTATACAAATGTTCATAGCAGCGGTACTTATAACAGCCAAAAAGTGGAAACAATCCAACTATCCATCAACTGGCGTCCTGTCCTTCCAGTGGAAGAATATTCCCCAAACACTGATACATGTTACAACTTGGATGACAGAGCAGTAAAACACTGATACATGTTACAACGTGGATGACAGAGCAGCCAAACACTGATACATGTTACAACGGGGATGACAGAGCAGTAAAACACTGATACATGTTACAACGTGGATGACAGAGCAGTAAAACACTGATACATGTTACAACGTGGATGACAGAGCAGTAAAACACTGATACATGTTACAACGGGGATGACAGAGCAGTAAAACACTGATACATGTTACAACGTGGATGACAGAGCAGCCAAATACTGATACATGTTACAACGTGGATGACAGAGCAGTAAAACACTGATACATGTTACAACGTGGATGACAGAGCAGCCAAACACTGATACATGTTACAACGTGGATGGACCTTGAAAATATGATACTAAATGGCCTGGCTGGTGTGGCTCAGATGGCTGAATGTCCTCCCAAGCACTGAAAGTTGCTGGTTCAATTCCGGGTCAGAGCACATGGCTGGGTTGCAGGCTAGATCCCTGGTAGGGGAGTGCAGGAGGCAGCCACTGGATTGGTGTTTCTCTTTCACATCCATGTTTCTCTCTTTTTAAAAAATACATTTTATTGATTTTTCACACAGAGGAAGGGAGAGGGATAGAAAGTCAGAAACATCGATGAGAAAGAAACATCAATCAGCTGCCTCCTGCACACCCCCCACTGGGAATGTGCCCGCAGCCAAGGCCGATGCCCTTGACCGGAATTGAACCCGGGACCCTTCATTCAGTACGCAGGCCGACGCTCAAATCACTGAGCCAAACCAGTTTCGGCCGTGTTTCTCTTTCTCCCTCCTTCTTTCTCTAAAAATAAATAAAGCCCTACTGAGTTTGGCTTAGTGGATAGAGCATTGGCCTGCGAACTAAAGGGTTCTGGGTTCAATTCCAGCCAAGGGCACATACCTGGGTTGCAGGCTCCTCCCTGCCCCAGGCCCTGGTCAGGGCGCATCCAGAAGGCAACCAACAATCAATGGATGTGTTCTCTTACATTGATATTTCTCTCTCTCTCTCTCTCTCTCTCTCTCTCTCTAAAACAAATAAATTAATTTTAAAAACATAATAAAATAAGTAAAAAGATTAAAAAAAAAACCCACCAAAACAAAACCTGATGCTAAATGAAAGAAGCTGCGAAGAAGGTCACCTATTGCATCCTTCCATTCATATGAAATGCCCGGAGTAGGTACATCCATAGAGACAGAAAGTGGGTTAGAGGCGGCCGGAAGTCAGGGTAGTGAGAAAAGGGCAGTGATGCATTGGGTATGGAGGTTCTTTTTGGGCTGACCTAGAATTAGAGGGTGGTGAGCTTGCCCAACTCTGTGAATGCACTAAAAGCCAGTAAGTTGGATGCTTTAAAAGGGTGAGTTTTATGCTAAGCGAATTGGATCTCAATGAAAAACAAAAGGAAAAAATACTTTTCGATGACCACGGGTCAGGACTTAGAGTGAGGGTGTGGGCATCCCAGCAAAAACACAGCAATATGGAAAGATCGGAGCCCTGAGATCTGAATTCTTGCCCCAAGGACTTGGAGGCACACACAGCTCAGAGGCAGGGGAGCCAGGATTTCTGCCAGGTGTGCCTCCTGCCCTGCGAGCCCTCTGCCCGCAGCCTCTCACCCCGCACTGACGCCCAGGAGGGAAGCCGCCAGCCCCGGTGGTTGGTGGTTTGCAGGAGCTTGAAATAGGGCCGGTCTGAATTCTGACCCTCGTGAGTGTGAAATCCACGCTGCGTTTTGAAGACTTTGTGTGATAAAAAACACGATACAAAGTATCTTAGTTCCTTTACATTCATTACATATGGAACACACAGTGTCCTGGATATATTGTGTTAAATTGTATTAAAGATTCATTGCATCGGTTTTTTTCTTACTTTCTAAAATGTGGCTACTGAAACCATTGAACTATGGCTAGGGACGGACAGTGCTACTTTTGAGCATTGGATCCCTGGGGGGTGGGGGTAGAAGGTGTCATTCATTCATTGGTTGATGAAATAAAATTTCGGGAGCATCCTTGGCTGGACAAGCCTAACGTGGACCACACAGGGTGCTGGTTCCGCTGGGGAGGAAGGCAGGCTTGGGGGATCACCCTTCCAGGCTGGATCCAGATGTCTGAAAGCCTGTGATTAATCTAAAGACTTGCAAACCGCTGTTACCCAAAAGCGGAGCCACGGGTGGGCATCTTGTGTAGGCTGAAGAGCACGACAGGGACGACTTTCTAAAGCTTCACCACCTGATCTCAGCCACATCTGATGCGGCCAGACGGGCTGGGGTGCACGGAGGCCCCCAAATGGTAAGGTCAACTCCAGGGGAGGAGAGACGTGGCCACACTCATTCTGTACCCTTGGCGCCTGGAGCAGTGCCCGGCGCGTAGTAGGCGCTCCCCAAATTTCTGAATGAGCCAAGATGCACGGTTTTACGTCAATGCCGGGGTGACTCTTCCCGGGGAAAATGCCTGGCTTTTGTCCGGAGTCGCAGGCCCCCAAAGGGTTAAAACCCGCTTCATCCAGCCAGGGACGTGGGATTTATTTGAAATCAATGTCAAGAATTGGTCGTTCTGATTCTGGGGCAGAGCCAGACCTGGCGTCTGGCAGGAGCTACGCGCTTTAAAAACACACACACCGCTCGCCACCATTTTCTCCAGGTAATTTTCCATCCCCGCCCCCACCGGCCGGGCACGAAAAGTAGCGCCGACACCCGGTCCCGCTGTTGAAAATGAAAGGATTTTTAAAAAAAATGTAACTGGTAACATAAGAAAGCTCCAGGCGCTGGACGCGAATGAGAAGAAACGCAGCCCCGCAGGCCGCCGGCGCCGCCCGGACCCCCGCCCCCCAAACTTTGCCAAGTTGCGGGCGCCCAACGCGCGCGGGGAGGAGGGGAGGCCGGGGCGCGGCCGCGGGCGGAGCCGCCCCCTGACGCCGGGCCGCCCCCTCCCGGCCCGGGCCGGCCCCGCGGGCTCGGCTCAAAGTTTGCGGCCGCCCCTGCGCCCGCCCGATGGATGGGTGATGTGCTGCGGCGGCGGCAGGGCGACGGACGGCCATATTTGCCGGCGCGGCCCGAGCCGCCAGCAACAAAAAGTGCGCGGGGGCTCGGCGGGCGCACGGACGGGCGCACGGACGCCGGGCCCGCCTCGCCGCCGCCCGGCCCCGCCGCCGCCGCTGCCCCGCCGCCCGGGCCCCGCCGCGCCCCGCCGCCCGGGGGGATGTCCTACAAACCCAACTTGGCCGCGCACATGCCCGCCGCCTCGCTCAGCGCCGGTGAGTGCGCCCCGCGCGTCGCGCCCCAAGTGCCGCCAAGTTGGGGGCCCGCGCCGCCCGGGCACGGTTCCCGGGGGGGTCCCCGCGAGGCCGGGGGGCGAGGGGCACCGGGTCCCGGGCCGGGGCAGCGCGGCCGCCGCCATGATTCCGGCGGCCGCGCTGCCAAAGTTGGCGGGTGCGCCCCGCGCGGGGCCGGGCCTCTCGGGCCGGGGTCGGGTCGGGCCGAGGCTCGGGGCGCGGGCGGCCGCCGCGGTCCCCCCCACGCCGGCGGCCGGGGGCTCGCGGGGAGCGGGGCGGGCGAGGGCGGGGGAAGCGTCCGCGGCTCCTTTTTCCTCCTGCTTTTGGGCGGCTCGGCGAGGGCCCCTGCCGGCGGGAGTCGGGAGCGGCCGGGCCGCTTCGGGAGCGGGGAGCGGGGCGCGGGGCCCGGGCCGCCGGTGGGGAGCGCGGCCGGGGCTGGGGGGGCCGGGGTGCAGAGGCGCACGTGCGAGGCCAGACCGGCCGGGGGCGGCGGGGTGCCAGGGGCAGCCGCCCGGGAGAGCGCAGGGTGGCGGGGCAGGGACGGGGCCCCCCGGTGCAGGGGACTCAATGAATGGGGGCTCAGCCTGGGCGCGGGAGCAGGGTCCTCCGAACGGGGCACGTGGGAGGCCCTCTGGTGCGCGGGTGAAGGAAGTTGGAGAGGAGCGGCGGCCGAGTGCTGGCCGGCGGGGTGTGTGTGTGTATGGGGAGGTGGGGGTGCATCTGAGCCGGGTTCTCAGCTCGGGGTCCCCTACTCTGTACCTAGAGGCCTCCTGCCTCCTCCAGCCCACGTCGGGAGGGGCCACCCCCCCCTCCCATGGGGCTGCAGCCGGAGCCCCGGGCAACTCCTCCAGAAGTTGTCCGGCAGCTGGAGGCTGCGCCCTGGGCCTCGCCTCGGGGGTCGGGGGGGACAGGGAGGGGACAAGGAGGGGGCCTGGGAGAAGGTGGAGTTGGGAGGGGGCCGGCTTTGTCCCCTCCCAGGTCCTTCTCCTTCAGACAGTTGGAAACTGACTTCCCCCAAAGCTGGGCGCCTTCCTGGGGCGGGGGCGGGGGCGGGGGGGGGGGGGGGCAGAGGCCCGCGGGGAGGGATGGGCCTCCGGTCGGCCGTGCCGCGCTGGCGCTGGCAGTTGGCCGCAGGTTTGGGCCTTGTCTCCAGATGTCGACTCCTTGACTCCAGAGATCTGCAGAGGGGCCCCAAAAGCAGTATGCAGTCATGTGTGCGTACAGGTGAACACATGCGTATTGAACTTTTTGGGTACAGACTTGGGGGTTAAAAAGGGTTAAGATTCAGGGTCTGGATTGGGGAGGGGTGTGTGGTTGAATGTGGGTTCTGAGCCCCAAGAACAAACAGGACTATTTTCTCAAATGTCCTCACCTGCTCTGGGCTCTCAAACCTCAAAGACAGGCTTTGTGGGCCAGGTGGGCTTTCTCCCTTATTCCCCTCTCTCCCCTCCTCCTCCCGGCCTCAAGTCATGGGGGGGGCGGGTGAGGGAGGGCTCGGACCCTACCCGGACCTTTAGGATCTGGGGTCATGAGTGACAGGCCCCCACTCAGGAGCCCTGAAGCCGGTCCTGGGCTGCCAGCACCTGTGCGCCGGCTTTCTTCTTCCATGGCGAGATCCAGGAGGAGTGCCGAGGCCCCCGGATCTCCGGGGTTCTGGCGGGGGCCGCCCCCTGCCCGAGGACCCCTTTCCGGAGCCCCATCTCCCCCTGCCATTTGCATCCAAGATGGACTCTCCACTGCCACTCCTCTGGCTTCCTTGTCATCATCCCTCTGCCCTCCAGCCCTGCCTCCCGCGCGGGTTGCCAAGCCACGGCCCGGCCCGCAGTGGCGGTGGCGGAGTCAGACAAAGCCTCGCCTCCCCGCCGGAGAGCCCCCCCCCCAGGCGCCCCAAGTGGCGGGAAGGCCGCCAGCTCCCCAGGCCCCGGCCGCTCTTTGTCTGGCGTGGGGGCGGGGAGGCGCCTGGCCCCGGGAGCTGCTGGCCTCGGAGTCCCTCTGGCCTGGCCTCCCCGATCCCGCACACTGTGCGCATTGTCTGCGGCGGAGACGCAGGGCTCACACGCAGCCAGCTTTTCTCCTGGCCCGGTGCGGCCCGACCCTGGGGGTCTGCGGGAAGCAGTGGGCATGAGAGGAACTCAGGGCCATTTGCCAACTCTCCAAGGCCACAGACATCCCCCCTCCTTCACAGAGTAAGGGATGCACGGGCACCCAGTGGGGGTCACCTGCCCTGAGCTTACTGCCCGACTCCCCTCTCGCCCAACCCAAAAGGAGCAATTTCTCCTCCCTCCTCCCTGAGCCCCTAATACCCCACCTACACCTTTGCCTCAAACAGAGAGAGAAACCGAGGCCTAGCAGGGGGGAAGGGGCTTGTCTGAGGGCCGCAGCCGGGTGTGGCACAGCTGGGCTGGCTCCTCGGCCAGGCCTCTGCCTGTAGGAGAGAACCAGGAGGATGCCTGGGGGTGCCAGCCCAACTCTGCCAGGAGCTGGCATCTTCCAGAGGCCTTCAGGGACTGTGGGATGACCCACACCCAGCCCCAGCCTCACCCTAAGCATCCTGGGAGGTTAGAATCCAGTTCTGGAGCTGCAAAGCCTGAGCTAACCAGACCACACTCCATGCCCACATCAGAAAGTGCAGGAAACTGGGGTTTGGCTGATAGGGTGAGGGGCGCTCAGGGCAGCCAGCCTGCCTCAATCCTGTGCCCTGGGTGGAGTGAGCCCCCATGCTGAGCAGCACGGCCCCACAGTGCGTTATCCTCCCCTCTTCAGAGGCTCAGAGCTGCCCCGTGTTGTGCCCGGACGGCCTCTTTGGCTGTGTCCTGTGTCCTGACTGGGCATCCCGTGCTTCAAAAACATATTTTTATTGATTTTAGAGAAAGGGGGAGAGACAGAGAGACACCAACGATGGGAGGGAACCATCGATCATGGGAGAGCACCAGCGATCGGCTGCCTCCCGCAGGCCCCACACTGGGGGTCCAGCCCGCCACCCAGGCACGGGCCCTGCCCGGGGGTCGAACCCTGACCTGCCTCATGGCTCAACGCTCAGCCTCTGAGCCACGCGCGCAGCGCAGCGTCCGTGCTTGAGCCTAACCCTGGGCTCCCGGTGGGTAAATCCAGGGCAGGCCTGAGCGTGAACGGGGAGAGCTGTCCCCCGCTCCTGCACGGAGGGTCAGGCATCGGGGTCAGCCTGCCCTGTGCTGTGCGGCCTGGGGCAGTGCCCGCCCTCTCTGGCCTGTTTCTCTCCAGCGAGGAGCTCCCCGGTTCTCGAGGGCCCCTTCCAGCCCCGTCAGCCAGAGCTCCTGAACTCCCCCTCCCGCCCCGCCCCTTGCCCACACCAGATGAGCAGCTGGTCGCTCTGGCCAGCCTGGCACCAGCTGTCCCTCCCCGGGCCAAGTCTGCGGAGCCCGCTGTGGTGGTGTGAGAGGCCGCTTGGCTCTGCAGGCGGCAGGCCGCGGGGAGCGGCTCCTTGGCCGGGCGTGGAGGCAGGCGGGCGGCTGCCGAGGAGGGCTAGGTAAATTCTCCATGGTTACCGCTGTTTGTAATTCCACAGGACATCCTTTTCCCGCTAATGGCCACTCGGACGCCATTACAGGTCTGCGTGCTTCCGGCTCCTGAGCGGGAGCTGGGGAATTCCCCGCCGCCGGCCCACCCGGTCAGGAGCCGCCCTCCTGCGCCGGGCCGGGGCCTGGTGATCCCTCCCTGCCGGGGGACGGTGTCCCCCAGAGTTCCAGTCCCTAAGTGGGGCCACCCCTCCCTTCTCTGGGTGCAAGTCGGCTGGGCGTAGACTGAGACTCTCCGGAGCCCTGTCCCCTCTCTGGGGAGTGGGTGATGGGCTCAGAGGGAGAGGGCGTGCCTGCGGACACGGGCCGGGGTCTGCTCAGGGTCCTGGCTTTGTGCCCCGTGCACCCATCTCCAGCCGGGGATGGGGGTTCAGGTCCAAACCCCACCCCGTCTCCCTGCCCACGGGGTGTCGCAGCCCAGGTGTGGGCCAGCCTCGGTGGCAGAGGGCGGCTGTGGCAGTGATGTGGCTCGAGGTGGCCGGTCCCTGGGGAACAGGCAGTCGGTTAGGTGAGGGTTAGGCTGAGCATCGCAGCGCCTGTCGCCTGTGGTGCCACTCCCGCCTGCAGGGACGGGGAGGTGGTCGTGGGCCACAGGAGTGTTGTGTGCCTCTGCGGGGAGGTGCAGGGCCCAGGGGCCTGTTAGTTACATTTCACATCAGTCAAGGCCAAACGAGAGACAGGAGCAGGGTTCTGTCCTGCGGAGATGGCAGGCCACCGTCGATGGCATGGGTCCCGAGCAGGGGGCCTGTGGCAGCCCCCGAGTCCTCGTCGCGGGGACGGCTGGTCTCAGCTGCGGGATTCCTGACTGCTCTCTCCTCCACCCTAGCTGGGAGCGTCCACCCGCCTTCCACCGGCATGGCCACGTCCTCCCAGTACCGCCAGCTGTTGAGTGACTACGGGCCACCATCTCTAGGCTACACGCAGGTATGGCCGCGGGGCTGACGCGCAGGGGAGGGGCCGGGGACTCGCTGGAAGGGACAAAGGAGTAGAGATGATGGATGGACGTCATCTGAGCCTCCTCAGGTCGGGCTGGATTCCGGTTCAGGACCTGAGGCATCTCAGAGGGTGGCCAGGTGTTTCGTGGGGAGACTGCGCTGGGCTGCGCCATGGGGAGCGCTAGGAAAGATGGAAGCCCTGGGGGCTGCGGTCATCTCGGGGGCCACCACCCCATGGATGTCCCTAGTGGGTCTTCTCGTGCCTGATGCCTGGGAAGAAGGCCTGACCTGAGTCCAGGTCTGACCTGGAACAGGGGAGAGGTCCCCACTCCTGCCCCACGAGGTCGCAGCCCCAGCAGAGAGGAGTCGAGATGCCTATGGTGAGGAGCTGGTGGCTCCTGAGTGAGGCTACTTGGGTTTACACCTGATTCTCCCACTTCTTTCTAAATACACATATTTTTTATTGACTTCAGAGAGGAAGGGAGAAGGAGAGATAGAAATGTCAATAATGAGAGAGAATCATGCCCCACACTGGGGACCAAGCCCACAACCCGGGCGTGTGCCCTGACCTGGAATTGAACCTCCTGGTTCATAGGTCGGTGCTCACCCTCTGAGCCACGCCGGCCGGGACCCCCGCCTGGCTATCTTGCTGAGACTTGGTTTTCTCACTGTCCAGTGGGGCTCCCGGGACTGGTAGGGGCATAGTGGAGGCAGCCACTTCAGCTGCCAGGGAAACGTGGCCTGTGGAGGGACCCCGGTTGCCAGCTGCAAGATTCTCTCTCATGGCCAGAACTTGCCACATTCTGAGGTCGCCACGGACACTGTCCTTGGGGTTGAGGTGGCGGCTCCCTCCCCGGCCATGCCCCGCCAGGCCGTCCTGTCCCAGGAGGAGAAGCGGGCCCGGACCCGGGAAAGGGACCGCCTGAAGAAGCGGCGGCGGCGGGAGGACGTGCTGAAGCGCAGCCTGGAGAGGCAGCGCAACGCCCAGGCCATGCGGCGGTGGCGGGAGGAGCGGAAGGAGCGGAAGGAGGAGTGTGGGGCCACAAGGAGGCGCCGGCAGGATGCCGGGGACCCGGAGCAGGAGAAGAGGAAGGACCTCGAGACTAAGCAGCAGAGGCAGCAGAGGAGGAGGGAGGAGCAGGCGAGGGCCTTCAGGAGGGAAGGCCGGTCCTGGAGCCACTGGGGAGGAGGAGGTGGAAGTGGAGGAGATGGGAGGTGGACCAGGAGGAGGAGGAAGAGGAGCAGCAAGAGAAGATGGGGGAGGAGGAGATGGAGATGGAGGAGGGAGAGATGGAAAAGATGGAGATGGAGGAGGAGGAGGAGGAGATGGAGATGGAGGAGGAGGAAGAGATAGAGATGGAGATGGAGGAGGAGGAGATGGAAAAGATGGAGATGGAGAAGTTGGAGATGGAGGAGGAGGAGGAGGAGGAGATAGAGATGGAGATGAAGGAAGAGGAGGAGATGGAAAAGATGGAAATGGAGGAGGAGGAGGAGGAGGAGGAGATAGAGATGGAGATGAAGGAAGAGGAGGAGATGGAAAAGATGGAAATGGAGGAGGAGGAGGAGGAGGAGGGAGAGGCCCTTGGGTACCCAGCCTCATGGTGTGAGTGCTGCTTAGGGCTGTTGGGGTGTCTGGAGAAAAGGGTTTCTGAGGGGCGAGCCCTGCCAGTGGGGGAGGATGAGCTCCTTCCAGATGGCCTTGGTGACTTTCTAGTCCTGCCCGCCCCAGATGTGGCTCCGCCTCGCCCACTCGCTCTGCACCCTCAGCCCCTGGGTTACACTTGCTCGTCCCCCTGGGCCCTGGGCAGTTGTCAGTGGAGCCTTTGCTGTGAGGCAGGCCGTGGAGAGGCATGAAGCTTTCTGGGAGCTGCCGGGCGGGTTCCCGGAACGTGAGGCCAGTCGGCCACCTCCCTGCTCTGTAGGTGTCCCTCAGCGGGGACAGCCGCCCTGGGCCCGCCCGCCCTCTACGTCCCGCCTGGCTGCCGCAGGCACGGGGTGGGGGGGCCCTGACGGGCGCTGGAGCCAGGTGGGTTTGGCCCACCTGAACCTGCTTTCTGATTCTAGGGAACGGGGAACAGCCAGGTGCCCCAGAGCAAATACGCTGAGCTGCTGGCCATCATCGAGGAGCTGGGGAAGGAGATCCGGCCCACGTACGCGGGCAGCAAGAGCGCGATGGAGAGACTAAAACGAGGTGCGTCCGGCAGGTGACCCCAAGGCGCCGGCCATCACTGCTGTGAAAGTTCTCGGGGTTCCTGAGAGGGTGGGGGTCGCCGAGCCACAGGGGCTCCCGGTTTGTTAAGAGTTGCCGTGGGATGGGGCGGCATCGGGCAGGTGAGCGGCTCTGGGGTGTGGGCTTGGGGTTTGATGGGAAGGGGCTTCTATGAGGGGCAGCTCAGCCGTGAGCCTTGCCCGCCTATGTCTGCCGGGAGGGGCCATCTGCTTTGAAAAAGACTCGGGCGCCCTGCCTCCTCCCGGCTGCCCTCCTGCGGCCACAGGACGGGGGAAGGGGGGGTCTGTGCTAGTCTGGGGCAGGCGGGGGGGGGTGGGGGGAGAATTGAGTGCTTCTGTGATAGAAAAGGCGACTCAGGCGACGCCGTGAGCGACCAGTGTCTCGGAGGACGGAAGCCGCTGGCTGCCCTGTGAAGATGGGGGGGGACTTCGATTTGGGAAGGCGGCAGTCAGCCCCGTGGCCTGGTGTGAGGTTCATTTCGGGAGGGATTTGGGCATCTTCAGAGGGTTCGGGAAGCACCTTGGAGGGAAAGAGAGGAGCAGCTGGGTTATATATAAACAGAGGCATCTGCAGGGGCCACTGTCGGGGTCGTGACTCCACGGTGACAGGCAGCCGCCTGAGGGCGCCTGGTGCTTAGGAGCCTGTGAGGACCGCTGGCAGGCTGGGCTGGCGAGCACAGGCTCGATATTGCGGGAAGGGGACTGGCGGTCCGAGGCTGGAACCAGAGAGGGTGTGGGGCAGGTGAGGAGCTGAACCCCGATCCAGCCCGGGGCCAGGTGGACTTCGTTCTGTCTTCCGGGCCTCGGTTAGAGTCAGAGGCACTGGTTACCTCAGTGGGGATCCCTGGGACGGTGCTGGACCTGAGAGCCTGCCTGGCAGGGGATCGGGAGCCGTGGTGAAGGCATGTGGACACACCCAGTGACCACTCTTGGGCACAGCGGGCACGAGGGAGTGCGGCTCACTGTCCATAGGCCAGCGATCAACAGCCAGAATGTTTTATGGAATTTAAAAATATATATATTTTTTATTGATTTTTTTTTTTACAAAGAGGAAGGGAGACAGATAGAAAGTCAGAAACATCGATGAGAGAGAAACATCAAACAGCCGCCGCCTCCTGCACATCCCCCACTGGGGATGTGCCCGCAACCAAGGTACTTGCCCTTGACCGGAATTGAACCCAGGACCCTCTGGTCTACAGGCCGACGCTCTGTCCACTGAGCCAAACTGGCTCGGGCGTTAGTGCCTTTTAAACCATGTGGAGGCCTGGGTGGTTGGATGCGGGTTCCAGTTCAGTGCAAGGGTTCTCTGGCTGGTGGTGAAAGGACCCCCTTCCTCCTTCGAAGTCCTCTTTCTCTCCTGGACCGGGTTCCTCTCCGGACCGGATTCCTCTCCGGACCGGATTCCTCTCCGGACCGGGTTCCTCTCCGGACCGGATTCCTCTCCGGACCGGATTCCTCTCCGGACCGGGTTCCTCTCCAGGACCGGGTTGGACCGGGTTCCTCTCCTGGACTGGGTTCCTCTCCGGGACTGGGTTGGACCGGGTTCCTCTCCAGGACCGGGTTGGACCAGGTTCCTCTCCGGGACTGGGTCCCGCTCCGGACCTGGTGCGGCGGATGGTCCCAGCCCCTGCTCTTCTCTTCCAGGCATCATCCACGCGAGGGGGCTGGTTCGGGAGTGCTTGGCCGAGACGGAGCGGAACGCCAGGTCCTAGCCTCCGAGTCCGCGGAAGGCTGTCCACCTTCTTCCCAGGAAGTGACAGCTCACGCGCCCTTTTCAGATGAAACTTGGTTTCAAAATGGTAACAGCTTGGTTTCCCCTCCCCGTGTCCCTCCCGTGGTTCGCCAGGCTCCGACCCTCCCGCCGCTGAGAGGGAGAAGAGGTTTTGCAGTTATTAGGTTTACATATTAGTTAGGAACTGCCCAGGGCGTTTTGTGTTTTTCTAAGCGCTGGTTTACATGATGCACGTCAGTCACGTACCACAGCGAACGTAGATGACCTCGGATACAGGTGTCTCTTCTGGATACATTTGTCACTCACGTGGTTCTGTTTCTCCTGAGCTGATCCAACTCTGAGCGTTTGTTTCAGCGAGTCCAGAGGCAGCGCTTTAGTAACCAGTGCCCATGCGCCACAGAGTATAAATTCTGCTCAATGTAACTTTTTTTTTGCTTAAGCATTTGCATGACTATTAGTACTTTTAAGTCAATCTTTAAAATGCACAAGTTATAAATACAGAAGAAAGAGCAACTTACTGAGAACCTCGAACCTCGCCTGGCAAGGACCCCTGAAATTTTCCCTTAAGGATGTATGTAGATTTCAGTTCCGCCTTTCCCATCAGTGGATCCAAACATCTGGAAGAAAGTGACTAATACTGTTTGCATCTTTGTATGTATTTATTACTTGATGTAATAAAGCTTATTTTCATTAACAACTGGTATCAAGATGTGGATTCCTTGAATCAAGTGGCATTTAAAAAATGCTTATTGATTTCAGAGAGGGGATGGAGAAACATCAATGATGAGAGAGAATCATGGTTCAGTTGCCTTCTGCACCCCACCCCCCCCCCACCCCCCCGCTACTGGGGATCGAGCTCACAACCCGGGCATGTGCCCTGTGAGGGAACTGAACTGGGACTCGGTCAGTGCTCAGCCACTGAGCAACACCAGCCAGGCTCACGTGGCATTTTTAAAAACGGCTCCTCAGGGGGAGGTGAGAGAGACCTGTCAGAGGTGGCGTTTTCCCACCAGACCCAGAAGCGTCCTGGGAGGATGTGATTATATTAGCACAATGGGCAGGGATACAGTGAAGTTGCAAAGGTGAGTTGTGCATTTTAATTGCAGCGGACCTCAGGGGGTGCCAGGAAAGAACACATGACCAGCGGTGAGAGCAGTTCCTCACTTTGCCCTTTACCCTCCCCGTCCCCTGCAATTAGTACCTTCTTGGTTTTTAGGTGCTAATTAATCCCGTGAGCCTTTCTGGGTGCTACAGGAACCTGTTTTCCATGCAACGTGGCCACTTCACATGCTGCTCTGGTGCGGGTCAGCGCCAGGAGGTGCTGGACGTGAGAATTCGGGTGGTGGTGGTAGTTTGTACTAGGAATCCCCACGGGGGAGCGCTCTTTGGCCAGGGGTATGGGCAGTTCGCAGGCTCGGGGCAGCCCAGTCCTTATAGTTCTGAGCCCTAGGAAGGGTTTTAGGGAGTGAGCTTGTCTGCACCTCAGTTACGTGCCAGGAGATAGGCGATGGAAACGGAAGCTCCTGTCTGCGGCTCTGCCGCCCTTACGGCATCTTGTGCAGTTCCAGGGCCTTACCTGGCGACCTTTGGGTGGGAGCTGGAGTCGGGAAGGGTCTGCCCACTGCACCCAGAGGTCTACAGAGCCTTGTGTAGGACACTTAGGTTCCTGGACAAGGTCAATGACTTAAAGGTCAGTTTCCTTGGATGCAGAAGTGAGGGAGCGCTGTATGGGTCTTTCCCTGCTGGTTTTCTACGGGAATCCGAAGCGTTCCGACAAGCCAGGCTGTGGACCTGCCCGAACAGCCCCAAACGCGGTAAGTGCAAAGGGTGGCGACGGTCGAGAAAACTCACAAGCGAATCAGGCTTCAGAAAGCTAATAGAGCGGTTTGTGAATCCACACACGGGACGAGGCGCCTATTGCACATCGGAGAGGCTATTTGGTCACGTGGTGCAACCAGCTCGTGGGGCCAGTAACTTAATAACCTGCACGTCTTTGAAGTCTTACTTTTTAAAAAAGTACATTTTTAATGATTTCAAAGAGGAAGAGAAATAGAAACATCCATAATGAGAGAGTCATTGATCGTCTGTCTCCTGCAAGTCGCCCACTGGGGATCCAGCCCACAACCCGGGCACGTGCCCTTCCCTGGAATCGAACCTGGGACCTTTCCGTTTGCAGGCCAACGCTCTATCCACTGAGCCACACCTGCCAGGGCGGCGTCTTGTTTTTTATCCTCTTAGCCTGACATTAAGCTGACCTCTATCACTGAGCAGTGACCTCCCAGTGGATGATGATGTTACCCTCCAAGTTACTAATCTTTGTCTCAATTTCACAGTTCTCCATAGAAATGGACCTTCGTTAATAGTCATATTTAAAAAAAATAGTCCTACTTTTTATTTCTAACCTTTGATAATAAGGTTCCCAAATGTATTGCATAAAGACAAAAGGCGACACCCTTCTTGCTACAGCCCCGGCCCTGCAATCTGACCGCCTGCCACCTGCACCTCGGAGCTGCTTCTCGACGCGACGCAGTCCCGCCCGCCCCCAAACAGCCACTTTTCCCTCGCAAGGACCGCCTGCGTTCCTCTCAGGTTTATTTTAAATACACCTCTCCAGTTTATTTAGTCTGTCATGTAAAACAATTTGACACTGCACCCATCAAATGCTGCCTTGGAGGCCTGTAGCCACTCGGGTAAGGGCCCCCACGTTCTTCCTCGAAAGGCTCGGCGGCTCCTTATTCAGAGCCTGCTGTTTCCGCCGCAGAGTTCTTGCTGGATTCCCAGAGCTGCTTCAGCAGCCTCTTCTTTTCCAGGGTTTCCTTTGCTCTCTTTTTCCTTTCCTGCTTTTTCTTCTCTGCTGCGCGTCTTTCTCTGTAGGCGAGGCTCTCTTCCCCGTGGTAGAAACTGTCCACCTTCTCTTGCAGGATTTTCCGAGCCAGCTTCCTGTTCTGTTCCACAGACCTCGTCTGATGGCACTGCGGGAGGGAGAGGAGGTTGGTGACCTGAGGACCCCAGGCTGGTTCTCGGGACCCCAGGACTCAGCACGGGGCGGGCCCAGGAGGCAAGGACACCCGGCAAGAATCCCAGTGAAGGGGCGACAAAGCCAGGGTGTGTCCCTGGCCCACACCCATGTCTCATGTGGCTTTCATAGCCATTGTTTCATAGTTGGGAGTGTTGTGTTTAGCAGCCACGGTAGCCTTTAAATAACTTACAGTCCCCAAACAATTTTGAAGACAAACTGAAATGTCTAGCTGTGGGCAGGGCACGAGCACTTTGTGCGCAAAGGTCAGCTTCCGTCTCGGGGGAAAGGGCCCTTGGCCGTCAGTCGCCCGCATTCATCCGCACGTGATGCCCGAGCGCGGGGCCGGGCCTGGCGAAGCTGCTGGTAGGAACTCTGAGATGTCGGGGAGAGAACGGCACTGAGAGGATTCGGAGTGAGTTATACAAAACAGGTGAAACAAAATGATCAGGTTTCAGGAGGTTCCTCCTGTGGCTCCTGAAGGACAGGTCGTCACTGGGGAGAGAAGTGGTGAGACCAAGTGCTGTGCTCCAGGCGGGGAGAGCTGGCAGGGCCTGGCTCGCCGTGCCTTCCCCTCCTTACCTGTTCTGCCAGGAGGAAGGGGTGGAGGGGCTTGTGAGGACTGAGCTAAAGCACGCGAGGCCCTCAGCTGGGCTGTATCTCGAGGCTCAGCTGCCTCTCGGGCCTCTGGCCACGCAGCGTGGCGGCGCAGTCCTGCCCCGAGGCCACCATTTCCTAGAGGGTCAGGTGTGCTGACAGCTGGGGATACAGGAGCTTGGTTTTTATAGGGAAGGGAGACTCCCGCAGGCAGCCGTACATGCTCCTGAGCGTCAAGAATGGCTGGTTTGTTCTCATGCTCAGAAGGGTGGGCGTCACTGGGCCTTCGAGGAGATGGAGGGCAGCAGCTGGGCCCCGAAGGGCAGAGGATGCTCGCAGACCCCCAGGCCTGCTGGCTGCTCGGGAGGTGGCACCCACGGCAGTGCTTCGGCCATCGGCAGCCATGGTTTTACGAGAACTCTGTGCTGCCTGCCAAGTTCAAGGAGGGTGGCAAGCACCTGGCTCCAGAGGGGCTGGAGGCTGCGGAGGCTGCACAGGAGGCTCTGCCTTGGGGAGGGAGGGATTAGCGCAGGGGACGAGACGTGCAACGCCCTCTAGTGAACTCAGAAAATCCCACCCGCTTCCTCCCCTACCTTGACGACCAGGCCCGAGGGCACGTGCTTCAGCACCACGCAGTTGCTGGTCTTGTTGGTTGCCTGGCCCCCTGGACCATGTCCTTTCACAAACTGCTCTTCAAGGTCACTCTCTTCCAAGGAAGCCAGGACAGGAAGGTCCTTCTTGCCTGCCACCTGGGCCGGAGGGATTCTTGCCACCAGGGAGAGCAATGATGGCTTCTCCCGGGGCTGGCGTGTCCAAGGCACGGGGCACATTCTGGTCAGTGAGGCAGGAAAGGGAAACGATGCCAAGGTGCCCATGGACGGCCGAGGACCTGGATCAGACAAAGGAGACAGCCCTTGAGGGAGAGGCCCTGCTCCCACGTCCACTTCAGGTCCCGGGCAACTCGGACCAACCAGTTCAGACGAGGAGGACCCATCTCGTAGGGAGGGTGTTAGGGAGTGAGTGAAGAGACATGACTTGATCGTACCCTGCCCACCGGTAAATATTTCTTTTGTAACAGACCAGAAATATCTTTTAATGGTCTTAAAAAAATATAAATACACACACACACACACACACATATACTGATTTCAGAGAGGAAGGGAGAGGAAGAGACAGAAACATCAATGATGAGACTCATCGATCGGGTGCCTCCCGCACTCCTCCCACTGGGGATGGAGCCCACAGCTGTGCCCTGACTGGAAATAAAACTGTGACCTCCTGTTCATAGGCTGATGCTCAACTACTGAGCCATGCTGGCCGGGCTGGACCAGAAATAACCTCCAGGTCCCAGGGGTGCTGTTTTCTCAGGAAGGAGAGGGTTTGAGTGTGAAGCTCAGAACAGGGCTGTGAGTTGAGGAAGTGTTAACCAGCACATCAGGGCAGAAGCGGGAGCTGAGTCTGGTGACATTACGTAAATGTTGGGGGGTCTTTGAAATCCAAACATAGGACAGTGAGCAGTTGCCTGTGAATGGCTGAGCCTAGACCAGTGGCCGGCAAACCGCGGCTCGTAAGCCACACGAAACTCTTTGGCTCCTGAGTGTGGCTGTCCCACAAAATACGTGTGGGCGCACAGTTCAGTGAGACGGAAACTTCGTGGCCCACGCACAGAAGTCGGTTTTCGGCCTGGGCGAGTCTATTTTGAAGAAGTGGCGTTAGAACACTCAAGGGGCCAAAGAGCCACATGTGGCTCGCAAGCCGCAGTTTGCCCACCACTGGCCTAGACCATGGGACACAGTAGCTCACTATCCATCAGCGTCACGGTGATTGTGTTTCAATGTTCCCAGCGTCTCGGGTCTGAAAGGAACACCGTGCCCCACACGCACGGCCAATGGTGTGACCCGACCGGCCGGCGGCGTGCGGCCACCCAGCCAGCCGACCTGCATGAAGGCGCCTGGCAGGCTCAAAACACCACGCGAGGTGCTCCGTGAGCCACAGGCGGTGAAAGAGCCAGGCTGTCTTCATGGGACTCAGCCTAGCCAGAGGGGGACACAGTCGAAAAGAGAGCGGTATTGAGAGCAGGATGTAAAGAACTGCTCCAGAGGCAGCATGAGCGGAACTGCCTGTTGACAAGTGCAGGATGACAGCTGTGAGGACACCGAGCCCACAGGCTCTGGTTTCTTTTTCTTTCGAGGGAGGCAGGAATCTGAAAGGTGTCACTCTTCAAAGATCTACATGTGAACAGGGGCAAGTCACAGTCTGGCCGCCTCTCATCTGGAGAAAGGGAGAGCAAGCCTTCGCCCCCAGCAGCACAGAGCCAGAGGAGTGCTGGGCTGGGGGCACTGGGAGCTTCTGTGGTTCCTTTGAAGGCATGAGATTGGTTTTTAGCAAAACCCCTGTTGCCCAGTGGAGTGTGAGAACCGATTGTGCCACTTGATTTGAGCCTGACCCAGGGCTGTGTTTGAGCTTTGACCTAGGAGCTGGGAGGTCAAGGTTGGTTCCCCATCGGGACACATGCCTGGGTTTTGGGCTTGATCCCCGGTTGGGGGGTATGGAGGGCAGTCAGTCCTCTCATCATTAATGTTTCTGTCTCCCCTACCCTCCCTTCCTCTCTGAAATCAATAGAAACATATATATATATAGACATATATATATTAAAAATTGATGAGTAGAAAAAGAAAAACAAAAACAAATAAAAAATTTGATGAGACACGCACAGAGAAACATCCATTGTGGTTCACTTACTGATGCACTCATTGTTGATACCTCTACGTACTGACTGGGGATCGAACCCGCAACCTTGGGGCATCGGGGTGATGCTCTAGCCAACTGAGCTACCCGGCCAGTGTTGATAGTCTTCTTTTCTATCTCTGCTATTTCCACAGAGAACACTTCGCAAGCTCAGGGCTAGTTTTTGCTTCCATGACTGCGCGGTCCACCTCGAACCGCGTGAGAAGCCTGCGTTCAGCGAGGTCAGCCCGTGGGGGACAGGAAGGGGCAGTGGTGAGGGCTCCGCAGCGGGGAGGAGGTTTGTTTAGAGACAGGGTGCCCGCCGATTGCTACTTTAGCAACTGCCTTTGTCTATCGTGTGTGCAACCTTCCAGGAGTCTCCTCAGGACAGAAACGACAGACCATAAACTGGGCGCTCTGCCCGACATCGCGGAACAAAGAACCCACCTCCCAGAAACGATTCGAACCAAGTCCCTGTCCACACTCCCCCTTCCTTCCTCCTCTCTGCTTTCAACCCGCAGGACAGGATTCCTTTGTGCCTCAGACAGCGTCTGGTCCCCGGATTAGATTCCTTACGGAACAGGAGCCCAGCGTGTCTCTTCTGTGAGTGAGTGAATGTGACCGGGTGGGACAGCACTGGGTAGCGCCGATGACAATGACAAAGAAAGGAAGCGAGGAGATGAGGCGAAACCCCCAGACAAAGGGGGTGGGGAGGGTGCTTTCCTGGGCGGCTTTGTCACACCAGTGTTGCTCACATCTCTACCTTTCTGGCCCACTTTCAGAGCAGACTCGCACACTGGAAGGCTCCCGCCAACTGGAGCTCAGGAAGGTCCCCGGCGCCCGGTGACTGGCTGCTTTGTCTAACAGCCAATCCCAGCAGCCAATCGGCGAGCCCGAGTACTTCTGGTATCTCCTGGGGCTCTGGCACTACTCCAAGGACAGCTGAAAATGACAAACACACCCATGGTTCCACTTCCCCAAAGCTCAGCGCCGATTGCGGATTGGATTTCAGTGTTTGCGATACCCGCAGAGCAACTCCAAATCTTCAGGGAACAATGAGAGCAGCTGAAATCAGAGCTCATCGTGACATTAAAAAGGAGAAAAAAAGGTGACAGAAGTGCCAGTAAGGGGACACCAGGGTGGGGAGAGCTTAGCTCTGATTCCTTCCTGGGAGTGGCCGCTTCAGGTCGGGGCTGGCTCCCACCCTCACTTCCGGCAGCTTTCAGCGCATAACTGCTGATTGCTGTTTAGGTTAAAGCCTCTCATTGTCCCCGTCCCTTCCCACTTGGCCAAGTTAGAGATAAGAGATGGCAGGCCTTTACAGAAGGGAATGGTAATTTGTTCAATAATAGTTTCAATGTCTGCCAGGAGCCAGCATGGGCCTGGGGAGCCGCGGGGCCTGGAGCACAAAGAGAAGGTAAGATGTCCATCAGGGCGGCCGAATGGATGACCTGCTGCGGGGCTGTGGTTCTCACACGTTTCGATGGCCCAAGTCACCTGCAGGCCTGCGACGGGGCCTTGGAACCTGCTTCTGTCAGGTGCCCCTTGGCCTGACCGCACAGAAGTGTCCTCAAATCGAACTGGAGGAGCAGATGTGGAAAGGACCCAAGATGGGGGGCGTTAGGAAAGACGGTGGTTACGGTTCTCACCACTCAACCTGTGGAGGGCACACACTCCCCTGGGGACCTTGTTAGAGGAGATACTGGTCACCAGGGCCTGAGGCTCTGCATTAAAAAAAAATTATTTGATTTCAGAGAGGAAAGGAGAGGGAGAGAGAGATAGAAATGTCAATGATGAGAGATAATCACTGATCCCACAGTGGGGCTTGAGTCCGCATGGACCCTGACTGGGAATCAAACCGTGATCTCTTGGTTCATAGGTTGATGCTCAACTACTGAGTCCCTCTGGCCGGCGAGGCTCTGCCTGTCTAATCCGCTCCAGGGGAGGCTGTACTGCCGGCCACTTCGAGGGCCCAGCGAGGGGCTTTGAGCAAGGCTTGTCGGAGTGTCCCGCTTGCGGGGTGAAAACCCCAGGATCAGAACGTTAAAGAGATGGAGGAGGTGGAAAGGAGACAGCTGGGTGAAGCTACTTGGAGAAAAGAAAGAAATGAATATTGATTTGAGTTCACAGAGAAGGTGACATGGAACAAGGGGATGAAGAAGCCGGTCGCCTGAAGAACAAAAACCCGAACCGCTGGCTCCCCGAGCATTCCTGTGCTAGAGCAGCGCTGCCTGACACAGACAGAATGCAAGCCACGTGTGGAATGCTACATTTTCTAGTAGTCCCATTACAGACAGTAAAACAGTCCGAGTTGGGAGGGTGCCATTTGGTTTCCCTTTGGGGAACATGCCTGGGTTGCAGGCTCGATCCCCAGTAGGGGGCGTGCAGGAGGCAGCCAATTGTTGATTCTCTCATCATTGATGTTTCTATCACTCTATTTCTCTCCCTTCCTCTCTGAAATCAACGAAAAGAAAGAAAGAAAGAGATAACAAAGAAAGAAGACAGGTCTCAGAACAATGGGCAAAGACCAAGCAAGCCCAGTGAGCTTGGAAAGGCTGATTGTAACCTGGCAGCTTTAAAACAGCAAAATGGCCAGCTGATGGCACCAGAGGCTACGTGAGAGGAGGATTCTGAGAAATGCTTAATACTAATTCATGTTGCAAAGATGTGCCATGCTCCCTAAGAATGGGAGGTCAGATAAAGCAGCTTCCCTCTGCCTTCTCACCACGCTCATCCTCCTGTTCTAGTTGCCCTGAGAGCGGACCCCTCCCAAATGGAGCCACTGGGCTGGCTCAGGCCCAGAACAGACCCTGGCCTTTCCTGGGCTCGGTTCACCCTGAGAATGAAGCACCTCTCCCCCAGGAAGTGCTCACAGAGACTTGGTTCTCCAAGAAGACAAGCATAATGGGTTGAGCAGGAAACAGAGTTGTTATCTTGGATTTGGAGGGAAAGGGGTGCAGTCGAAGCTTAATAGGCTTCTTGCTGCACCGTTCAAGAGGCAACAATGAAGCAGGTAAAGAGAAAAGCTTTCCATTCATCCCATAACATCCGTTCAGTTTTTCTTTTAAACAGAAAAATCTGAACCCGTGGAGAATGACACCCGTCCTATTCATGAGCATCACCATGATTGTATTCTATTTATGGCATCTGACAGGAACTTTATAACTTATACCCAGGCTATTAAAAAGAGATGGAAGCATATGAAAAATCTGCAATAACAATCTATATTTTCTCCTAAAAAGTTCTCAATGCCTCTATTACCATAATGGCTTCTTCTCTTTGTTTGGGACTCTAATGTCTTCAAAGCACTTTCAAGTAGGAGTGTACTTGATACGAATAAAGTGATGCCCACTATGTGGGTTATTTCAGACTTAACTTGGAAGAACATTAGCTGGTCCTCCCCCCTGCCCTCCCCGCGCCAATTCTCACTTGAGGATACTTTTCCCATTGATTTTGTAGACAGAGGGGAAGGGAGGGAGGAGGAAGAAAGAGAGAGAAACATCAATGTGAGAGAAACACATTGACTGGTTGCCGCCTGCACAAACCCTGACCAGGGCTGGAGATCGAACCTGCAACCCTTGACCGGGAATCGAACTCCCGACCCTGAGTGGGCTCAAAGGCCAACACTCTAACCGCTGAGCACACCAGCCAGGGCAGCTGGTCCATTTTTAAAACTAAATTGGTCCTTTCTACACCATTTTTCTTTACCTTCCTAACATCTCCAGACCCGTCCTTTCCCCAGCTCCTTGACATGTCAGCTCATTTGACTTTTCCTTTCACGTTTCTGGCCCCTGAAAGGCTATGTTACTTTGTAGTCCACGAGACCTGTGTCAGCGTCTCAGCTCTCTATGTGACTCTGGCCACGTGCCCGTCTGTAAAGGGAGGTGGTAATACCAGCTGGGATGAGAAAAGTCCCACGTTGCCACATATGTGAAGCAGTGAGCTCTTCGGACCCCTAAACTATGGCACTCAGGAGCCTCTGACACATCCCACACACTGTGATTTCAGGGCACAGACCCACTCTGCAAATGTACGATTCCATGGGCACTTATTTGATGAGAGCTCAGAGTGAAAAGGCTTCTAGAACAGTGACCTGCTAATTATTTTACTGGGGATGGTCCCATTCAAGTACTTGGAAACCTTGAGAGTACCAAAGACATACTATTTGGTGAGGTCATAATTGTGGTCTATGAAAGCAGGTGCCAAGGAACAAATTATGATGCCAAGTCCACAGCTGGACTTCCCGGTAGGTTCAAATGGAAAGATAAAAACCCACTTTCATCAAACAAGTCCTGCTTCAAACTTAGAGATCTTCAGGGATTTCCTAATATGGTAAGAAAAGTCACAAAAGCTTGGGAAAGATGAAAAAAAATCCGTATTTAAATATATATACCTTATCACTTCCTTCCATATTTAATGGATAAACTTTAAAGTTTTAGAGTTCTTCTTTTGCTGTGGAGAACTGGCCCCCCGATGACAAATTCTGTATATAAAAACCAATGACACAAAATAACCCCCTAACAGGCACTAAGTTTTTCAAGCGATTGGAGGCCACTGATCTTATCCCCGTCAATGTAAAGATGGAAGATTCCACTATAACGCTGTCAGTTTAAAGACTTCGCCCTGCCAGTATGGCTCAGCGACTGAGTGTGGGCCCATGAGCCAGGAGGTTGCTGGTTCCATTCCTAGTCTTACACATACCTGGGAGGTGTGCAGGAGGCAGCTGATCCATGTTCCTCTCTCAGGTGTTTCTCTCTCCCAAATCAAGAAAAACATAGTTAGTCCTGACTGGTTTGGCTCAGTGGATAGAGCATCAGCCTGTGGACTCAAGGGTCCTGGGTTCGATTCCAGTCAAGGGCATGTACCTTGGTTGCAGGCACATCCCCAGTAGGGAGTGTGTAGGAGGCAGCTGGTCGATGTTTCTCTCTCATCGATGTTTCTAACTCTGTCCCTCTCCCTTCCTCTGTGAAAAATCAATAAAATATATATACATAAAAACATATTTAAAAGAATGAAATAAAAGCACCATCTTACCTAATAGACAAATATGTAAATTGACCATACCTCCGCTAGGCCCACAGCCAATCAGGAATGAGTATGCAAATTAAAGGTGCAGAGATGCTGGAGGAGCTGGATGCCTTCTATGAGGAGGAGGGGGAGGCGCCCGGCCTGGAGCGAGGACTTGCAGGTTCCAGGCAGTGAAGCCAGGGGAGGGAAGGCCTATTCTTTTGCTAATATCATGCAACAGGCCTCTAGCTAAAAAAATAATTGGACTTGGTTAGGTATCACATGAGCATAATATTGACATGTGGATTAACACAATTTGGTGTGGGTGGGTTTGATTTATGTAAGTTTGACATCTTCTAGGCATGCATGAGGTCTTGGAGGGAGACTGTGGCTTTACAGTTGAAACATTATTGCTAGGGAGGCTCGGATGCGATGAGCTGCCCCATGCCAAGGGCATGCCTGCTCAGGCACCTCTAAGTGACAGCTAAAGTCCCTGAACTGTGTACAGTTCTCGGGACACCTGGAGAGAAATCTCAAAGCTGCAAGTACCTGAAAGGTTGAACTAGCTTGAAGAATATGGACGGAACGGAGCGAATGAGAGGGGCTTGGGAACCGCGGCGAGGGGCACGGCATCTCTCTAGTTCTTTGAAAGATATGACAAGAGCCACGCTGACACCTACTATGTGCCAGGCCTAAAACAGCCTGCTGCGTGCTACGGGCGCTATAAGGCTCTGCTGAGCAAGTCCACGGGCATCGGTCCATTTGTCCTGTTTTCTCCAGGACGTGGGCTTTCCTCTCTTCTCCTCCCCTCCCCTTCTGGTTCTTTTAGAGCCCAAAGGCCGACCCCCGCAGCCTAGGGTACACCAGGTCCAGGGAAAACAGCTCAGGTGTCTGGACTGGCTCCTCCGCACGGCCAGCAGCGCCTCAGGTCAACAGGTAGCGCGACTCAGGGTCGCAAACCGAAAAACTCAAGGCATCTGGGCTCGCAGTCCCCTTTCCAGAGCCCTTGATAATCGTGGGTAACCGTGTGGGTGCCTGATTTCTCCGCGGACACTTACCCGACCCCACGATCGGCCTCCGCCCACAAAGTTCTGGTGGGAACCAGAGTCAACGCCGAGTAAGGAATTGCCGACGCCGATCTCCAGTCTCCAGTCTGCGCATGCGCGAGGCTCCCAGCCGCCTTCTTATCAACTGCGCATGCGGGAAGTTGAGGCCTCCTCCTCGCCCCCCGCGGGGCCGCGGTAAAGTTGCCAAAGAACCAATCAGATGAGAGGGCTTGACAACGGCCACGCCCCGCACCAGTTCTCAGGCCTGGACCACGGATTTCCGAGCGAGCTGTGAGAAGGGAAGGGGGGGGTAGCAGCGCGCGCAGCTGCCCTGTGTCTCCGCCCCCTCCGAGCGGCCAATCGCCGGCAAGGCGCCGGGCGCGCGCACGCTCCCTGAAGTTTAACGGTCGCGAGAGGCCCCTCGTCCGACGCTGAATTGAATCGGCGGCCAGGTAAGGGGCCGTCCGCCTGCAGGGAGCTGCCGGTCTCGGGGGACAGGGGGACGAGACTTAGAAGACACAGTCTTAGAGGAGCCCTGCGCGTGCTGATGGGCTAGGGCCTGGGAGACGACGGCCCGATGCCGCAGCCCGCCCTTCCCCAGCCCTCGGGCGTGTGGGGGCTTTGCCTGCGGCCGGGCGCCTATTCTACTTCGGTGCCCTTGAGTGACACCCGCGCGACCCAATTGCAGAGTGCCTGTGCCCAGGGGGCGGGGGGCTTGGGGAATTCCTCTCTTCCTTTTATTCGCTCACTGGAGGAATCACGGTCGTAGTTGATGGGACCAAGGTCTTGCATTCAGCCGACTTCGTGCGTCCTCCCCTCGCCTTCTCACGTTGACCCATACCAGCCACTGGGGTCTGGCTTCCCGACCTCTAATCACCCCTTCCTTCCACCCCTCGGGCTCCCAGCAAAGCAAAACTGCACGTTAACTTTTATGGCAGCATTAGACCCCCATCAGCCGTTCGCTTCTCCCCCAACTCTTTTTTTCTTTCTTTATTTGCTAGGGGTCGAGGTGGGGGGGAACCAAAATCATGATATTTTGTTGCTGTGAAATATAAAAGTGTCTTTGTACTATCTATTCCCCATGACGTTTTCTTAAAGAAATTTTTTTGCATTGTATATCGAGGTATCTCCCCCGGCCCCCCCCCCCCCCCCCCCCGTCCCGTCTCCCTCCGCCCCCCCCCCCCCCTTAACATTCACCCCTCACCCCGCTGCTGGCGAAGCATCGTGGCGTTTAAAGTGGTTTTCCATCTGGGTCTCCTGCATCCGGATGACCTCAGCCGGGGAAGAATAGATGGGTGGCAAGTCCTCGTCCCTAGAGAGCTTGAGGTTCTTCCTGGTAGAAGAGCGAGGTGATTTGAATCCAGGTGTTTTCGTTGCCGGTTGGAAGGTGCGGCCCTTGACGCTTTCAATACCCCATTTGTGGTTGGTGATGGGCCGAAGCCATTGGGGAGAAGCCCACCGAGTTCGGTCCGGTTACCCTTGGGTTCCACGCCTGTCCCCGGAGGACGCGGTTCCTCTATGAGATGATGTTTTTGAGGTTGTACTTTGTAAAAACCAGACTCTAGGAAGCGGACACTTAGAGGAACCAGAATACTAGATCATTTTTCTCTATTTCACTCCCTCAACATTTTGTAAGCAGCAAGGTTTTCTTTTTGTCTTGTGTGTGTTTTTAAAATACGTGGATTTCCCAAGAAGGAGGCATATTGTTTGACTCTATATACCTAGTGTCAGCTCTGTTTTAGTTGATCTGGCAAATCGTTTATTTTTAAAGAAGTAATGCATGCACAGCGTACAGGAGGCTGTGGGGTGCAAAATGCCTTCCTTCCACCTCATCCTCCAGCCTGTGGGAAACAACCATGGTGAGCCTTGTAATCAGCTGTTTTTAATACCAAGTTAAATACTAAGCAGTTCTTTTTCATCTACTCACTGTGTAAATCAATAAACATGGATACTTTGTAGAATTTATTAAACAAATGGACATGTAAGTTGTTACCTAGTAGCATTGTGTCTAAAACCTTGATTATTAAACACACACAGTTCTGAAATCGTACCTGGAAAAGATGATGCTATTTTGCAAATCCACCCCTATTGTAAATTTTTATTGAGATATAATTCACATACCATAACGTTCATTCTTTTAAAGTGTACAATTCATTGGGTTTTAGTATATTCATAGAATTGTGTAACTATCACCACTATCTAATTCCAGAACTTTCATTGCCCCCAAAAGACACCCATACCTGTTTTGCTTACTCCCATTCTCCCCTTTCCTCAGCTCCTGGCAAACGCTCAGCTATTTTCTGTCTCTGTAGATTTGACTATTCTAGATATTTTGTATAAATGGAACCATACAATATGTGGTCTTTTATTGAGCTTCTTATCATAATGTTTTCATTGTTCACATTGAAGGATGTTCATCTGCATTGTAATATGTTAATCCACATTGTAACATATCTCCATACTTCATTCCTTTTTTAGTACTTCATTCCTTTTTATGGCTGCAAAGATTCCTTTACATGGATATACCACATTTGTTTATGCATTCAACAGTTGACGGGTATTTGAGTTGTTTCTGCATTTTGGCAATTGGAAATGCTGTTGCTCTCCTTAATGTAGACCCACATAAAAGGATCACAGTTGCCAAAGTCATGAAGAGATAGTTGCTAGGTTTAGTGGCTTTTTAGTAGTATTTTTCCCCCCATTCATTTTCAGAGTCTTGGGAACTTAGGATATTTCACAGTTCTGAATGTTAGCAACTGAAAATGCCTGTAGACGATGAAGCTTCTGAAGATGACTCGGATTCAGTTTCTGCAGACAGTGAAAGAACCTACACTTTCAAATGAGAGAGCATAACAGTTTCTGTCCACTATGGAAGATGTTGACCCGGTGAAACCCTTACAAAAAACTTCATCTTCTGTAGAATCTGATATAAAAAATTCTCCCTACTCTCTTGGACTGAACTTAAGTACTAATAGGTAAGAATGGGATAGATAGATTTTTAAAAAATGTATTAACAATTAAAAATAAATTTATTTGCATAGATTATCAATTTATCCAAATAGTATCATAGTTACTGATTTGCACTAAAAAATAAAACAAAATTATGATCAGTAACTGTTCAGGGACTGATAAGAATAGTTTTAGTGCTTCCATATTTTTTTATTTTTGCCAGAGGTAGGTGTGTACTTTTGCATGGGGAAACTGTGAGAAAGAACTTGTTTTTGCTAGTTGCAGTGGTCTTTATACCTTTTTTTGGTTTTCAGTAAATTACAAGAGTATCTTTAAAATTTAGTTGCCTAAATATTATTTCAATTTAAAAAAATTGATTTCAGAGAAGAAGGAAGAGAGATAGAAACATCAATGACAAAAGAGAATCATTGATCAGCTGCCTTCTGCACGACCCCCACTGGGAATCAAACCCTCAACCCAGGCAGGCATGTGCCCTGCTCAGGAATCAAACCGTGACCTCCTGGTTTATAGGTTGACGCTTAAATCATTGAGCCATGCTGGCTGGGCTATTTCTACATATTTAAGTTAACATCATCAATAATGTTTAATATTGCAGAAATAGCTCACTAATCTGGAAGTAGCAATTAAAGTTGAATACTAGGAAGTAAGAAAAACAAAAACAACCTCATACCAACCTGACAAAAAGATTCTGTCAAACAATACATTTTATTTTTAAAACGATCCCATGTTTGGTTTATTCTTAACCAGAGCCTGTTCACTCTGATTGTGCACATAGTCTGACAACCTTGATTACTTGGTTTCTAAATTCACAGTAGCTGAAAACCCACAAAGAGGCAGGGACTGTCAGAGGAGGTCAGCTATAAAAAGCAGGCACAATCAAGTGTAACAGGTAGTCTGGTGCCTGCTGTTAAGGGGGCAGATGCCTTTACACACAATAGGAGGAAGCATAGATTAAAGGAGGGCGAAAGGAAACACACCAGGCGTGGGAGGTGGTCCAGAAGAGATGGCTGCCTGATAATCCAGACCCACTGCCAGAGCTGGCCCTCCGCTGGCTTCCTGTGCGCCAGGCCCCTGGGAGGCCCCTTCCAGAACCTTGTGTTGGACTCGCTGCAGGAGCCTCCGGGTGCCTTTCTAGTGAAAATTACACAGCGCGCCTGCCTCTTTTCTCTGTGACTGCAGCTCAACTGGCCAAATTTAAATTGGGTTAACATAAATCCCCGATGGACAGCAGATTCTGTCCTTCTTTGAATTTTTATTAATATTTTCTCTGCTTCTAATTCTGTTTTGCTGTTATTTTCATTAGTGTCCTCTCTCTCACACATTCTTAGTGAAACAAAGCAGAGTACCAATGAAGAAATGAAAATGGCCTTTCAGCGAATGGAATTTGAATAAATGTTAATGTCCTTAATTATGCTTTTTGTGTTTGAAACAAATCTGGAATGAACTCATCTCCAGTTTGGAAAGGCAGTCCTCCTGGAGAGAATCAGTGGTATTTTACACACTGAATAGGCTAAATTCGTCCTCAATATTGGGTGCTAATTTGCTTGGCACAATTTTTATTCAAAGATGTGCAAAGATAAGCATCAGCTTATCATGCCAAATTAGAGGGATCCAATGAACAAGACTCCACTGTCAGTCTGGACAGCGGAGAGAATTTCATTACACTGAACGGCTGTCCTTAAAGGGGCGAACAGGCCTCTGCAATAATTTAGATCAGAGGCGCTGGAGGTATTGCTTATTACTGTTTAGCAGAAACTTTTGTTTTCCGCTGGGACTTCCGAGTATCCTCTCACTTTTGAAAAAGGCCTTTTTGTTGTGTTCTTTTAAAAAAATTAAATGCTGTCTGTCTTTCCACTGCTATTTTTCTTTCATGGGCAAACTTGTGATCAGATTTGCAACAAATGAAGTGCCATTAAGAAGGATTAAATATCAGTGGTTTGTACTGCTCTGCTAAATCTTGAATTGCTGAATTATTCAACACTCTGGTAGAATGAGGAAAACCATTTGAATTATTTATGTTTCAACAGAAGTAGCCCCCACCTTGGTACAAATGGGGTATCCTCTTTCTCAGGGAAGACCAGACCGCCTGTAATTCAAGGCACAGGTGAAGCCCTCACCTCTTTCATGCAAGAGCTCCGGCACAGCGGAAGGACTGATTCGGAACTTTGGAAGAACTGCGAGGTATCATTTTGTTTTATTTTTTGAAAATTTAAAATAACTATAAACATGCCTCTATTTAGGTCTGAATTGTTAGAAATAGATATACTGTAGGGCATGACCCTGAAGTTGGTGCTAATGTAAAGTGACCGGACATATTTACCGGATATTGAATGAATCTGAAAAAGACACACGGTCAGAAGTGTGTTTTTTTAAAAAAATGTATTTTTATTGATTTCAGAGAGGAAGGGAGGGACATAGAAACATCAACCATGAGAGAGAGTCATTGATCGGCTGCCTCCTGCACGTCCCCCCTACTGGGGATCGAGCTCACACCCCAGGAATATATCCTTGACCAGAATCGAACCTGGGACCCTTCAGTCTGCAGGCTCTATCCACTGAGCCAAACTAGCTAGAGCCAGAAGTGTGTCTAACAACATATTCATGATTAGACAGAAAAGCCAGTGACTTTGGTGTATATGAGCAAGGGGCAGAGAGGATGAGAGGAGGTTGTAGGTGTGGGAGCCAGATCGTGCAGGGCCGGGAAGGAATGGTAGGAAAGACACCGGGAGGCTGTACCCAGGGCGGCCAGCGTTCATGGCCGATCCTGTAACATTGTAGGTTATTGCGTGTAGTCGGTGACTGAAAGCACAGCGGCGGTCAGTTACAGGAGCTGATTGCTTGCGGAGGTGGGTGGCTCAGGACCTAAACAGGCTGGGAAGGAGTTGCAGGCCAGCTCGGGGCTTTTAGCCCTGTTTCAGCTGTACAACTTTGAACTCTTCAATATCTGGTTTTAAGAAAGTGTTTTTACTTTAAGAACAAATAAATTAGGGGTTAAAATCTCATAATACCAAATAATTTATTGTTTTAAGATGTTGGATTCATTTTGGGGGGTATAGGTCACTGTTTAAGAAAATCATTAGTTGTTATGAGACAACTGTAAGGTGCCCCTACCCATTCTTGTTTAATCCAAAATGATAACAGAACATCGGACTGAGATGCCAGTTGGAAATCTGAGATTTACCCCATAAGAAAGGGGTCCCCAAGCCTGTGAACTTGTATTTTTGCATTAAATACGGTTTTACAACTAATTCCACTTACAAATTTTACATTAAAAAAAGAAGATCCTTAAAAAAAAAAAAAAGACCCTTTCCTACTGAAGGAATTTTTCTCTGAAATATTAAGTTAAAATTATCTTTAACTAAAATATTGTATAATTATTAGGCCAGGTGGTTACAACTATTCAACTTGGTGGAAAAACAGTGCCAAGAGCAGATAGCGGCCCAGCAGGAACAGTTCCACAACCAAGTCCAAGTAAGTTGTTATTTACACTGGGTGTTTCGTTAGATGTAAGATCTGTAGAACCAATTAGTACTTTATATCAACTTTGTTTATAAATGGAAGATGAAACATATGGGTTATCTTTAGAGTAATATCGTATTTTGAACACTGTTTTCATACCCTTTATAAAAGTGTGATGTTTCTTACCTAAACCTGTTACTTTTATTTTCAGCGGGTACAGGAGGAGATAAAGAATTTAGTCAAGTTACAGAGCAGCCATGCCTCGTGTGCTTCCTATGACAGAGGTTCTCTAAGCGAACACCTCTCCTCAGAAAGGCAGATGGGGTTCTTTTCTGAAAACAGTGACAGAAATGAATCTGTCCTCAGTTACCCCAAGGCTAAAGAACCTGAAATGCAGCAGGAAACATCCCCGTCACAGCCAGACTGCACTGTGGACAGCAGCTCAGTGAGCAGTGGCTATGGGACCTTGTGTGTCTCAGAGTTAAATACCTACACGTCTAAGGGCCCCCAGGAGTTCATGGAGCATACGGAGGCTTCGGCAGGGCAGTGCGGGGCGCCAGCTGTACAGACCTCGTCTCCTGTGGAGGGTGGAAAACACAAGCGTTTCTACATCCATTCTCCCCAAGAGTTCAATGACTCATTGAAGGAAGACATTTCCATTTTTCCTGGTGATTTGGAACACAACTTTCTCGGTGAAAGTAAGATTTTGGAAATATACAGTGGAAAAACAAATAGGTAAGTAGAGTTTCTGCATCATTTGAGGGGCGTTTACTTGATTAACATACTTAGAACTTAGCAGATAAAGCTCCTTTTAGTTGGGCTGGAATAGAATGAGATGCATTTGAACATTTATCTGTTTTACCAAAGTCTTTCATTTAGTGCCTGTGGAAGTTGGAATAAACAATGCACAGTATATACTAATGATTTCCTTTTTTTTAAGCATATTTTTATTGAGTTCAGAGAGGAAGGGAGAAGGAGACAGAGATAGAAACATCAGTGATGAGAGAGAATCATTGATCGGCTGCCTCCTGCATGCCCCTCACTGGGGATTGAGCCCGCAACCCAGGCAGGTGCCCTGACTGGCAACTGGACCCTAACCTCCTGGTTCATAGGTTGATGCTCAACCACTGAGCCATCCTGGCCAGGCTCTTCCCATTTGCAGTGTTATAAGACGACTAAACTCTTTGGGAGAGGGATAAGAATTAGAAACATCAATGAGAGAGAAACATCAATCAGCTGCCTCCTGCACACCCCCTACTGGGGATGTGCCCACAGCCAAGATACATGCCCTTGACCGGAATTGAGCCTGGGACCCATCAGTCCACAGGCCGACGCTTTATCCACTGAGCCAAACTGGTTTCAGCAAGATGACTAAACTCTTTTTTTTTTTTTTAATATATTTTATTGATTTTTTAGAGAGGAAGGGAGAGGGTTAGAAAGCCAGAAACATCGATGAGAGAGAAACATCGATCGGCTGCCTCTTGCACACTCCCTACTGGGGATGTGTCCGCAAACAAGGAACATGCCTTTGACCGGAATCGAACCTGGGACCTTTCAGTCTGCAGGCTGGCGCTCTATCCACTGAGCCAAACCGGTTTCGGCAAGATGACTCTTAAGGTGGGAGGGAGGCCTTGTCAGAAAAATGCCTTCTAGGGTTTCTAGTCACTATAAACTTGCTCAGAATGGTAGAATAGGACTGTGTCAACAGTGGGATTTTGTTACACATGTTCATGTAATTGGAAATCAAAAATTATACACAAGCAAGAAGCATTTTTCTTAGTCTGTTGAGATCTTGCTTTCAGGCATGATATAAGATATAAAGTTTATATATTATTAAAAAAACTATATACAAGAATACTTGCTTTTGTGTGTCTTTTTTTATATAAGAAGAGATTTGTAAGTTTAACAACATTTTGATTGACCCAGGGACTTTTTAGTAAAGGAAACTGTAGCTGAAAGTTTGTAAAACGCAAGATCATTTAAAATTATGTAGATTTCCCTAAATTTCCAGTTTTGTATCTCTGAAATGTGCCACAAAGTAAGGTGTGCAGCCACAGCAGCCAGTCTTGTGCACACACAGTGTAGTTATTAGTCCGTGGGAATCAGTGTGCTGGCTTCTAGAGATAGATTTAGAGCTTGAAGCGTCGTTGCGTGGTTTTGCTTTGGTTGACAGCTATAGACTATGTGCTGCGGATTGCTGTTGGTCTTTTAGTTCATTTTGCCTTTGGGAATGAGAAACTGGAGAAAGAATTGTAGGTGAATCCATAATGTCCCTCCGCTCTTTGCTCTTAGAAAACAACTCAAAGCCCTTTGCACTGATGCGGTGTTGGCGTGTATTTAGTTTCACGTGGGAAGGACGACATCTAAAGAGTCACTTTGGTTTTCTCTTTTTAAGTAGTAAAGCGATAACATCATGGGCGCAGAAGCTGAAGCAGAACCACCCAAAGGGAGCCCAGGCCGAAGAGGGGTGTCCCCGATCCACGCAAGGAACCCAGCAGTCCCAGAGAGTGCCGGTGGAGAAGGTGGGTAACGGTGGGTGATGCGTCATGTCACTTTGGGTTTCCACCTGCTCATCTGCACAAATGTCCTGGTCAGCTTGTTCCATTGACATCTCTGCCTTTTGGTGGCACAGAAGAGTGGAAACAGTGATTGGCCCTAAGTCTTGGTTCTTTCCCAGAAATCAAAACTAATGAGGGAGAAAATACTAGAAAAATGAACTGTTTTGTAAAGGCCCTAATTCTTTTTCAGCTGCAAATACCACATTTAAACAGAGAGCAATTCCTTTAATTGTTTTTCAAAAACCCTCAGGTCCGTGTACTCGGTGGTTGAGTGTCAGCCTGTGAACCTTTAGGTCATGGTTTGGTTCCCAGTCAGGGCACATACCGAGTTGGCGGGTGCAGTCCCCCAGGAGGGGTGTTTCTGTCTCTCTTTCCCTGTCCCGTCCTCTCTCTGAAATCAATAAAAATATATTTAAAAAAAGATGTAGTCTACTATTTAAAGTTCATATTAATTATTGTGGTTTTCAGAGTTGGTTTGATGTAATGTAGTTTGAATAAGACGAATTATTATAGCTTTTACATTCATTTTTACACCAAAGGACTTTAATTGTAGGCACCTCACATTTCTTTTGCAAATAGATGGCAAATTATGAACACATTTTGGCTCCAAACTCATTGAATAACACCTGCTCCAGTTTTCTCCTCTCAGCGCCACAGAAAACCCAAATTAACGTTTGTAAATTACGTAGGAAAAGAGAATTACTTGCTGTTTAATTCCTATTTTCTTCATTCTTGCAGCCAGAGGGCCAGCCAGGCGTTGTGCACGCACCCTGGCAGGCCTACATGCCCTTCGACCTTGGTCAGCCGCGTGCGCCTGGGTGTTGGGCTGTCAGCTCACAGTTGTCCTCTTGCATTGCAGTTGGAGTTTGCTGCCGCTACACCACCTCGTGCTTTTTACCTCAGTAAGCCAGATGAAAGCCCAAATTTTTGGATGTCTGATTCAGGAACAGGTATGAAACTTACATTTTTAAAGAGTATCTTTTCTTTTTAATACCAACTGCGTTTCCCGGCGGGGAGACTCGCGTGCAGTGGGTTAGAGTGGTTTCTGTAAGTGAACACGTGGTAGCTGTAGCTTCCTCACGTGGTCGCATGCTGTCAGGATAGATGTTTTTCTGCAGGTATTTCTTTCTTTGTTGTTGTTAATCCTAACCAGAGGGTATTTTTCCATTGATTTTCAGAGAGTGGAAGGGAAGGGGAGGGACGCACATGGGTTGGTTGCCTCCCACACGTGCCACGTGTGCTTGGGGCCTGTAGGTATTGCAGATAGTGCAGAAATGACCTCGGCGAATTCCTGGTGCCTCAAAATGAGTGAAATGCAAACTCTGGGAGCCATTCCCCACTCGCTGTGGCAGCCTTACTTTAGTTCTAATGGTTTTACATAGTGGCTCCGTTTCCACACTCCTACATCAGTTCATCGGGAGGAATTAGCTTTTCCTTCTGAAAATTGTGCTACCCCAGCCACCTTCACGCTGTCACCCTAATGGAGCCCCATCATCTGTCACCTGGGCTCCTGCCCCGTCTTCCCAGCCTCCCCGCACCCACCTTTCCATCTGTGCTCAGCACAGTAGCCAGCTACCTGCTCCTTGGAGATGAGTCAGAGTAGGTGACTCCTCGGCTCTGACCTCTGTTAGGCCTTGTAGTGTCTGTGAGGCCTGCGAGAGCCTGCCCTGCACTCTCGACCTCACCTCACGCTCTGCAGCTCTTTGCCTTTCCCTGCCTGGGCAGGGAGGCTGTTGGTCCGCAAAGTTTTCACTGGAGGGCTTTTTGCGTGGGCTGCTTCCTGAACTTGGAATGTTCTGCCCCCTGTATGGAAACTGCCTCATATGTGGCTAAAATGGCTAACTCCTTAATTGTTACTCTGAAGTGAGCCAACCCTGACTACCCTGTCCAAAATCAGCACCTGCCCCTCCCCCAATTGCATATTCCCTTCTCTCTGATTTTTAAATTTTCCAGTTAGCGGCTCACCACCCTCTAACTTCCTGTGACTTTCCTGTTGTTTGCGTCTCAGTCTCCCTGTGTGCAGCCTGGCACAATAGATGCTCAATAAATATTTAAATTATTGAATGCTTTACATTGCTCTCATATAAGCCTGTACCATTCACAAAGAAGTTGTTGTCTTTAAATGTTTTAAATTATGCTGGTTGATCTTGACTTGTGATATATTTCAACTTTAAATACTTGGATCATGAAGGCAGGACTCTTACATGGTAAGGCATTCACGTGAACCGCTTCCATCAAAGGCTAGTTACTTCCGCATTTCATTTTCTTGAGGTAGAATGTTACTGTAGAAACACTTTTGTTCTCTCTCTTCTTGCTTCTCTGCTGTGTGCTGCACAGGCCTGACTCACTGGAGGCTGGAGGAGAAGGACACGCACCACTCTCTGCCCGAGGTTACCAACAAGCCCTTTGCCCCGTCCTCCTCCCCCCCGCAAGTGTCAGCCAGCCCGGTAAGGCAAAACGTGTGTGTGTGCATTGTACACTTTGTGTTTTTCACTGTCCGATGCAGAGAAGAAAGCATAGGCATTAAATCACAGTCATCTGCTCTCAGATTCTGTCATTGCCCGTGTGATCTCAGGAAGGTTACTTAAGAGGGGGATTAAAAGTGCCCAGTGACCCTGGTTGGTGTGGCTCAGTTGGTTGGGCATCATCAGGTGCACCAAAGGGTCCTGGGTTCAATTCCCGGTCAGGACATATCCCTCCATTTTGGGTTTGATCCCTAGTAGGGGCACATGTGGGAGGCACCAATTGATGTTTCTCTTTCTATTCCTTTCTCTCTAAAAACCAATAAAACATGTCCTCAGGTGAGGATTAAAAACAAAAGCCCAGTGAGTGCTTTGTGAAATTAAATGAAGTGGTTTTGTGCCTACTATTTAAATACAGTAGGTCCATAGATAAACTTCTGCTCTCAGGCCTAGTTTGACTTTGTACCCTATTACACCCTCCCACTAATTTATTTGTATTCTAATTCTGAACAATTCAATTGGTTTTAAATTTCTTTGAGCAAGAAATGTAAATACTTTGTTTATTTCAGAGCAAAGAAATACAACTGTCCAATACGTGCACAACGAGGTACATACCTCACTTCTTGTCTTGACTGGGTGATGAGAGAAGAGTGATTGGGAAAAGGAGAGATACCATTAAAGTAACCAGGAGAGCTGTGAACCCGAGTGACAGCCACAGTTGGGGCAGATGGGAACTTCAGAGGAAGGAGCAAAAAAAGCCAGATACCCCAGGGAGGAAGGAAGGGTGACTTGTGAGGGGCTGGGAGGCCGAATGGGCTCTGCTCACAGGGCTGCCTGTGTGTTCCTTGATCTACAATCTCAGTAATTAACACTGTATTTGGCCGAGAACGGTTTGGCTCAGTGGATAGAGCGTTGGACTGCGGACTGAAGGGTCCCGGGTTCGATTCCGGTCAAGGGCATGTACCTTGGCTGCAGGCACATCCCCAGCAGAGGCAGCTGATCGATGTTTCTGATGTTTCTGAAGGCAGCCAATCAATGATTCTCTCTCATTACTGATGTTTCTAGCTCTCTCTCCCTCTCCCTTCTTCTCTGAAATCAATAGAAATGTATATTTTTTAAAATCTATATTTAATCACAAGCTCTTTCTGTAAGAAAACAATAGAAATTCTAAGTGGTAAAAAAGCATTGCAGCCCTGGCTGTTTGGCTCAGTGGGTAGTGTTGGCCTGCAGACTAAAGGTTCCCGGGTTCGATTTTGGTCAAGGGCAAATGCCCAGGTTGCAGGCTCAATGCCCAGGATTTGGGCTCCATTCCCAGTAGGGGGCATACAGGAGACAGCCAATCAATGATTCTTTCTCATTTTTGATGTTTCTCTCTCTCCCCTCTCCCTTCCGCTCTGTAAAAAATCAATAAAATATATTAAAAAGACAACAACACTGTATTTGTTGACTCTAAGATGCCACCCATTTGAAGATTTTCTGTGTGATAGGTTATCAAGAAAAGAATTTATCAATTAGACTGATGCAATGCTTTCTTTTAAAAAAATAAACTAAAAAAAACACATTTTTATTGATTGCAGAGAGGAAGGGAAAGGGGGGAGAGAGAAACATCAAAAATGAGAAAGAATCATTGATTGGCTGTCTCCTGTATGCCCCCTACTGGGAATGGAGCCCGAATCCTGGGCATTGAGCCTGCAACCTGGGCATTTGCCCTTGACCAAAATCGAACCCGGGAACCTTTAGTCTGCAGGCCAACACTCTATCCACTGAGCCAAACAGCCAGGGCTGCAATGCTTTTTTATCACTTAGAATTTCTATTGTTTTCTTACAGAAAGAGCTTATGATTAAATATAGATTTTAAAAAATATATATTTTTATTGATTTCAGAGAGGAAGGGAGAGGGAGAGAGAGCTAGAAACATCAGTAATGAGAGAGAATCATTGATTGGCTGCCTCCTGCACAGCGCCCACTGGGGATTGAGCCCGCAACCCGGCCATGTGCCCTTGACTGGAATCAAATCCGGGACACTTCAGTCCCCAGGCCTACGCTCTATCCATTGAGCCAAACCAGTTAGGGCTAAACATAGATTTTTATTATGTAAGCCTTATACATATTTAGAAAGGAAAATGTAAGGACATAAATTGATTCAAATTTCCTCACCTGCAGAGGCTCATCCTCCTTTTCCATCCCATCACGGGTTTCTGTTTTTCCACCTACTGTTTCCTTCGTCACGTGGCATTCCTTTAAAAGAGGGTGGGAAGCATTGGTGTTGCAGGGACCTGGCTAGCAGTTGTGGGGGTTGGCCTGCTTCTGACTCCCAGACGGCACTGCTGCTGTGCATGCCTGCTCCTGTCCCTTCATATTGGCGCCCAGGCTTCCTCGTAGTCTCAGCACCCTGTGTGGCCATGTTGATGGCTTTGATATTTGCTTATGAGCAGGCAATGACGTATCACAACGGCTACTTGACTGGCAGTAGTTACAAGATGCCATTTATAAGACCTCATTTCAGAGATGTTACAATATGAAGAAAAGAGAAATCATCAAGGTGGTGGCACATGGGAGCTTGTACCCCCGTTTGCTCTGAGTAGAATGGAGAGCTGCAGCCACCGTGCAGGGCTTGGGTGGAGCCGGAGTGCTGCTGCTTGTCATGGGCTAAAAGCTTGAGGCCTCTAGGTCGTTGGTATATAAACCATCAAGTTTTAAAACAGGATTATGGGGAATTTTTAGGGTTTACATTTTACAAATTAATACCTTCAGTACATACACAACAATATAATGAATTATTTTTCACAAGCTAGTAACAGAGTTGATTTAAAAATATAATTTATGGTGCCTTACAGCCACCTTGGGCCTGGAAATGGGATGTGCGTTAAGGCTGTAGGATGAATGTCCCAGTATCGTGCCCCTCCTGGAATTTAGTCTCATTTGACAGAATGGCCACGGTTCAAACTTGATAAGATTAAATGGTGCTCTTGTCATATCCCACAGTAGCTCCCACCTGAAAATAATTTGAGCACCAAGTTTTTCCACTTGGAGCTTAGACCGCAGTGCATTATTTCCAGCACAGCGGAGCCCCGATGTCAAGCTGTGGAAACACCTTTTCTTGTCTGCCAGCTCCTAACGCGACATAACCACGGAGATGAGGAGCTGCACCTCTTGACAGCTGTCCCCGTGAGTCACAGGAAACTAGCCTGGAGAGAAGTGTCCTTGTCCTGCTTCATTCCTTCTTTCTGGAGTCTTGTCTTATCTCAGCCTCATTCTCATTTTGAGAAGGGACTTCCAATGATTTTATTCTTTGAAAGTATTCCAGGCCATTAAGTTATTAGGTTCAGATGATTCCCTTAATATTTATTGTTGGAGGAGATAAGAAAACGTTCTCATTGTGAGGGAGACTCATTGTAATAGGTTTTGACTTCAAAACCTTTATTATAAATCTGACAGCACAAAGCTCAATTTATTGACAGTCTTTAAAAAATCTCTTATGGTGCTGATCTTGATTTCAGAAAACTTTCTCTTCCTTGCCAATAGCATTGAAATAATTTTGTTTCTGTCTTCAAGTCTAATACTAGTAATGAGATGAAGCTTCCATCACTGAAGGATATTTATCATAAAAAGCAAAGGGAAAACAAGCAGTTACCCGAGAGGAATCTCACTTCTTCCAGCCCAAACCACCCGCCCGAGGTAACGTGGTCAGCCCTCTGCGGGGGTGGCGAGGCTGCTTCCCACCTGCCTGGGCTTTAGCGCGTTTCCCGGGAGGCCTGGCCACGCACCTCCACAGCAGCCCCTGCGGAGGGAGAACCACGCTGTCTGTCTGCCTGTTTCCAGGTGCTGACTCTGGACCCAACGTTACACATGAAGCCAAGCGAGCAGATGGCGGGGACTCCGCTGCCGGGCTTTCTGAACGCCCTCCAGGACAGGAGCTCCTTCTCGCCAGACTCTGTTCTGGAGCCCAGTGTGTCCGGTCACTCTGACATAGACTCGTTCTCGCAAGCAAGTAATGCCACCTCTCAGTTGTCTGGGTTCCCCAAATGCCCTTCACGTGCAAAAGCTTCACCTGTGGCCTCGTGGAAAAATCACACATTCCCAAACGGGAGCAGGACCAGCTCCACGTTCCCCTCAGTCTATACTGTCACTAGTAACGACCTCTCGGTCAACACCGTGGAAGAAGAAAACACTGTCATGGTAACTGCAGCCTCAGTCAGTCATTCCCAGCTTCCAGGTACAGCCAACAGTGTCCCAGAATGCATTTCATTGACTTCCCTGGAAGATCCTGTGCTATTGTCTAAGTATGTATTTCAGTGGATGGCCTGTAATGCTAATCGATTTTCTGTAGTGTCTGCTTAAATGATGAAAATGATTTTTATTGAATTTTTGTAATGTATAAAATCTTAAGTTAAAAAAAGAGAGATAGCATTTTTAAGGTAGACCTAAGAATTAAATAATTCATGTCTGTTTTCTTCTTTACTTTGTTAGTGGTCACATTGTGTATTATCTCTATCTTCTGAGTGCAAAGGGAAAGGGCTGTGCTTTTGCTCATGAGAATGACTGTTGTTGCTCCCCTGTTGGGACAGAGAGAGGAGACTCTCCTAACAAGCCTCTCCCTCCTGCTGACAGCGTCAGGCAGAACCTGAAGGAAAAGCAGGCCCGGCACATAGCAGACCTTCGAGCTTATTATGAATCAGAAATAAGTAGCTTGAAACAGAAGCTGGAGGCAAAAGAAATGTCTGCAGTTGAAGACTGGAAGAAAACCAATCAAATTCTTGTAGACAGGTAAAACTTAAAGTTTAACTATAGTTTTAAAAATATAATTTAACTGTTAGTGCTTCTCTAACTTGGATATATTATTTTCCTCAAAGTATAATACCTTGTGATGATAAATCACTTCTAAATCATGTGCCCTCAGATTTGAAAAAAATTATTTTTATTGATTTCAGAGAGAAAGGGAGAGGGAGTGAGAGATCAAAACATCACTGATGAGAATCTGTTGGCTGCCTCTTGCACACCCCCTACTGGGGATTGAGCGCTCACCTGGCATGTGCCCTGACCTGGAATCAAACCAGTGACTCTTGGTTCATGGGTCAACGTTCAACCACTGAACACATGGGCCGGGCAGATTTAAAGATTTTAATACCAAAAACATGTTTTCCTATGTAATTAGTTTTACAGATTTGAGCCATCCTCTTAGATCACACTAATAACTGACATGCACGCAGGCGCTTCCTATGGGCTGAATGCCGAAACAGTTGAGCAGACCTTGTGTGTGTCAAGGAATGTCACTTATGGGAGGTTAGTGGTACACATGGATCCCTGAGGAGAAGGTGATACATGATCAGTGTCCTTGGGCAATGCTCAAACCTTTTTTGTACCCAATTATCCTGTGAAAACGGGAGAATGGCCCTGCACTAGGAATAGTTTTACACCCATTCCCTGACGGATACCTGGGCTGCTTCCTCCTGTTGGTACTGTGGATGATGCTGCTGTGAACGTGTGTGTGCAAGGAGGTATCTGTTCATGTCTTGCTTTGTTGACTTAACATTTCTGAGGGGTCTTTTTACAGCATTTTTTTCTCTGACACTTTGCTGTCATCAGGTCACAAATGCATTTTACTAAAGCGACGTCCTGAGTCTTGGCTGATATGGAGCGCAGTGTTTGTTACGTGCTGTCCTGGGGAGTCGGCTAGGTTTATAGAACGCGTGTCAAGAAGAGGGCTTGACCTTCCAATTGTTTCATTTCAATTTATGGTCTTAGATGCGGTCAGTTAGATGGTGCTCTGAATGAAGCCACTAGCCGTGTGAGGACCCTTGAAAATAAGAATAACCTACTAGAAAGAGAAGTGGTAAGTAAGTATTCTACTTTTTGTTGTTCTAGTGTCTTTTTAAAAAAAATATTTTTATTGCTTTCAGAGAGGGAGGGAGAGGGAGAGAGAGAGAAACGCCAATGATGAAAGAGAATCATTGATTGGCTGCCTCCTGCACTCCCCCTCCTGGGGATTGAGTCCCAAAACCAGAGCAACCGCAAGGCTGATGCTCTGTCCACAAAGCCAAATCGGCTGGGGCTATCTCTTTTTTAAATCCTCATTTAAGTTCATGCTTAGAGGAGGGGTGGGGAGAGAGAAAAAGAAAGAGACAGAGACAGACAGACAGACAGACACATCAGTGTGAGAGAGAAACATCAATTGCTTGTGTTCTGTACTCATGACCAGGGATCAACCCCGCAACCTGGGTATGTTCCCTGGCCGGAAATCAAGCCCATAGCCTTTTTTGGTGTGCAGGGTCGATGCTCAACCAACTGAGCCACCTGTCCAGCGTTCCATTTTCTTATATAAATAACAAGAAATGCATAAACTTTTGCTTTTAACTGTAGAAATTTTCTTTTCATATAGTGTCAAGTTCTGTTCTTCTACACACAACCTTATAAACAATGTTTTGGTGCAAAGTGTCAGTTTCATTTTATATGCTGTTTCTTTGTTTTTGATGTTTTTAGTCATCTTTGACTCCTCCTACACTCTAAACTTCATAAAGTTAGGACTTGTCTTTCATGTTAATCTTCATTTCTAGCCACCCTAGTGTGAAGTACCTAGTGGATATTCAAGAAATGATTGAGTGAATATTAACATACATCTTGAATTTTATTTTTCTAGTAAGGAATGCATTTTTTTAACCTTTAAATGTGAATGTAGGGCAACAAATTTCAGAATCATTTCTCTAATAGCTGTGGTTAGTTTTCCTCCCTAAAGCGATCCACAGGTGAGTTCTACAATCCGAATGCCTTGAACAGTGTTTTTTAGTTCACATTTTATGATCAACTCAGGGTAGCCTAACTCTTTCTGGCCTCCGCCCCAGGCTATACCAAAATAGTAAATGTGCTGCCCAGCCAGCATGGCTCAGTGGACGAGCATCGAACTGTGTACCAGAGGGCCAGGTTTTATTCCCGGTCAGGGCACATGCCTAGGCTGCTGGCTTGATCCCCAGAGGTGGGCATCCAGAAGACAGCTGATTAAGGTTCTCTCTCATTAATGTTTTTTTTCTTTAAATATATCTTATTGATTTAAAAAATTTTTATTTTTAATATATTTTGTTGATTTTTTTTACAGAAAGGAAGGGAGAGGGATAGAAAGCCAGAAACATTGATGAGAGAGAGACATCGATCAGCTGCCTCCTGCATACCTCGAACCAGGCCTGCACCCAAGGTACATGACCTTGACCGGAATCGAGCCTGGGACCTTTCAGTTCACAGGCCGATGCTCTATCCACTGAGCCAAACTGGTTTTGGCTCTCTCATTAATGTTTATATCTCTCTCCCCTCTCCCTTCCTCTCTGAAATTAATAAAAATATTTTAAAAAATTAAATTTGCTGATTTCCATTTTATGTTTTCTTTATTATATTTTAATGCCCACAGTTTATTAGCTGCTATTGAAACATCTATTTCTTTTTCTTTTAGTGACATATATATGTATATGTATGTACATATGTATATATACACATGTGTGTATATATATACACATATATATATATTTCAGAGAAACATTGATGAAAGAGAGTCATTGATGGGCTGCCTCCTGTATGCCTCACACGGGGGTCCAGCCCACAACATGGGCACACGTGCCCTGACCGGGAACCGAGCCGTGAGCTCCTGGTTCATAGGCCGACATTTCGGCCGCTGAGCCCCCCCAGCAGGTGAGACATCTGTTTCTTATTAAAAACAAGTGATTGTCCTGTCGGTTTTGTAGAGTGATTTCAGAGAGCGCCTCAGTGCAGCCAGCAGCGCCTCTAAAATTCTGCAGGAACGGATCGAGGAAATGAGAACAAGCAACAGGGAAAAAGACAACACCATTGTTCGACTGAAGTGTAGGCTGCAGGATCTGGAGGAAGCGTTTGAGAATGCGTACAAACTCTCAGATGACAAGGACGCCAGACTGAAACAGGAAAACAAAATGTTTCAAGATGTAAGCGACTTGGTGATGGGCTCAGTTAAAGGAACTAGGTTTTATACTTTTACAAGCTCTTGTGTTTTTAGTTTATTTTAAGTAACGTTGCTGTAGCTGCAAACATATACCTTCCCATGTGTAGGGTGGGTCTTTCTCGAGGCAGGAAGTGAGCTCTGAGACCACGCTGTCACTCCCTCCCACACATGCCTTTGTCTCTGGCAGGCCCACTTGGGAGTGGTCTGAAACCAGCCTGTTTGCCTGGCAGGGCAAAGATTGAGAAAGGGTTTGCTGAAATTTCTTCATTTTGATTTCACTTAAAATTGGATTTGTGTGGCACTGATATGGGAGTAGGTTTCAGGTTCTGTTTTTTCTCTAAGTTTTTTTTTTAATTTATTGATTTTTTACAGAGAGGAAGGGAGAGGGATAGAAAGTCAGAAACATCGATCAGCTGCCTCTTGCACACCTCCTTGGGGGAGATGTACATGCCCTTGACCAGAATCGAACCTGGGACCTTTCATCCACAGGCCCACGCTCTATCCACTGAGCCAAACTGGTTTTGACTCTTAAGTTTTTCTTAATATCCCTTGTCATGGTACCTAAAAATCTAAAAGTATTTTGACTATTGAAAGCTTCTTCCTGGTAGCTTTAGCTTTGATACTTATTGCTTTGGTTTAAATTTTTTTTTAAATTTTCTTTATTGATTAAGGTATTACATATGTGTCCTTATCCCCCCATTCTCTTCCCTCTCTCCCCACTCATGCCCTCACCCCCCTGGTGTCTGTGTCCATTGATTAGGCTTATATGCATGCATACAAATCATTTGGTTGATCTCTTCCCCTTACCCCCATCCTCCCCTACCTTCCCCTCTGAGGTTTGACGGTCTGATCAATGCTTCTCTGTCTCTGGATCTGTTTATGTTCATCAGTTTATGTTCATTATATTCCACAAATGAGTGAGATCATGTGATATTTATCTTTCTCCAACTGATTTACTTCGCTTAGCATAATGCTCTCCAGGTCCATCCATGCTGTTGCAAATTGGTTTTAAATTTTATTTTCATTAAACACAGGTAAATGATTTAAATAGCGAAATTGGAAATGAAAAGTCCTCCCCCTCTCTGTACCTTGGAGTTCCCTCCCCTGGAGGCCATTATCATCAGCTCTTTTAGCTGTTTCTTCCAGCGTTTCCTCCATGTTTCGAAATAGGAGACTTACGTTATTCTTGCTTTTTCCTCTGTCAAATCAGGTAGTGTATGACTTCCTTCTGTGCACCATTACAGTTTAGCTTTCTTACGCTTTCTTACACCATTTAGTCCCAATGTGGTTCACATATTGAACTTACGCTAAGGCACCTTCTCTTTCCCATTTGTAATAACTCTGGAATTGGGGCAGCTTTACACCACAGTGCCCCATTTTAATCGGCAGCAACATTTTTCCTCCTGTAGTAAACAAAGTGATGGTATGGTTTCTAGTTAGCTGTCTTCAATTTGAAATATGTATGTTGTTTATAGTTAGATCAGTATTCTGCATTTCTACATCTTTGTAAATACTGTTCAGAGCTAAGCTGCCGTGTACAGTGGTTACATTTCCTTTCTCTTACAACCTCTTTTTCCTAGGAGTGATAGGTGCCCTGTTTTTCTGTCTGCCCACTTTTCCACATGCCTAGCACTTGCACACACACAGCTGTCACTTGAGACTGAACTGGTGCCTGTGGTCTGAGCACAGGGTTCCTGCCTGGCCCCGCCTCCTCCTGGGGCCGGTCCTGGTTTCTTTCCTTCCTTGGATGCGCTCTGCTGTATGGGTCCTGCGTGACTCCTGGGTGAAATCCTTGTTTCCCTAGAGTACATCTGAGAAGGAAAATGCACGTGAGACACCTTTGGATTCCTTCTGTATCTGAAAACTTTAGTTTCTAGACACATTTTACTTAGGTTCTAGAATAGTTTTGGATTTACCAAAAACTGAGCAGTGGGGGGAGGAGTCCGGGTGGGTTTTTTAAAGACTTGTCTTCACATTTTCTCTTCACCCATCGCCGCTCCTTCCCTGTCAGACTTGGGTTTCCAGAGTTGCATTTTCCTCCTGTTCTTGTCACCCGTGTCCAGTGGCCAGGCTGGACAGGGCCACTGTATGGGATGTAAAGGGACCTGGACTCTGACCACTCTACCCGAGGACTGTGGCCAGGTCCCTGTGTCTGCCCGGTGCTTCCGCCCTGTCTCCACTGACCTGGGACTCAGTCTGCGCCTCCCAGGGCTGTGAGGAGGTCACCTGCTTGCCATTTGCTCCCCTTATTCAGGCCCTGCTATGGCTTCATTTGAACCTTCCACCTGAGCTGTTACCTCTGTGTTCCCTTTACTGGCTCCATTGTTAATAGTGGGACCAGGGTGAAAAGGAAGCTGTGACAAATCTGTCTCTAACCAGGAGGCTCGCATAGCTCTTTTTAAATAAGTTACCTAATTACATTACACTGTCAGCATGGCGCCTTACTCTGGAACTAATTTAGCAAGGAATAGTAGGAAGCAGTTTGAGACAGAACAATGCAAATACACTTTATTTTGTTTTTTGGTAAATATATATATTTTTTATTGTTCAGTTTATTAATTACATTGTTCCCCCTGTTTTATCCCCTATAGCTCTCCTCCACCCTGTACCCATCCCACTCTTCACCCTCACCTCCCCCCACCCACTGTCCTCTCCCATTGTTGCAAGATTTTTGTCCAGTCTCTTGCTGCACTCCCCACAACCCTTTTCTCCCCAAGAATTGTCAGTCCATTCCCTCTCTATGTCCATGATTCTGTTATATTCATCAGTTTATCCTGTTCATCAGATTATTAATTCCCTTGATTTTTAGATTCATTTGTTGATAGATGTGTATTTGTTGTTCATAATTTATATTTTTACCTTTTTCTTCTTCCTCTTCTTAAAGAATATCTTTCAGCATTTCATATAATATTGTTTTGGTGGTGATGAACTCCTTTTGCTTTTTCTTATCTGCGAAGCACTTTATCTGACCTTCAATTCTGCATGATAACTTTGCTGGATAGAGTAATCTTGGTTGTAGATTCTTGCTACTACAAAATATTCATTTTGAATATTTCTTGCCACTCCCGTCTGGCCTGCATCGTTTCTGTTGAGAAATCTGCTGACAATCGTATGGCTGCTCCCTTATAGGTAACTAACTGTTTTTCTCTTGCTGGTTTTAATATTCTCTCTTTATCTTTTGCTCTTGGCATTTTAATTATGATGTGTCTTGGTGTGGTCCTCTTTAGATTCCTATATTTTGGGGTTCTGTGTACTTCTTGGGCTTTTAAGTCAGTTTCTTTCACCAGGTGGGGAAAGTTTTTGGTCACTATTTCTTCAAGTAGGTTTTCTTGCTCTCTCTTTTTTTCTGGCACCCCCATAATTCAGATGTTGGCATGCTTGAGGTTGTCCCAGAGGCCCCTTACACTATCTTCAATTATCTGAATTCTTTTCGTTTCTTGCTTTTCCAGCCGAGTGGATTTTGCTTCTTTGTATTTCAAATCTTTAACTTGGTTCTTGCGGCCCTCTGGACTGCTTTTAGGATTTTGTGTAATATTTTTTATTTCAGTCAGTGTATGCTTGATTTCTAGTTGGTCCTTTTTCATATCCGTGAGGGTCTCGTTCATATCCTCGTAGGTCTTGTTCATTTCCTTGTAGGTCTCATTCATTTCCTTGTAGTTCTCATTCATTTCCTTGCAGATCTTGTTCATTTCCTCATAGGTCTTGTTTATTTCCTTGTCGTTCTCGGCCTTTTCTAGGAGCCTCTTGAAAAGCCTTATAACCGTGGTTTTGAATTCCATGTCCAATCGTTTTTTTCCCTCCATTTCTTTCACATCTGATTTCTTTCCATGTCTCTGCATGGTGGCTGCTTTCCTGAGTTGGTCGATTAGCTTTGTGTGGTAGATGTCCTCTAAGGGACAGTGGCTCAGCCTCCCCAGTTACCTGAGGTGGATATCTTACTGCAATCCTTTATGGGTTGTACAGTACTGTTGGAGTTAAGCCCAGCTAATTGTTGTTAGCACTAAGAGGGTTTGACCTCCAGGCCAATTAGGTGTGGAGGTGAGCTGTGTTCAAGTTTGATGGGCAAAGTCTCTGAGCTGAGCAGGCAGCGTCAGCGTCAACATCAGTTAAGTCCTATGCAGCGTGCGGGTCTCTGTGTTGGGTGGTAATGGCTGCAGGCACCTCCAAGAGAAAGCCGCCGCTGGTCTCCACCGTTGCCAGACAACGCTGCTGCTCCCCAAATGAGTCTGCACCCCCCAAGTCTCGCCCAGGGTTGTAGAACAAAGCTGTCCGGTGGTCTCCCTTACGAGGGAGCACGTCGCGCGTCTGTGCTGTCGCACACTTTACGCGCGCAAACTGCTGTTCTAAGCTACCCGTACTCTCCTCAAACTCGGAGACCTGTGCTGCGCCCGGCTTTTAGCGTGCATACCCCGGACCTCGGACCTCGCCTGGCACTGGGGAATCTGTGCAGTGGGACGTCTCCGCCCTCCCTGTTGGAGAAATCCAGCCGGGATTGCTGCTGCCAGCCCTACAGCCTGCACGCGCTCAAGACTCCTAACCTCTGGCTCCGCGTGTATCTTCAAGGCTGTGCTCCGCCGCTCTTCTGAGTCTCAGTGTCCCACCTTTACTTTTATTTGTGGAGTTTTCACTCAGGCAGCTGTCCGGTGATTCTGGATGATGTTTGTTTTGTTGTTAAGTTGTAGTTTTGGAATTGTTGTGCGGGGCAGCACAATAGGTGTTTACCTATGCCGCCATCTTGGTTCCTCTCGCAAATACACTTTAATCTTTTGATCAATGGGTATTGACTGATACTACTTTTTATTTTGAAATAAATTTAAGCTTACAGAAAACTTGCAAGAACTGTCATTCCTTTCACCTAGGACCAGATGTTAACATGTTGCCATTTCTACTTTGCCATTCGCACATAATCTTTTTTCGCTCAGGCCATTGGAGAGTAGGTTGTAGACATCATGCCCCTTTGCCTCTAGCTTTCAGAGTGTATTTCTGAGAATGAGTGCTTCTCATTCATAGCCACACAGCAGTCATCACAACACAGAAATCCAGGTGCTGCAGTTGCGTCCGATTGTTCCTTCATGGCCTTGTTCCCAGCCCAGGGCCATGCCTTGTCTTCACTTCTCCTGGATTTCCAATTGCCTTTGATCTGAAACTGTGTGTCAACCTTCTCCTGTCGTGACTTGGCTTTTTTTTTCCCCCTCAAGGAGATTCTCCCATTGATTTTTAGGGAGAGTGGAACAGAGAGGGAGACAGAGAGACATCAGTGTGAGGAAAGTACGTCTACTGGTTGCTTCCTGCACAAGCCCCGCCCAGGGCGCAGGCTGGTGTGAGGCGCCTGCAGTTGAGGCGCCTGCCCTTAACCAGAATCGAGCCGGGGGCCCTTCAGTCCACAGGCCCACCTGTACCTGCCGAGTCAAACTGGCGAGGGCATAATGAGTGTGGGCAGTGATTTTATAGAGCAGTGGTTCCCAACCTTTTCTTTCTTTTTTTTTTTGCCATGGCCCATCTAAGCATCTCTAAAATCCTGGTGCCCCCTGTGACATATAATTCTTATAATTCAAAAAGAACTCCTATTCACGTGGAGGAAGCCTGAAAGGCCATTAACTTGATCTAAACAAGCTTCCAGAGAACATGGCATCCATGAAAGAGAGAAATAGAACAAAAGGACAGTTGAAGTATTGAGGGAAAAAATCACTAAGAAATTGTTAAAACAATAATAATATGGCCCTGGCCGGTTTGGCTCAGTGGATAGAGCACCGGCCTGCAGACTAAAGGGTCCCAGGTTTGATTCTGGTCAAGGATACATGGCTGGGTTGTGGGCTCAATCCCCAGGGTGGGGCTGCAGGAGGCAGGTGATCAGTGATTCTCATCATTGAAGTTTCTATCTCTCTCCCTCTCCCTTCCTCTCCGAAATCGATAAAAACATATTTAAACAGTAATATAAAGTGATATGAAAAAATAGCAAATAGTTTCAAAACATATTAGAGAACTGAAGTATACAAATATGTCACAATATATATTTATTAGTGCCCTAGTGCACGGATTCATGCACACTGAAAGAAAATTAGAAGTGGCTGGCGGGGTGGGACTAGGGGATGTGGGCCCCAGAGCCAACCTCCCACAGGCATTTGGGTCGGTACTGCTGCTTGAAAGGCATCTGCAGAGTGAGTGGGGCCCCTCTGGTAGATGGGGTCCCTTGGCCTGGCCTGCGGGAATCAGGCTGAAACTGGCTTTCTGACATCTCCTGGGGGGTCCTGGACTGCAAGAGGGCAGTTCTCAGGTATCACCTCTGGAGTCAGGCACCCTCCTCTCTGGTTCCCGGACGCGTCACCCAAGAGCCACCACTGCCAAGGCACCGCAGCCAGCAGCTGCTGTGTTGAGTGTCTGCCCTGGTGGTCGTTGCACATCAAAACTACCGGTCAGACAGTTGCTTAGCCTTTTACTAGTATATATCTATCTATAGATCTATATCTATATATCTATATCTATATCGATATATAGATATAGATATAGATTAGATATACTCTATATGAGGCCCCTAGAAACATAAGAAATGCAAAAATAATCACTGTTAATAACTCATTCTCAAATTGTCCCCCTTAAAATTAAATTGCCCCCTTAAAAATCAAATTGTCCTCCTGTGGGGTGTGTATCCCACATTGGGAGCTATAGTTACAGTGTATCCTTTGGTGGATATTATGTTTAATTTTCTGGTGCAATTCTCTGTTTTTCCTGCAGCTTTTAGGAGAGTATGAGTCCCTGGGAAAAGAACACGAAAGAGTGAAGGTAATAGCGGTTCATTGCTCATGTTCTGGGCTGCGGTGGGGGCAGAGCACTGGACTGGAAGCCAAAGGCCCTGCCCTCCCCCCTGCTCCCTTGCCCTGTCCCCCATGGCTGTTGGCACTGACTTACTCTCTCTGGGTCAGTAGGCTTATTTTTAGATATCTACCTGTAACTCACAGTCTGGTGGATTTGTTCATTTAATAATTATTTATTGAATGGCTGTTGTAGTTGAGGTGAGATGAAATTTTTAGGAAAGTAAGAGACTATGCAGATGCAAATAATTAATACTATTTAAATAAAGGTTTTGTATCTCAAAGCATTGGGTTTTATTATGTTTGAACTCTTGACTAAAACTCTGCTGGGAAACTACCATTTGCATGCAGTGAAACCCACAATGCTGCTGTAAGTGGGACTCAAATGTTTCTGCTGCATAAAGCGTGGCTTGAGATTAATCAAGGTTAGTGAAAGGGCCTGCCCACCAGGAATTCCGGGGTCTGGGCCAGGCCTTACTTTGGAAACTTCATCATCACGAGGATTTTTTGCCACTTACTGAGACTTCAGTCAGGTTTGTGGTTAAAATGAGTCCATTTAACACTGGACCGTTTCCAGTCAAGCAGAGCACATGGCCCTCCGGCCCCACAGCTGTCTGTGAACCAGTGTCCACTCACCCATCCTCTTCCGGGAGTTCTCTCTGGGGCTTGGTGGAGGCATGTGTGCTGAGTATCTGCATGATTTTCTTTGTAGCTCTCTGGTGCAGCCTTAGGTTAGTTTTGTATTTTGCATTTTTATATAAAACGATTACATTTGAATACTTCAGTTTTCTGAACTTTTCCTTTATTTTTATAGGATACATTAAATACAACCGAGAACAAATTGCTTGATGCACAGACTCAGATTTCTGATTTGAAAAGGTAAATGCATTGTCTTACTAATCAAACATCTCTAATTGGTTTTTAGCACTTAAATAAGTATATTGAAAGTGATGGAAAGAAAGTTTTTCTTGAGGATTTGTAAGCATTTTGAGATTAGGTTTTATCCTAATCTTTCTGACATAGAAATACATTTGATATTAGCCAAAGATTTTTAAACTTTTTTAAAAAATTGATTTTGGAGAGGAAGAAAGATGGGGAGGGAGGGAGAGAGAGAGAGAGAGAGGGAGAGAGAGAGAGGGAGAGAGAGGGAGAGAGAGAGAAACATCAATGAGGAGAGGGTGTCGGCCCGGGGGACTGAAGGTTCTGAGGTTCGGTTCCAGTCCAGGGCACATGCCTGGGCTGCGGGCTCATCCCCAATGGGGGCATGTAGAAGGCAGCTAGCTGATCAGTGATTCTCATCATTGATGTTTCTGTCTGTCTCCATCTCTCACTCTAAAATCAATAAAAATTATAAAAATAAATAAAATAAAAGTTCTTGAGCAAAATACGTTATTTAAGGAAAAGGAAAAAGAAAGTGTTGCTGGCCTGTGGACAAGGATCCCGTGCTTGATTCCGGTCCCGGGCACGGGCCTCTGCTGCAGGCTTCTCTGTAGCTCAGGCCCTGGTCAGGGCATGTGCAGGGGCAGCTAGTCGACGTGAGAGAAACATTTCCCCTCTCTTCCACTCTCTCTAAAAATCAATGGAAAAATATCCTTGGGTGAGGATTAAAAAAAGAAAAAAGATCAGATGAAGACATGAGCAAAATTTAAAAGAACCAAGATTGCAAGTAATGTTCAAAACAATTAATTGGCCATAGTACTCATTTTCTAGTGGTAACTTGAAAATGGGCTTTTATTCTGAACATGGCACAGATTCAATGAGGTGCATAGTTTAAAACTAGGAGTGCTTTTTAGTGGCTATGTCATTGGGAATTAAGCCCGTTTCCTCCTCTGTGGAAGTGTTACCTATATATATTTAATGTGCTTGGATGTGTACATATTAAACATGTTAGAATTGCAGTTTATTTGAATATTTGAATTTATTTTATATTTAATTTATATATTGTATGTTTTGATCTGTAGTCAAATTTATAAATTTTTATTTTTACTTACTAGATTAAGTCCATCTATTTTGTTCCTTTTCTTTCAGTTGTAGGATGAGTGTTCTGTAGAGTTGAATGCACTTGCCTTTCTACTTACTCTCCCTTACTTTGTCAACTTTGTAAAGTTAAACAATGGTATTTTCCTGGGAAAAGGTTTATGGACTTGCAGCTTCTTTGTCTCCCCTTTTCTAGAAGGATCTGTTAAATCAGTAATTCGTAATTGAGCTGTTTAAATTTGTTGAAATGTACTTACATTTATTTTATTGCTTTGAATTAGAACGATCTCAAAACTTGAAGCTCAGGTCAAGCAAGTGGAGCATGAAAATATGTTAAGTCTTCGCCATAATTCTAGAGCTCCCATGGGACCCTCACGTGCCAAGTAAGTTACTTTGTTTAATCTCTGCAAAGCTAGAAATAGGTGCGCCCTTCGGTCAAACTCAGAAGCTCCTGTGTCTGGGTCATGAGAACGTCGGGGCTAATGTCACGGAGGTTTGATGTGTGAAAACATCTCGTTCTCAGCCAGCACACAAGCTCCTGCAGAGGCATTCCCGGACGGAGGAGGAGGGGAGTCTGACTGGGATGGGAGCGAGGAGAGGAGGGAGTTCTTATTTTTCACTCTGGGTAACCCTGCCCAGCTGCGTTACCTTAGGCAACTCTCTGAATTTTTGTGGAGCCCAGTGTTATTAGCTGTAAAAACAAGGAAATTGGACTGAAGTATCTCAAAGGGTTTTTAGCCCTGAAAGACCAGGTATTTTCTTCCCACGTTAGTGGAGACCTGTGACTGTAGATTTTCATTAGCTTGTGTGAACTTTTCTTCTTAGTTTTTCAAAATTAGCTCTGCTGTCATCTCTGCATTGTGTTGATGATACATTTATAGAATATGTTTTCCATGTTCGATGGTTTTTATGATTTTGAGGTAAATAAAAGAGTATTAATGAGTAGTTCATAACTTTCTAACTATGGTTACTTGAAAAAGATTGTTAAATTGTAAATTTTAACCTAAGTCAATTGTCAAATGAGAAATTCTTCCTAGATCTTTGCTGGTAGAAGATAGTAAATTATTAAAGAAAAATTATGTAAATAACTGAAAGTGAACATTGAGAGAGAACAAGTCGCTTGGGGAGAGTGAGATGGGAGAGGCACGGGGACCCCGTTTGTATGTGGAGTGTCCACTCTGCGAATCTGGGCGAGATGAAGTGCAGAAGTAAGGTTTTCTAATGCGGATGGTTGGTGCCTGAGCGCTGACTACAGGCTGGGAATCGTTCATGCTTTTAAAGAGAATAGGAAGCTATAAAGGATTAACATCTGGGATATAAACTCCTACAAATCAATGAGAAAAAGCCAACTTCCTCAGTAGAAAAACAGTCACAGAATATGAGCAAGCAGCTCACAGAAAAGAAACCTAAGTGACGAATAAAAATGAAAAAGTGCTCATTTCGCTGGTAATCCGTAAAGGCGAACGAGAACTACAGTGGGAGGCACTCAGGCCTCAGACAGCGCCTTCAGATCTGACCATGGTGAAGCTGGCCGAGATGTGAAGAAATAGGAAGCGCACTGCTGGCTGGGCTGACCATTGGTACAGCCAGAAGGGGGTGATTCGTCAGTATCCAGTGAGACTGAGGTGCACACCCCAAACTCCAGGTTCCGCTCTCACAGACTTACCCTAGAGGAATCCTTACACCTGTTAACTGTAGTGTTGTTGAAGGGCAACCCATTAGAAGGGAGGATGCGTGACTTGTGGTCCATTCACACTGTGGGTAAAGAAGACCATAGTGCTGAGACCGGTTTGGCTCAGTGGATCGAGCATTGGACTGCGGACTGAAAGGTCCCGGGTTCGATTCCGGCAAGGGCATGTACCTTGGCTGCGGGCACATCCCCAGTAGGGGGCATGCAAGAGGCAGCTGATCAATGTCTCTCATTGATGTTTCTGACTTTCCCTCTCCCTTCCGTTCTGTAAAAAATCAATAAAATATATTAAAAAAAAAAAAAAAGAAGAAGACCATAGTGCCTTCTGAATCACAGGGGTCAACCTCAGAGGTGATGCCGAGTAGAAATAGCAGCACGCAGGGATGTGTGCACTGTAACTTGGATGTAACCTAAAAAATACAAGCATACCATGTATCTATGTTTTACAACTACAAACAAGTAGGGTAAGATGTTAGCATTTTAAGAAATATATATTTTATTGATTTTTTTTACAGAGAGGAAGGGAGAGGGATAGAAAGCTAGAAACATTGATGAGAGAAAAACATCTGTCAGCTACCTCCTGCACCCCCCCCCCCAGAAATGTGCTCGCAACCAAGGAACTTACCCTTGACCAGAATTGAACCCAGGACCTTTCAGTCCGCAGGCTGACGCTCTGTCCACTGAGTCAAACTGGTTAGGGCAGATGTTAGCATTTGTTAAAACTGAGTGTGGGCAGGTGCTTGTTATAGTATTCTTTGTAATCTTCTAAGACTGTTTGACCTGTGTTTTAATTTAAAAGTCGATGCCCAGCTGGCATGGCTCAGTGGTTGAACATGGACCCATGGACCAGGAGAACACAGTGTGATTCCCAATCAGGACAAATGCCCGGGTTACGGGTTTCTTCCCCAGTGTGGGGCGTGCGGGAGGCAGCTCATCAGTGATTCCCTCTCATCACTGATGGCCCTCTCCTCCTCTTTTTCCCTCTGAAATCAGTAAAATATATATATATTAAAAAGCTGAGGGGAAGGAGTGACTAGGGTTAAAATGTAAATAGGTAGAAGAGACAACTCCTAAAAAGTGTGGCAGGGAAGCGAGCAGAGAGAGGGAGGCAGGCGTGTCTCCTGGTGTCGGGTTCTCTCTGGAGTGTCATGTGAGGTTATCTCTGGTGGTCTCGGCTGGGCTGAGCAGAGGAGAGAGGAGAAGGCAGGAGACAGTGGGCCATTACAGAGAGCTCTGTTGCCAGCCGATTTGGGTGTCCGGCTGAGATGGCGAGAAGTGATTTTGTAACGACATATCACATACCGAGAAGTCAGCGTCGTCGCCCAGGCCGAGGTGCTGGCTGCCCGTCAGCTGTGACTGAGGGTGTGCTGGGAAGGGAGTCGGGTGTGTCCCAGGGTAGGTAAAGCAGGGCTGGAGAATCTGGGAGGGGTAAGATGCAGGAGAGGGGAGGCTGAGCTGGCACAGGGTGCCAGAGGAGTCTTCGGAGGGTCGGTTCCTGCTGAGACCAGGCCGGTGTGCTGGAGGGGCAGAGCAGGTCCTCGGAGAGGCCAGGACAGCCTGTGCGTGTGGCCTGCCCAGTACAGGGCAGAGGAGGTGTGGGGAAAAGGCCACCGGTTAACTCGTTAAAATGAAGACGCATTTAAAAGTTGGTTCTTTAGTTGTAGTAGCTCTGTTTTGAGTGTTCAATAGCCGTGTGTGACGAGCAGAAAATTGTGTCCTGGGCTGGGGGGAGGCAGAGGGTACTCTGCTGGGGGTGTGGAGCTGTGTGGGTGTACCAGTCCCTGAGTCTCAACCGAGGCTCAGTTATGATTGGCAATAACAGAAATGAGACATGATATTAGAATCGAGATGTAGAATTGGCATATCGAGAAATGCTACATGTGGTTTTTAAGTTTCCGTGGAAGCATGTGAGTAATCTTTTGAAGCCAGGTGTTTTCATCTGTGCTCAGCTTAAATGGAAGCACAAACCTTGTAACACCCACAACACTCCTCACCCTCGCAGCACACTGGCCACCTCTGACGTCAGCAGGCGCAAGTGGCTGATCCCGGGGGCGGAGTATTCGATCTTCACCGGCCAGCCCCTGGACCTGCCCGACAGGACGGCAGCGGAGGAAACCGCCGTTCCTGGGTGAGCTGACTGTCCAAGGTCATGTTTAGGGACTGCGGTGTTTTCCTAGAGCCGTCTCCTTGTCTCCTTATTGTCTCAACTTTAAGGACCTGATTTTTATTTTACTTTGAGAGACTGGTCCTCTCTGGACAGTTCACTTTTCTAGGCTGTGCAGAGCTTCCCCTCTTGTGCTCCTGGCACATGAGAGATTTTGTCTCTTCCTCTTTTTATTGGGGCACTAATCCCCTCTTGGTCTCATGTAAACTCAACTCCCAAAGGCCCCACCTCCAAATAGCATCACACTGAGGACTGAGGCTTCTATATGAATTGGGGGGGGGCGGGGGGGCAATATTCTGTCCATAGCACTATGTGTCTTACAATTATTATTTAAGATACCATTCTCCTCCGGAAAAGGATTCTTCACCTGGAAGTTCAGCAACAAACTTACTGGTTAAAAAACAAAGAGAGACTTCAGACACACCAATCATGAGAGCTTTAAAAGAACTTGAGGAAGAAAAAATATTTAAAAATTGGGGCACACAGACAGAGAGAGAGGACACTTCAAATAGTAAGTATTTTATTTTTTATTTAATACTAGAGGTCCAGAGCACGAATTTGTGCCCGGGTGGGATCCCTAGGCCTGGCTGGTGATTGGGGCTGATCAGGGCCAGCAGTGTGGGGGAGGGACTGAGGGAGGTTGGTGGGCCGAGGGAGGTTTGCTGGGAGAGCACACTGACCACCAGGAGGCAGCTCCTGCATTGAGTGTCTGCCTCCTGGTGGTCAGTGCGTCGCCATAGCGATTAGTCGAATAGTTGACTGGTTCAGCAGTCGACGGGTCTTAATGGTTGCTTAGGCTTTTATATATATGGATAGATTATAGAGATATAGGTGTTTTCCCTTTCCCCGTAACTATGTTACTTTCTCTTTAAAATGGAATTCTCCCAGTGATGAAATAAAAGGTTAAGTTAGTTTATTGCTGCTTCAGCCCCATTTCATTGGTAATCAAATCCCTAGTGATTAATCACAGTCATGGCATAACATGTGCCTTTTATAAAAGCATATTACGTGTTACATTCTGATTATTAAAGATTCCTGTAGCATTCTTTTTAAAAAAAATATTTTATTGATTTTTTACAGAGAGGAAGGGAGAGGGATAGAGAGCTGGAAACATCGATGAGAGAGAAACATCGATCAGCTGCCTCCCGCACACACCCACTGGGGATGTGCCCGCAACCAAGGTACATGCTCTTGACTGGAATCGAACTGGGGTCCTTCAGGTCCACAGGCCATCGCTCCATCCACTGAGCCAAACCGGTTTCGGCTCCTGTGGCATTCTTAATGATATGTGGAAAATTTCTGCATCAATTTGTCTTACTTGCACACGTCAGGAAGCTATGACAGACACCTGATATTCATAGTGAGCGGGGCCATTCCTGCTCTGCCTTTCAAGGCTCCCGAGCACCCAGCAGAGGGCTAGAGCACCTTCTTCATGCTGGTTTTCATGGGCCCAGGGACTTGCAGCTCCTCTCATACTTCCTCTCTGCTCACTTGGCCAGGCCTGGTAATCACATCATTGACATCTTCAGTGTAGCATCCAAAACTATCTCCTCGTAAATAAATTAGTGACCTGCTTTCTAAAAATAAACTCGTGAAAAATCACCTTGAATTGTAAACAGGGAACCAGAATGAATGCATTATAAACTCCCACATTTTTCTTCATCAGGCATTGTTATCTATAATGTGGGCTTTTGCAAATAATCATTGTGACCTACACAGGAGAATTGCTTGCCGGTGAACACCTGTTAATAAAGGCGGAGGAGTGAGACTGGGTTCGTCTTGCTGATTTTTTTTACACTTGTCTCAGAACTAGCGAGTCCCCGGCAAACTGAAACGACTGTCGGTGTGAGTCGGTCCCCAGAGCGATGCGCCCCGCAGAGACACAGGAGGCTCCCCGGCGCTGCGCACCGGTCGTCCTCCCTGCCGCCTTCCACCCGCAAGCCCAGCACTCCAAGTAAGAGCTGGCGCCCCACCACCGGGCCCCGGGCTCCGGGCTCCGGTGCCACTCAGGCCGCTCACTCGGGCACACTCCCATCTCCCTTACACTCTCCCTTGCACCGGACAGGTCTGAATACAGGTCCCTAAATATGACCTATGACCTTTTCCCAAGAATAACATCTGACTGCACAGATGCTCGAACTGTAACTGAAAAAAATGATAAATGTATTGCGTGAGAGTGTTGGTGTGTCCAGCAAATTTTTTCCAACTAATACCACTGCACAGTTTTTGAGAGTTGATAAATATCTAATTAAACATTAGCTCAAACATGAATGGAAGCCAGCCTGCAGAGTGATGCTTCTTTGCATCATTTACCTAAGGTTACACTAGTCACCTTTCTCTTCAGCCAATGGCAGGAATGGTTTTCAAGTCTGAACAGTGGATTTCCATGTCCTCAATTTTCACTTTCATAACAGCTGAGGAGAGTCCTGTATGACTGTGTTACAGGGAAGTCCACCGGGGCTCTGGCGTTTCCATCTTATTTCCAGTCCACTTCTGAAATCCTGAAAAACCAGTTCTGAGCCCGTACGCAGCTACAGTCTGCGGTATACAGTGTTGGCTGTGGTCCCCTTTTGTGTCAGGGCTAGGAGTTACTGTATTTTTATTCTTTGTACTCTTATTTGTCTTTCACAAAGCTTTCAATGAAATTATATTTCTCTGAAGAATATGTTCTGCCAATATAACACATGTATTATAGAGAAGGAAAAGAATATTTCCTCTTCGTTTTCTTCTGTAGCGAAAAGAGAGATTATGTTAACACCAGTGACTGTGGCTTACAGTCCAAAGCGGTCCCCTAAAGAAAATTTGTCCCCAGGATTTAGCCATCTGCTTAGCAAAACCGAAAGCAACCCAATTCGGTAAGTTCTCTAAAACTGTAGCATAAAATATGTATATTATTTTTTTTAATGTCAACTTATCCTCTAGCTATCATTAATTTTTCAGTTAATGGGAACTCTCTGGCTTTAAATCATATCAATGAATGTCATACTAAAAATTAAAAATAGTATAATACATGAAAACAGTTGGTGACGGTGTGAACTGGCTACTCCTAAGTTCAGCACCGTCTCCCATCCCCTCCCTCCCGGCTTTGGCTGTAGAACGAAACTTCTTTGTTTTCCTGAAAAGGTTTATGGTACAAGATTGTGGGCTGTCCTGGTGTCGCCCTGGCACTGGGCTTCAGTTTACCTGGGCTCCTGAGAGGTGGCCTCACTGATGTGGTCAGCAGGGTGCGCTCGGGGGCAGCCACTGGCTCCTGCTGAGCCGGCCCCAGAGGCTCCTGGAGAAGCTCCTCGAGCGCAGTGGGCTGGCTTCCTCTTCCGTAGAACAGGGGTGATAACAGCTGCCCTCTGATTCGTGGGGGGTCAGAAAGATCCGACAGGAGACCCCTACTGGAAGTCTCTAGTATGTAGTGAGGATTTGTATTAGAAAACAAACCAGATTTCAGTTTTGAAAAATTATATGACCCGGTTCTTTCTAAAAATATGTCAGTGTGTGAGTTACCTGGATGCCAGCTCGTCTCTCTAGTGGCGATAGGGAACATCAGTTGACAGTGTTTTCTCACAAGTAACTTGCTTCATTCAATAGATCTGATATACTTTTGGATGATTTAGATACTGTTCCCGTGTCTACGTTCCCACGTACCAATCCAAGAAAACAACTCCAGTTTCTTCCTCTAGATGACTCGGAAGGTATCTTTTCCTACAAAATTCTTAGTTTGGGTATTAGTCCTTCATTTTGTGAGTGTCTGGTATCTTTCCAAGGTTCTCAGTATGACAACTCTTCAGGCGCTAAGTGTTTTGGTAAAGACGGGCGTTCGGAGCGCTCACCTGTCAGGGTGGGTGTCCTCTGAGAAGCTGGGAAACGAGGGGCGGGGCTCTTAACTGTCATCACTGTCTCCACCGACAGTCTCTGATTTCTAAGGCAGCTTTGGCTTTGGGTAGTCTTTTTCTTTTTCTCATTTATGTCTTACATTTGGAGTAAAGGTGTAAGAGGGTGTAGATGGCTAGCCCTCTCATGTTCCTGCACGTGAGCTGTTTGGTTTTAAACTCTGGAGTGCTGAAGTTGTGAGCTTACAGGGTCTCGGGGGGCTCGTTGGGGAGGCCTGTCGCCGGGCGGAGCTTCTGGCTCCTGTGGAGCAGCAGCTCCGAGTGACGGTGGCGGAGGGTTCGCTCCTCATTGCTCTTTGGCCCCGTGGCAGCTCTTTCCGGAAAGTGAAGGGGGTGACCTGTGTAGTATGTGTACGAGCTATTCGAGAACTTGATAAGAAATCAAAGGCATTTCTTTTCTCTCTGACAGAAAAAAAATATTCAGAAAAAGCCACCGACACCCATGCAAGTCATAGCTCTTCCCCTGAACTGCCGCCGGGCGGAGCGGGGGGCGCCGCGGGGGCGGGCGAGGTGGGCAGTGCGCAGCGCCCAGCCGCCGGAGCGCGCCCCCACGACTTCGAGTACACCGCGAAAATCAGGACCCTGGCGGAAACGGAACGTTTTTTTGATGAACTTACAAAAGAAAAAGACCAGGTAAAAGCAACAACAAGTTGTTTACCTCTTGTTCTGAACTGAGGCTGTGGCTAAGGTCTAGTCAGAGGTGCCGTGAGTGACGCCCACCCCAGGAAGTTGCTGGGCATTTCACACCAAAGCCACACAGGTGAGCCGAGCTGGCGCTGTGCGTCATGACGGGGCTTAGGGAAGCGATGGACGAGAGGGCAAGGCCGCAGGAGGCTGAGGGCTGGCCCTTTGCTGTGTGGTAAACCCCTGCCAGCAGTGCGAGCTCTCCCGGTCTCATTCAAGCCTCTTGTGTTAACAGATTGAGGCTGCCCTCAGTCGGATGCCTTCGATGGGAGGACGAGTCACTTTGCAGACGCGATTAAATCAGGTGAGTGTCTCAGCCTAAGTCCCCTTCGGGAGCTGGCCGCCCCATTACCAGGCGGTTTAACTCGTGCTTTGGGCATGTGGACACGGGTGGTGAGAACTCGGCCTCTGCAGGAAGCGTTTGGTGACCATAGCGTATTCCATCACTGCGTGCTCGCTTTCAGCATTAAAACTGACTTTGCCTTTGCATTTCAAGAAAAACGCACACGTATGTTTTTGAGAAACGAATGTGGGAGCACGTGGCCTGGCCGCAGAGGAAGGTGTGGTTCCATCACCGAGCAGGCGGGGGGCAGGCGCGTGGCTGAGAATGGAAGTGCAGGAGCCACAGGACAGTTAAAAGTTAACTGTTCATGTTGTGACATCTAAACCTACTGGCAACTGTGTGTCCCTCACGGAGCGCGCTCAGCTCCTCCCTCCGGGCCTTGGCTTCGGGGACGTTCATCCCGGATTCACTGCGACACCAGAAGGAAAACCAGACACAGAACAGTCTCGGGCTCTTTCCAGAGTCTGGAGCCCCAACTTCTCTTTTTATCTGACTTTTAAGTCTTTTTATTGGTTTTGCTGTTCTGAAAGTTCTTATTCAAAAATTTCTAAGACACAACACACAAAATTCTTCTTAAAATAGTTTACTGGGAAGGGAGGAGAAATGTTGGTGCTCCGATCCTAAATCTGTCTGAAACATTTGCTTAGTATATTTTTATACAATGGTGATGAGCTCCTAAAGTGAGACTGAAGGGCTGTGGCTTCTGTTCGTATCCTGGGTGGTATGCGGAGCAGCTTAGCCTCTTACCATTATTATTGTATTTTCCACTGGAACGACTGTGAGCCTCCTTTTGCCCACCCTGTATGTCAGAGCTCTTTCAGTTCCGTGTGAAGCCAAATGGCAGCAAAAAGGGGCTGAGGATGCTTGTGTCTGATTCGTAAGTGAAAAAGTTAAGTTAGGCAACAAAATAAACTGTGAAAAGTAGTCAGCCTCAGCAATGAATAAAAAAACCACACATTTAAACAAAAGCATCAACATTGGCAGGTATTGTTTAAAAACAGTGCCTGGGAGGCGGCACAAGCGTGTCGGCACACCCTGCAGGTGCAGTGGGGGGTGTCACACTCTCGGAGTACGGCTGACAGCTGTCCCAAGTGGTAGGACTCTGCCTCCCTTTGGACCTAGCACTTTTATGTCTGGAAATGGTTCCTAGGCAATACTCACAGATACACGCAAGGAGATATGTTTCAGGATATTTATGGCAGCCTTATTTGTGATAGCTAATATTAGAAGCCACCTACATTTCTACTAGAAGATCCTAGGTTAAATATGGTCCATCTGATGGAATGTTGCACTTAATTTAAAACAGTGTTGTAGAGAGAGAGAGCAAGACCAGTTTGATTGAAAAGCATTTGGTAGTAGAGAGATGAATTCTTTTAAAAATTTTCTTAAAGATGGGAGCACTTCTATAGGAAAAGAGTAAAAAGAACAGTAGTCACTTCTTGCTTTTTGCTCATCTGTCTGCTAAATACTCTATAAGGACAGGTAGTCCTTTTATAATTAAAGTCATTAAGGAGAAAATCCTAAGGTTTTATTGCAGGATACCATTGGAGTTAATACTGAATAAAGTATCGAAAATAATAAGTACATAGGTGTCACCTCAAAATGTAGACCCACACTTTGAATAATTCTAAAGACAGTGTTTATTAAAATATATTTCCTTTTCAGGATTGACTATCCGCTGCTAAAGTGTGGATACATTTTGGGGGAACACCTTATATGTTCCAGGTACTTTTAATAATCACAGTTGTTTCATCGACTCATTGTGAAATCTGTTTCTTCCTTGGGAAAATCTCTTCCCGATGTTGTTTTTCCTTCAACTTCGACATTTTTGTCAGAAGAAAGTTACCTGTTTGTGTGAGCACCTGGAACCCGGCACCTGCCGCCCGGGTGTCTGTTAACTCGGGAGGGCTGTGCTTTCTCCGCTCAGTGTGGTTAGGTGAGGGCTCCCTCCCGTCCCTGTGTCATTGTTGCCAGAACCCCCAATCATGACCGTGCTGAGGGTGTGGTGCAGAAGTTACTTGGGTGGCGGAAAAGTTGATTCACATTGTGTCATTTAAAAGAAGTGACATAGAGATGTTAACAGAATCGTCGGATTTATGTTTATAGAGGCTCAGTGCATGAAATTTGAGCACTCCAGGGGTCCGTCAGCCTGGCCTGTGCCCTCTTGCAGTCCAGGAGCCCTCAGGAGATGTTTGATTGCTGCCACCACCACTTCTGGCTGAGTGGTAATGCCCCTGTGAGAGTGCACTGACCACCAGGAGGCAGTGCCTGCATTGAGCATCTGCCCCCTGGTGGTCAGTGTGTGTCATAGCGATGGTTGTCCTGCTGTTCAGTTGATTTACATATTAGCCTTTTATTATATAGGATTGTTCTTTTGCCAAAGGAATGGTAAAGAGCCAGTGAACCTGGCATAGGTTCTAATGACACTCTCCCGTGTTTCCACCTAGGAAGCCCTGGAGGACCGTCTGGAACGGATTGACCGAGAGCTGGGCTCCGTGCGCATGACGCTGAAGAAGTTCCACGTCCTGCGCTCCTCCGCGCGCCTCCGCCCCGTGTAGCCATTAAACGAGCCGCTTCGTTTGCATTGACATGTAATTACGTCCTCGGGAAGGCGGAGCGTTTTCTACTGTTTCTAGCCCGTCCCACTGTAGTTTTACAATCATGACACTCGCTCTTTTATACTTTTGATGGCCACATATTTCCAAGATATTTTTGTTATGCTCAGGAATCTTGTATATTTTACTATTTAAAAAGTGTTATTTTTAAATAGTATATGTCTCCAGTTTATATCAGGAATAAGGAAGCGTGACCATGGGAGACAGCTGGTCTCTAAACAAATAGTGTTCATCCTTTCACAGGTGCCTGCGCACCAGTTTTGTAAATTTGTTCAACGTTGTGAATACGATTCTTTTTAAAAAATTAAATAAATGCTTCAGAACAGTTTTCGTCATGGTAGGGTAATCCACGCTGAATGCAAAACAACTACAGCACACCCTGGATTTAGTTGTTCTGAGCTTTTAAAAGCACTAATGCAATTCCTGTCTGACATTTGTCTTAGAGTGAATATTAGATTAGTCATAACGGCAATATCAGCAATAATGGAATACTGGAAAGCTTTCAAACTGCATGGATAACTCACTCATTTTGTTTCCCTTAAACTCTATTATTTGTAAGGAAAGAAAGCAGAGATGTAATTTTCTAATTTTGTCGTATATAATGCTTTTGAGAAAGTTAAACAGTTGGAGGGCTGTAGCTCTCTGCACATCATTCTGAATGTAACTGTGTGTCCCCCTTGACAGTCAGTGATAGATAAGCTTTGATGACGTTCAGGGACCACCCAGTGAGGCTGTACAGGAGCCCCCTTTCCTCCATTCCCCAGGTGCAGCTGCCAGTCATCCTGCGTACATTTGACCCCTCCACACCATCCCTGCCAGAAAGAAAAAGGACTCCCCCAAGTGGCTGCTGTGAGGGCGTCAGGCTAGGTCCGAGCAGCCTCTGGTGGTGGAAGGGAGTGTGCGAATGGCTCCAGCTCCATCAGGCAGGACCTGGCGCCCAGGAGCACTGGCAACTGCGTCCTGACGGCTGGTCAAGTCCAGGCTGCTTAGCTGCCCGCTTTTTGGTGGCCAGTCAGAGCCCCATGCCCACATGTTCACACTTGGTTCCGGTCTGTACACAGACTCACTCCAAGCTTTCACCGTCAAGTCCTCTTAAAAACGCTCAGGTGTTAGACTCTGGTTTACTTCTGAGCTGCTCTCCGCCTCACATGGCTCTTGGTCGCAATTAGTCAAAAAGCACCAAGCCAGCCGACCCTCCGGCAGGGTCTCGAGTTCCCTCCGAGCGCCCACTCCTGCACCGGGTAAAGACCTGCTACTCAGAATCCCTCAGTAACAGAATCAAGTGCCTTTTGAAAAGCAAATTACTAGCTCTACATGGGCTTTCGCCCCCGCCTATCCCTTCAGTAACCAGGACTGGGCAGCCGGGTGGGAGCAGACCTGGGCCGCACCCGGGGGCTTGTCTCTGCCGCTAGTGGTGGAATGGAACTTCCGTTACGGGAGATTTCTGTCAAGTGCCTGGTGCTTAGTGTGTTTTCAGTAAATAGCACATTTCAGCTTCTTCCGAATGAAATAGGCCTTTCAAGTGGCTATAGGGTACGTTTTAAAATAGAAAAGTAGATTGTGTTCTAAGCATTTGACTTAAAAACTACCTTGGATTGGTTGATGTCTCCATGAGGTGGTCCAAGATGTTCTCTCGACCTCTTAGTAAAAAAAAGGGGGGGGTTTCATGGAGTTTAAATGAGCTTTCCTTTGGTATGTGATTTTTTAAATGACTAATGAAAAACTTGATAAGCTGTTGAGTGTAAGGTTAAAGAAAGTATTTTTTCTTTGGTGCCTTGAGGATTGTTTGATATAAATATAGGCTGTTCTAAAAAAAAAAGCCAGTGTAATGAAACTCGTGGTCCTTGGAGTGTCCCATAATGCGACATCTCAAGGTGATGGCAGTAAGGCAGGGCCACTGTGCGTCCGATGAATGGATGGTTTATTTACGCTCCGCTTTTTAAAGTAGAAAAGCCAGGTGCTTTGCTGAATGTTGTTTGAATTCTGAACTGTAAACTGATATATGTAATAAAATTCAACGTTTTAGATATTTCAAATATTTTTCATTAAATTTCAACACGCTGTGAGTCTTTAAGAAGCTTTAAAAAATAAGTGTGTGCCCGGAGCTCTTTAGGGGTCAGAGGTAAATCCCACTTAGGGGCTCTCAAGGGGTCGTGAGATTCCCAGGGTCCAGAGGAACCGATTGTGTTGCACAGATTTTGCAGGCGTTTGATAACACATTAAACTACACCAGTGTTCGGAGGCCCTGCGTTTCCAAGCTCTTCCCTTCTGATTTGTGTTTTTATTTCAATAGACCCCTCTCAAAGAGGAGGAATCAAGCCATAAGTTTGCACTGGCTGGACATTATGTACTGTCACCACTTTGACTGCAGACTTCAGAGATAATTATGTTTTACTCCCAATTTCACTGTAGCAGTGATGAGTAATGAGGAAGACTCTTCACAGAGTGCCGCTGACAGACAAAGCCAGGTGCTCATTGTAGCTGCTGCTAAAGTCATTGAACCCTGGAGGGATGGAATTATAAGCTCCGCCAGAGCAGGCACCATCTCTTCAAACAGGCACTCAATAAACATTTGTGCAAATGAACTGTCTGGTGATACTGTGTTTTTGTTCACATCGGCTAATCGGGACGTTTTAGAAAGGGAGAGGAAGAGAAACATCAATGACGAGAGAATCATTGATTGGCTGCCTCCTGCAACCCAGGCATGTGCCCTGACTGGGAGTGAAACCCCGGCCCCCCGGTTCGTAGGTCAACACAACCACTTGGCTACACCAGCCGAGCCCAAGGTCTGTTTCCATGGTGTTAAGTTCTCTCGGTCACTGCCGGCGCGAGCGCAGTCATGGCAGGATCACAGTGACGCTTGTTGGACCGGCAGACGGGCAGAGGCCTCACGCAGACCGTGCGCGCTCCGGAAGCTCTTCCCGGGGTCTTGCGGCCCCTCTCGGTAGCTGGAAGGAGCTGAGGGGTTAGGATTCACACCAGAGTTTGGGGCCGGGCTGTGCCACTGGCTTTCCTGGCCCGTTCGGTCTCCAGTTCCAATGCCGTCACGGGGCGGATGAAGAGCCTGGGTGCTTTGCCCGGCCCGCCTTCAGCCGCACTCCTCTTGGCCCCTTGAACTCCAGCCTGATAGGGACAGGGGTCAACGTCAGAGACATGCAAACCTGTGAAGAAGTTTTGTGAGTTTATTTGAGCCTGTCAACAACTGCTGGGAAGCAAAACCCAACAGATGGAGATAAGGCTCCAGAGAATGGGAGTTTTGCACCTTGTTTTACACTTTGTAATCGAAAGAGGAGGCAGATGTGGGCTACATGAAATCGACTGGTGATAGATTAGGGAGGAGGGAGAAAGCAAAACGGGGAACCTCTGGGATTGGATAAAAAGTAAAATAAGGCCGAGACCGGTTTGGCTCAGTGGATAGAGCGTCGGACTGCGGACTGAAGGGTCCCAGGTTCGATTCCGGCAAGGGCATGTACCTTGGCTGCGGGCACATCCCCAGTAGGGGGCGTGCAGGAGGCAGCTGATTGATGTCTCTCATCGATGTTTCTGACTTTCTATCCCTCTCCCTTCTGCTCTGTAAAAAATCAATAAGATATTTTTAAAAAAAGTAAAATAAGACATTTCTTTTACTAGGTGGGTGCAAGTTAGTTCATAGTCGATGATGAACCCAATGACAATGAGTGGCTTTGGAGTCTCCCCAGAGCGTTGCCTGTGTTTTGAGGGGTGTAGGAAAAGGAAAATTACTGACATTCCAACGATACGTCATTGTAGGTGCAAAAAAGACAACAGTCAGGCTCAGATAAGGTAAAGATAGACCTTCATCAGGGAAGATACCGGCTTAGGACACGACCATAAACTGCTTTTAGTTAAAAAAAAAAAGTGGTTGTGTCAACCTGTGAACCAGGAGGTCACTGTTCAATCCCCTGTTGGGGCACATGCCCGGGTTGTGGGCCGATGCCCAGTGTGAGTCGTGCAGGAGGCAGCCAACCCGTGGTTCTCTCTCATCACTGATGTTTCTATCCCTCTCCCCTCCCTCTGGGAAATCAATAATCTCACACCATCCTTGGTGGTTACTTTAGGTCTCAGTTTGCAAGGCCGCCAGCAGCCCGCACACAGGCCAGTGCGGCTGGGCCGCAGGTGTGTCCTGCTCAGCTCTTGGCCACCAGGCCCCTCCCTGCCAAGCCCCACACCACCGCGCCTCACACACTTCACCAGGTCCCCTCCCCAGCGTTTTGTTTTCCAATTGAGGGTCCAGCCAGGAGGGAACCTGGCCACGAGGCTGTTTCTGATCCGCTCCCAGTTCCTTCTGGAGCTGGGGCTAAGCCTCTCCTGCCACCCTCCGCCCCCAGGACCCCCTCTGCTCCTGCATTTTCACTCTTGGTCTAGAACGCACTGGATGCCATGTCTAAGTCGGGTCTGCGGCTGACAGCTGCCCCCACCTCTAGGTCCCGGCTTCAGTCCAGCTTGCCCGCAGCGAACCTACTGTCCCCCTAGATTTGTCATTTTATTCCTGTAGAACATTATTATGATCGTCGTTATTTTATCTGTGGAGTGACAATGCCCCAAATCTGCCGTTCTTCCCCCCCCCCCCCGCCCCCGTGCACTTAGCACGGCCCGGGCAGCCGGCGGACGGTGCGAGTCCTGCGCTCTGGGGACGGGACCGCGGGCAGCGCCGGCTCAGCCCGCGCGGGAGCCCACGCGGCCGGGCCCTTCCGGCGGAGGCGGCCCTCCCGGCCCGGCGCCGCTCCCCGCGCGGCCTGACGGAGGCGCAGCGCCGCCGAGTGAGGGAATGCGCCGGGCCGGGCGCGCTCGGGCACAGCGGCCGCCGGGGCGCGCGGGGAGGAGAGCTGTCCAGCCGCCGCCCGGAGCGCGGACCCCGGCCGCCCCGCCCCGCCCCGCCGGCGGGAGATGCCCGCGGGGGCCCGGCCGCTCGCGCGGGGGCAGCTGGCGGCGGCGAAGGCGCGCGGAGCCGCGGGGCGCAGGCGGCCGGGCCGGGGCCTCCCCGGCGGCGTGAGCGGCCCAGCGCGGCCGGAGGGGACGGAGCGACGCGGGCCGAGCGGGTGAGTGTCTGGGGCCCGGCGGGAGGGAGGCGAGTCCCCGGCCCGGGAGCACCTCGAGCGCCGGCTGCGCGGGGAGAGGCCGGGCCCGGCCGCCGCGCGGGAGGGTGTGGCGGGCGCGGGGGACCCCGGCTCAGCGCGTCGCCCCGAGCCCGGCCCCCAGTGCCCCTGCGCCCCTTTCCGTCGGGGACTGGGGTGCAGAGGGCTCCCCTCCCCCAGCGACGGGTGTCGCCGCGGTCAGGGCAGGTGTGCGTGCAGCGCGGGGCCTGCCTGGAGGAAGCGGCGGGCAGAACCCCGGCCCAGAACCCGGGTCCAGTGCCACCGCTCCCCCTTCTGCCCGGACCTCGGTGGGTGGGTGAGGGGCCTGGCTGTTCCCTAACATCTGAGGCCCCCCATTGTCCCCTCTACCCCCGGGGCTGGAGGACAGGCTGCCCCATCCCCATCCCATCCCCTCTGTAACCTGAGCTGCCCAGACCCCCTGCTTCTCACCCACCCTCCCCGCCCCCTTTCCTACCCAGGCCGGCCCAGGGGGGCTGGGAGAGGGAAACTTGGGCGCCCCCTCCCACCAGGCGCACCAATCCCCCGAGAAAGCCACAGGGACCTTCTAAGTAACATAGTGGGCTTGCTGCCGCCGAAACCTCGCTCCCCCAAGTCCCCCAGCTCTGTCCCTCCTGCATAGACATTCTGAGCCCCTCCCCTGCACCCGTCCCTCCCTCTGAAGTGAGGGCTGGGCGGTTCCCCGTCCAGCCTGCTTCCTCCCCCCGCCTCTTCAGAGGCCGCCTCTGAGCATCCCTCTGGGCCCACTCCCAGCGCTCCCCACCCCCACTGGGAGTGACTAGCTGGGAGAGGACAGACACCCCTTTTCTGGGGGGAAGGTGGTGAACGCTCCCCTTCGGGTCTGCCTCTCTCCCCCCACAACGCCCTCCGGGCCGTGTCCCAGGCCATTGTTTCTCCGATCGGCTCCGCCCTCCTGGTTCCTGGGGACTTTGGTGGCTGGTGCGTCTTCCCGGGGACTGTGAGCGGCCCGGGGACAGGTGTCTCCTTCATCCCCGGTCCCGCCCTGGGCCAGCGCCCGGTGCTCGGACAGCGGCCAGATGGGGCAGGCCCCTCCCCGGCTTCCCCGACCCACCCACCGGGGCGCTGTGGGCCGCTGTCCCCCGGCGTTCCTCTGCTGGGCGCCTGGATGCGGGGCTGGGTGATGCGGGGCTGGGTGATGCGCAGCCGGCCTCTCTGCCCCTTTGCAGGGGGGAGGCAGTGGGTGAGGCAGGGCTGTTTCTCCTGTGGGGAGTGACTTGCCAAAGGACGGGGACAGTACATGCTCTGCTCGGAGGCCCGGTCCCCAGGGCCGTGCGTGCGGAGTGGCCTTCTCTGGCTGCGCTGGCTGCGCGGGAGGCGGGAGGGAGAGGCGGGAGGGAGAGGCCCGGACGGTGGGAGTCGGGGTTCCAGGCCTGGCTGTTCCCTAGCGTCTGTACAAGCTGAACTAAGTCACTTGCTTTCTCTCTCCTCTTTTTATTTTTTTATTTTTGTTGCTGTTAATCCTCACCTGAGGATATTTTCCCCGTTGATTTTTAAGAGAGTGGAAGGGGTGGGGAGAGAGAGAGAGAGAGAGAGAGAGAGAGAAGAGAAACATCAGTCTGAGAGAGACATATGGATTGGTTGCTTCCCACACACACCCCAACCAGAGCTGGGAATGAACTGGCAACCCTGGTGCATGCCCTTGACCGGGAATTGAACCCATGACCCTTTTTGGTGCAGGGGGCAGTGCCCTAACCACTGAGCACATCAGCCAAGGCCACTCGGTTTCTCTTGGTCTTGGTTGGCCCAGCAGGGTCCCCACCTCCCCCCCACCCCCATCAGCGCTTCATTATCAAGACCCGCTAGCGTTCCCAGGCAGAGTGCACCCCCCCACCCTTTGCCCCTAATTCGATTTCCAAGCAGAATGGCAGTGAGGGGCCACCCCACAGGACTGGGACCCCGGGGGGGGGGGGCCGGTGCCGAGTCACGTTTTTCTGTACCCCCTGGGGCCTGGCCCGTGGTGGGCGCTCAGGAAAGTGTCAGCTACGTGGTGGGGGGATGGGCCCTGGAGGGAGGGCCCCCCTTCCCTTCCTCCCGACCTGGGGGCCTGTGTTAACACCAGCAGATGGTCTCCGAACCCTGAACCCTCGAACCCTCGCATCCGGTGAAGCCCCTGACTTGGCCTCGAGGAGATTAGAAGAGGAAGCTTCTGCTGCTTCAGATCCTGCTTTCGGCCGCACGCCCTGTGAGGGGGGCAGCCCCGCTCCCGTGTAGCCGTGGGCAGGCGAGGCGTCAGCGCCGGGGAGGGCCACACGGCCGGTCTCAGCCTCGCTCCCCGCCGTCAGCCTTTGTGGAAACTGCTTCTCAGAGCCGCTGCCGGGCGGTGCCCCAAGTGCCGTTTGCTCAGGGCTCCGTGGAGTCGCAGGCGTTCATTGAGTGCTTCCTGGGCGTGGGGGGAGGGGGAGGGTGTGAGGGGGCGCGGGGGGAGGGGGAGGGTGTGAGGGGGAGCGGGGGGAGGGGGAGGGTGTGAGGGGGCGCGGAGGGAGGGGGAGGGTGTGAGGGGGCACGGGGGGAGGGTGTGAGGGGGCGCGGGGGGAGGGGAGGGTGTGATGGGGCGCGGGGGGAGGGGAGGGTGTGAGGGGGCGAGGGGGGGTGCTATCAGGGAGAGCCCGTCCAGGGGTTTGCTCTGACACCTGGGCATTGGGCCCCTGTGCGCGAGCTTCTCACAGCGTCTCCTGTGAAAAACTTACTTTGGAATTTGGGGGAGCTAGGTTGCTTCCTCCTCGGAGGATGAAAGAAAGCCGTGTATTATCTGCGTCCTGTGCACACAGCATGTGTGTGGCCTGCCCCATGTGCCCTGCGGGGTGGGTAGGGGTCTTCCCCCGTGCTCCCCGAGATGGAAGTTGGGACACACGGGGAGGTGAACTGATTCCCCCAAAGGCTGTCTGGGTATGTACCCACCCTCCCCTCCCCTCCCCTCCCCTCCCCTCCCCTCCCCTCCCCTCCCCTCCCCTCCCCACGCTCCTTTCTGACCTCTCGGTCACCCCCTCACCCTGGCGGGCAGGCTGCTCTGTGTCCAGCCACATATCCCCTCTGGCAGCTGTGTTCACCGACCCTCGTGGTCAGCCTACCCGTTTCCGCTCCCCTGCACTGTCTGCGTGTGGGGGCGCGTGTTTACGTGGGACTGTCTGCCCGTATTCTTCACCTCGTCCTCGTGAAAGGTTTCCGGGAGACGAGTGAGGCGGCTCTCCGCGGGGCGGGCAGGTGCGTCCCCACGGGGACAGGGCGGGTGCGGGCGGTGTCGTCAGCGAGGAGACACCCTTTCTGGGAAAGGCAGTCGGGGCTGACTTCCTGGCAGAGGCGGATTGGAAGAGGCCGGAGGAGCGGGCGACGGTGACAGCCCGAGCACCTGGGACAGGTGGAGGAGTTCCAGTCTAAAATCTGAGCTTATGGCCAAGCCCCCCATCAGAACTGGGGGAAAGGAGAGGACTGGTCCGGGGGTAAAGTGGGGGCGGGGGGAGCTGTCGATGCCTTTTCAGACCCTCTGCTGTCAGGAGGGAGGGCCTGGAGGAACGGGGGCGGGAGGACTGCTCCCCGTTGGGGAGGATGAGAAGCTGAGGCCGGCGGAGGAGAAGGGACTTGCCCTTCGGCCTGGAACCCGGGTCCCTAATTGCCAGCTCAGGCCGAGAGGGGCACCAGCCCTGTCCGTTGCCCTCAGGCCCCTGTAAAATGGGTTTGGGGGCCTGACTGCCTCAGCCCGGCAAACACCACGACAAACCCTTCTTGTCGGGAGGGGAGCTGGCGTTCCCCGATGTCGGCCTTCGCCAGAAGCCGGGAAGGAAATGAGCCCACGGCAGGTTCCGGTAACAGACAGTCCAGGTGCAGCCACAGCCTTGGAGGAGAGTGTCTGCCAGCTGCCCCACCCTGCTTGCCGGAGGCCTGCACCCCCGCCCCCCGCCTTTCCCCAGGACCTCCCCTCCCCCGCCTTCCCCTCTCCAGCCCCCCATCTTTCCCCGGGAGGGCCCGGGAGTCGGGCAGCCGGTGGCCCCCAGAGCAGACCTCCAGGCACAGCCAGCCTTGTTACTCAGGGCAGCTCTGTTCCGCTCTGTTCTGTAAAAGGCCGCGAACCCCAAGTGACTGCATACTGAGCCCGCACTCCCAGTGGGAACTCGGGGTGCGGGTCCTGTGAGCTTCGGTGCAAGGGGTCTGTCAGCCGGTCGCTACAGAACCTGGTGTGATGTGTTCCTGTTTAAAGACGCCGTGCTTAACAGATCCCGCTGATGCGTGAGCACTGATCTCGGCCAGCAGCGCCATCGCTCGCGCAGCTGAGCGAAGCTCGTCAAACATGCCTGTTTTCTCCAAAAGGCACCTCACAGCCATCCTGGGCTCAGGGACGCCCAATAGCACTTGGGGCCATTTTAAATCCATTTTCACTGATTTCAGAGAGAGGAAGAGGGAGAGAAATTTGGTAGGCCGCCTCCTGCACGCCCCGGACTGGGGATCGAGCCTGCAACCTGGGCCTGTGCCCTGACCCCTGACCGGGAATTGAACCCTGATCTCCTGGTTCATGGTCAACGCTTAACCACTGAGCCACACCGGCCCCGCGTGAGGGCCATTTTAAACTGTGACATCACCAACAAAAACCCACAAACTGTGAAAATCGTGGCACTACACAGTGTGAGCTGGAACAAGCGGGGGGTCCCTGGGTCTGCCTCAGCTGGGAACATGTACCTGAGGTGACTCAACATTTCTGCCGCTCTGCACGGGGCCACAGATGACCTCCAAAGCGCCAGGAGCCTTGACTTGGGGGTCACAGATAATTCCAGTGAGTCAGCAAATTGGTAACTGGGATCTGAGTCACGAGGATTGACCATACACAGAGCACAAAGCTCTCCTAAGCTGGAGGCCAGGAAGCCGCTCCGAGGGGTTAAGTGACCTGAGCTTGCACAGGGGACCAGGCTACTTGCACAGGGGACCGGGCCGTCTGCACAGGGACCGGGCCGTCTGCACAGGGACCAGACCACCTGCACAGGGATCGGGCCGTCTGCACAGGGACCAGACCACCTGCACAGGGACCGGGCCGTCTGCACAGGGACCGGGCCGTCTGCACAGAGACCAGGCTCTCTGCACAGGGACCAGGCCGTCTGCACAGGGACCAGGCTCTCTGCACAGGGACCAGGCCGTCTGCACAGGGACCAGGCTCTCTGCACAGGGACCGGGCCGTCTGCACAGGGACCAGGCCATCTGCACAGGGACCAGGCCGTGTGCACAGGGACCAGGCCGTCTGCACAGGGACCAGGCCGTCTGCACAGGGACCAGGCCGTCTGCACAGGGACCGGGCCGTCTGCACAGGGACCGGGCCGTCTGCACAGGGACCGGGCCGACTGCACAGGGACCGGGCTATCTGCACAGGGACCGGGCTATCTGCACAGGGACCAGGCCATTTGCACAGGGACCAGGCCATTTGCACAGGGACCAGGCTATCTGCACAGGGACCAGGCCATCTGCACAGGGACCAGGCCGTCTGCACAGGGACCGGGCCGTCTGCACAGGGACCGGGCCGTCTGCACAGGGACCGGGCTATCTGCACAGGGACCAGGCTATCTGCACAGGGACCAGGCCATTTGCACAGGGACTGGTCCACCTGCACAGGGACCGGACCACCTGCACAGGGACCGGGCCGTCTGCACAGGGACCGGGCCGTCTGCACAGGGACCGGGCCGTCTGCACAGGGACCAGGCTATCTGCACAGGGACCAGGCTATCTGCACAGGGACCAGGCCATTTGCACAGGGACTGGACCACCTGCACAGGGACCAGGCTATCTGCACAGGGACCGGGCCGTCTGCACAGGGACCAGGCTATCTGCACAGGGACCGTGCCGTCTGCACAGGGACCGGGCCGACTGCACAGGGACCAGGCTATCTGCACAGGGACCAGGCTATCTGCACAGGGACCAGGCCATTTGCACAGGGACTGGACCACCTGCACAGGGACCAGGCTATCTGCACAGGGACCGGGCCGTCTGCACAGGGACCAGGCCGTCTGCACAGGGACCAGGCCATCTGCACAGGGGACCGGGCCGTCTGCACAGGGACCAGGCCATCTGCACAGGGACCAGGCCGTCTGCACAGGGACCGGGCCGTCTGCACAGGGACCAGGCCGTCTGCACAGGGACCAGGCCATCTGCACAGGGACCGGGCCGTCTGCACAGGGACCAGGCCATCTGCACAGGGACCAGGCCGTCTGCACAGGGACCGGGCCGTCTGCACAGGGACCGGGCCGTCTGCACAGGGACCAGGCCTTCTGCACAGGGACCGGGCCGTCTGCACAGGGACCAGGCCATCTGCACAGGGACCGGGCCGTCTGCACAGGGACCAGGCTATCTGCACAGGGACCGGGCCGTCTGCACAGGGACCAGGCCATCTGCACAGGGACCGGGCCGTCTGCACAGGGACCAGGCTATCTGCACAGGGACCGGGCCGTCTGCACAGGGACCAGGCCATCTGCACAGGGACCGGGCCGTCTGCACAGGGACCGGGCCGTCTGCACAGGGACCGGGCCGTCTGCACAGGGACCGGGCCGTCTGCACAGGGACCAGGCTATCTGCACAGGGACCGGGCCGTCTGCACAGGGACCAGGCCATCTGCACAGGGACCGGGCCGTCTGCACAGGGACCGGGCCGTCTGCACAGGGACCAGGCCATCTGCACAGGGACCGGGCCGTCTGCACAGGGACCAGGCTATCTGCACAGGGACCGGGCCGTCTGCACAGGGACCAGGCCGTCTGCACAGGGACCAGGCCGTCTGCACAGGGACCGGGCCGTCTGCACAGGGACCAGGCCATCTGCACAGTGACCGGGCCGTCTGCACAGGGACCAGGCCATCTGCACAGGGACCGGGCCGTCTGCACAGGGACCAGGCCATCTGCACAGGGACCGGGCCGTCTGCACAGGGACCAGGCCATCTGCACAGGGACCGGGCCGTCTGCACAGGGACCGGGCCGTCTGCACAGGGACCGGGCCGTCTGCACAGGGACCGGGCCGTCTGCACAGGGACCGGGCCGTCTGCACAGGGACCAGGCCATCTGCACAGGGACCGGGCCGTCTGCACAGGGACCAGGCCGTCTGCACAGGGACCGGGCCGTCTGCACAGGGACCGGGCCGTCTGCACAGGGACCAGGCTATCTGCACAGGGACCGGGCCGTCTGCACAGGGACCGGGCCGTCTGCACAGGGACCAGGCCATCTGCACAGGGACCAGGCCGTCTGCACAGGGACCGGGCCGTCTGCACAGGGACCGGGCCGTCTGCACAGGGACCAGGCTATCTGCACAGGGACCGGGCCGTCTGCACAGGGACCAGGCTATCTGCACAGGGACCGGGCCGTCTGCACAGGGACCAGGCCGTCTGCACAGGGACCGGGCTGTCTGCACAGGGACCAGGCCGTCTGCACAGGGACCGGGCCGTCTGCACAGGGACCGGACCGTCTGCACAGGGACCGGGACCGGGCCGTCTGCACAGGGACCGGACCACTTGCACAGGGACCGGGCCGTCTGCACAGGGACCGGGCCGTCTGCACAGGGACCGGGCCGTCTGCACAGGGACCGGGACCGGGCCGTCTGCACAGGGACCGGACCACTTGCACAGGGACCGGGCCGTCTGCACAGGGACCGGGCCGTCTGCACAGGGACCAGGCTATCTGCACAGGGACCGGGCCGTCTGCACAGGGACCAGGCTATCTGCACAGGGACCGGGCCGTCTGCACAGGGACCAGGCCGTCTGCACAGGGACCAGGCTATCTGCACAGGGACCAGGCCGTCTGCACAGGGACCGGGCCGTCTGCACAGGGACCGGACCGTCTGCACAGGGACCGGGACCGGGCCGTCTGCACAGGGACCGGACCACTTGCACAGGGACCGGGCCGTCTGCACAGGGACCGGGACCGGGCCGTCTGCACAGGGACCGGACCACTTGCACAGGGACCGGGCCGTCTGCACAGGGACCGGACCACTTGCACAGGGACCGGGCCGTCTGCACAGGGACCGGGACCGGGCCGTCTGCACAGGGACCGGGACCGGGCCGTCTGCACAGGGACCAGGACCGGGCCGTCTGCACAGGGACCGGGACCGGGCCGTCTGCACAGGGACCGGACCACTTGCACAGGGACCGGGCCGTCTGCACAGGGACCGGGCCACCTGCACAGGGACCAGGCTATCTGCACAGGGACCAGGCTATCTGCACAGGGACCAGGCTATCTGCACAGGGACCGGGCCGTCTGCACAGGGACCGGGCCGTCTGCACAGGGACCGGGCCGTCTGCACAGGGACCGGGCCGTCTGCACAGGGACCAGGCCGAGCTGAGAATTGCACCGTCGCTGGTGGGTTCCAGGCGTGGCTCTAATGCCTGAGCTCTCCCGGCAGGGCTTGTGGTAGATGCCTCCCTCCTCCTGTCTCCCCCGGTGCGGGGCACTCTGCCTCCTTTGTGTCCGGGCCTGTCCGTTCGGGTATCTCCAGCATCTAGAACTGGCATCTCATTGATGCTTAGGAAGTCCTGGGGCTGCAGGTCGTTGGGTTTGCTTGGCTGGAGGTTCCAGGAAAGGGAGCAGCATCCAGGCATGCGCTCCCTCCCTCCCAAAGGCCGCCTCCTCTCCCCTCCCCTCCCCTCCCCTCCCCTCCCCTCCCCTCCCCTCCCCTCCCCTCCCCTCCCCTCCCCTCCCCTCCTCTCCTCTCCGTGAGCCCCCGTGGCAGAGTCCGGCACCGAGTCACCCCTCTGTCAGCACTGGTCCCCGAAGGAGGCGTTTCAGGCCAACCTGCAGCTTTCTGGGGCCTCCAGTCCTGGCCTCCTTCCTCCTGGGAACCTTTCCAGAAACGCGTGCTCCGGGGACCTGGGTGGAGCTGCTGCGGGAGAACGCAGGGTCCTGCTGCCTCTTCCCTCCTCAACCAAGGGTGGAGTTTTCTCTTCTGACGGCGGGGGCTGCCCCCACCTCACCTGGGGTCTCCTGAGGGTCTGGCTGGCTGTGAGTTCTTTCCCATTGGGGTCCTGGGGAGTGGGAGTCAGGGCCTCATCTGGCCCACAGAGGGATCGAGTCCTGGCGGCCCACCAGGCCCCGTGTCCTGGGTGAGGCCGTTGGGGGAGGGGCCAGCTCAGCAGGTACCTTAAAAGCCGCCTGAGCCCAGACCGGTTTGGCTCAGTGGATAGAGCGTCTGCCTGCGGACTGAAAGGTCCCGGGTTCGATTCCGGTCAAGGGCATGTACCTTGGTTGCGGGCACATCCCCAGTAGGGAGTGTGCAGGAGGCAGCTGATGGATGTCTCTCTCTCGTCGATGTGTCTGACTTTCTATCCCTCTCCCTTCCTCTCTGTAAAAAATCAATAAGATGTATTTTTTTAAAAAAGAACTCCCTTAAAAAAAAAAAAAGCTGCCTGAAAGGGAGTAGGGGGCTGGGGTTGGGGACAGGGGTGTGGGTGTTAGGGTAGAAATAGATGACCATTCCTGTTTTAACTGGGGACAGCTCTGTCCACATCCAGGCTGGCCTGCAGGCAGGGGCCGGCTTAGCCCCGCCCTCTGGCCCCGGGGCGGCTGAAGGGCCCGTTAATTGCTTTTCCCGGCACTTTGTGAGCTTTGTGAGAGTTAACTTTTCACTTGCGGTTTTGTTTTTTGTTTTTTTTCTTTTTTTCATAAAGAGGGAGAAAAACCAAACACTTTGTGCAATTAGACTATTTCCCTCTTGGGCAATCACAACGGCTCCGTTTCGAAGCCCTTTGAAAACCGCACACGAGCACACAGGCTGGCGGGGGAGCATTCTGCCAGCAGGGCCGGCCCCCCACCGGGCCGCGGGGCCAGCGGAGTCACATTTATCTGGGGTTCGCTCCCGGGAGCGCATTTCAGCGAGCCGCTGGGTGCTGTGTGTCTGACGGGCCGTGCCTGACATGTGGCTGAGTTACTGCAGCGGGAGGCCTGCCGCCTTCCCCGGGCGGCCGGGGCATCACGGTTTACGGGAGGCTTGCTGGATATGACCCCGGGGGTAACGAGAGCCTGGGCAGTCCAGAGCTCCCCGTGCTTCCCCAAGAGTTACACAGGTGTCCCTGAGGCCCGTGTCCCACTCTGGTAGGACATTCCCACCGGAGAGTCACGTTTCGGTCAGGACCACGTCTGTGCGAACCTGGCTCGGTCTGTATCAACACGGATCAGTCAGTGTGTACGAACCCGGCTCAGTCAGTCTGTATCAACCCGGCTCAGTCAGGGTGTTCGAACCCGGCTCAGTCAGTCTGTACGAACCCGGCTCAGTCAGTGTGTACGAACCCGGCTCAGTCAGTGTGTACGAACCCGGCTCAGTCAGTGTGTCTGTACGAACCCGGCTCAGTCAGTGTGTCTGTACGAACCCGGCTCAGTCAGTCTGTATCAACCCGGCTCGGTCAGTGTGTACGAACCCGGCTCAGTAAGTCTGTATCAACCCGGCTCAGTCAGTGTGTACGAACCCGGCTCAGTCAGTGTGTACGAACCCGGCTCAGTAAGTCTGTATCAACCCGGCTCAGTCAGTCTGTACGAACCCGGCTCAGTCAGTGTGTACGAACCCGGCTCAGTCAGTGTGTACGAACCCGGCTCAGTCAGTGTGTCTGTACGAACCCGGCTCAGTCAGTCTGTATCAACCCGGCTCGGTCAGTGTGTACGAACCCGGCTCAGTAAGTCTGTATCAACCCGGCTCAGTCAGTGTGTACGAACCCGGCTCAGTCAGTGTGTCTGTACGAACCCGGCTCAGTCAGTGTGTACGAACCCGGCTCAGTCAGTGTGTACGAACCCGGCTCAGTCAGTGTGTACGAACCCGGCTCAGTCAGTGTGTACGAACCCGGCTCAGTCAGTCTGTACCAACCCGGCTCAGTCAGTGTGTACGAACCCGGCTCAGTGTCTGTACGAACCCGGCTCAGTCAGTGTGTACGAACCCGGCTCAGTCAGTCTGTACCAACCCGGCTCGGTCAGTGTGTACGAACCCGGCTCGGTCAGTGTGTACGAACCCGGCTCAGTCAGTACGAACCCGGCTCAGTCAGTCTGTACCAACCCGGCTCGGTCAGTGTGTACGAACCCGGCTCAGTCAGTCTGTACCAACCCGGCTCAGTCAGTGTGTACGAACCCGGCTCAGTGTCTGTACGAACCCGGCTCAGTCAGTCTGTACCAACCCGGCTCAGTCAGTGTGTACGAACCCGGCTCAGTGTCTGTACGAACCCGGCTCAGTCAGTGTGTACGAACCCGGCTCAGTCAGTCTGTACCAACCCGGCTCGGTCAGTGTGTACGAACCCGGCTCGGTCAGTGTGTACGAACCCGGCTCGGTCAGTGTGTACGAACCCGGCTCGGTCAGTCTGTACCAACCCGGCTCAGTCAGTCTGTACGAACCCGGCTCGGTCAGTGTGTACGAACCCGGCTCGGTCAGTGTGTCTGTACGAACCCGGCTCGGTCAGTGTGTACGAACCCGGCTCAGTCAGTCTGTACCAACCCGGCTCAGTCAGTGTGTACGAACCCGGCTCGGTCAGTGTGTACGAACCCGACTCGGTCAGTGTGTACGAACCCGGCTCGGTCAGTGTGTACGAACCCGGCTCGGTCAGTGTGTACGAACCCGGCTCGGTCAGTGTGTACGAACCCGGCTCGGTCAGTCTGTACCAACCCGGCTCGGTCAGTGTGTACGAACCCGGCTCGGTCAGTGTGTACGAACCCGGCTCGGTCAGTGTGTACGAACCCGGTCAGTGTGTACGAACCCGGCTCGGTCAGTACGAACCCGGCTCGGTCAGTCTGTACGAACCCGGCTCGGTCAGTCTGTACGAACCCGGCTCAGTCAGTGTGTACGAACCCGGCTCAGTCAGTGTGTGTGTACGAACCCGGCTCAGTCAGTGTGTACGAACCCGGCTCAGTCAGTCTGTACGAACCCGGCTCAGTCAGTGTGTCTGTACGAACCCGGCTCAGTCAGTGTGTACGAACCCGGCTCAGTCAGTGTGTACGAACCCGGCTCAGTCAGTGTGTACAAACCCGGCTCAGTCAGTGTGTCTGTACGAACCCGGCTCAGTCAGTCTGTACGAACCCGGCTCAGTCAGTGTGTACGAACCCGGCTCAGTCAGTGTGTACGAACCCGGCTCAGTCAGTGTGTCTGTACGAACCCGGCTCAGTCAGTCTGTACGAACCCGGCTCAGTCAGTCTGTACGAACCCGGCTCAGTCAGTGTGTACGAACCCGGCTCAGTCAGTGTGTACGAACCCGGCTCAGTCAGTGTGTACGAACCCGGCTCAGTCAGTGTGTACGAACCCGGCTCAGTCAGTGTGTACGAACCCGGCTCAGTCAGTCTGTACCAACCCGGCTCAGTCAGTCTGTACGAACCCGGCTCAGTCAGTCTGTACGAACCCGGCTCAGTCAGTGTGTCTGTACGAACCCGGCTCAGTCAGTGTGTACGAACCCGGCTCAGTCAGTCTGTACGAACCCGGCTCGGTCAGTGTGTACGAACCCGGCTCGGTCAGTGTGTACGAACCCGGCTCAGTCAGTGTGTACGAACCCGGCTCAGTCAGTCTGTACGAACCCGGCTCAGTCAGTGTGTACGAACCCGGCTCAGTCAGTGTGTACGAACCCGGCTCAGTGTGTGTGTACGAACCCGGCTCAGTCAGTCTGTACGAACCCGGCTCAGTCTGTGTGTACGAACCCGGCTCAGTCAGTGTGTCTGTACGAACCCGGCTCAGTCAGTGTGTACGAACCCGGCTCAGTGTGTGTGTACGAACCCGGCTCAGTCAGTCTGTACGAACCCGGCTCAGTCTGTGTGTACGAACCCGGCTCAGTCAGTGTGTCTGTACGAACCCGGCTCAGTCAGTGTGTACGAACCCGGCTCAGTCAGTGTGTACAAACCCGGCTCAGTCAGTGTGTCTGTACGAACCCGGCTCAGTCAGTCTGTACGAACCCGGCTCAGTCAGTGTGTACGAACCCGGCTCAGTCAGTGTGTACGAACCCGGCTCAGTCAGTGTGTACGAACCCGGCTCAGTCAGTCTGTACCAACCCGGCTCAGTCAGTCTGTACGAACCCGGCTCAGTCAGTCTGTACGAACCCGGCTCAGTCAGTGTGTACGAACCCGGCTCAGTCAGTGTGTACGAACCCGGCTCAGTCAGTGTGTACGAACCCGGCTCAGTCAGTCTGTACGAACCCGGCTCAGTCAGTGTGTACGAACCCGGCTCAGTCAGTCTGTACGAACCCGGCTCGGTCAGTGTGTACGAACCCGGCTCGGTCAGTGTGTACGAACCCGGCTCGGTCAGTGTGTACGAACCCGGCTCAGTCAGTCTGTACGAACCCGGCTCAGTCAGTGTGTACGAACCCGGCTCAGTCAGTGTGTACGAACCCGGCTCAGTGTGTGTGTACGAACCCGGCTCAGTCAGTCTGTACGAACCCGGCTCAGTCTGTGTGTACGAACCCGGCTCAGTCAGTGTGTCTGTACGAACCCGGCTCAGTCAGTGTGTACGAACCCGGCTCAGTCAGTGTGTACGAACCCGGCTCAGTCAGTCTGTACGAACCCGGCTCAGTCTGTGTGTACGAACCCGGCTCAGTCAGTGTGTACGAACCCGGCTCAGTCAGTGTGTACGAACCCGGCTCAGTCAGTGTGTCTGTACGAACCCGGCTCAGTCAGTCTGTGTGTACGAACCCGGCTCAGTCAGTGTGTACGAACCCGGCTCAGTCAGTCTGTACGAACCCGGCTCAGTCAGTCTGTACGAACCCGGCTCAGTCAGTCTGTGTGTACGAACCCGGCTCAGTCAGTGTGTACGAACCCGGCTCAGTCAGTGTGTACGAACCCGGCTCAGTCAGTCTGTGTGTACGAACCCGGCTCAGTCAGTCTGTGTGTACGAACCCGGCTCAGTCAGTGTGTACGGACCCGGCTCAGTCAGTCTGTACGAACCCGGCTCAGTCAGTGTGTACGAACCCGGCTCAGTCAGTCTGTGTGTACGAACCCGGCTCAGTCAGTGTGTACGAACCCGGCTCAGTCAGTGTGTACGAACCCGGCTCAGTCAGTGTGTACGAACCCGGCTCAGTCAGTGTGTACGAACCCGGCTCAGTCAGTGTGTACGAACCCGGCTCAGTCAGTGTGTACGAACCCGGCTCAGTCAGTCTGTACGAACCCGGCTCAGTCAGTGTGTCTGTACGAACCCGGCTCAGTCAGTGTGTACGGACCCGGCTCAGTCAGTCTGTACGAACCCGGCTCAGTCAGTCTGTACGAACCCGGCTCAGTCAGTCTGTGTGTACGAACCCGGCTCAGTCAGTGTGTACGAACCCGGCTCAGTCAGTGTGTACGAACCCGGCTCAGTCAGTCTGTACGAACCCGGCTCAGTCAGTGTGTACGAACCCGGCTCAGTCAGTCTGTGTGTACGAACCCGGCTCAGTCAGTGTGTACGAACCCGGCTCAGTCAGTGTGTACGAACCCGGCTCGGTCAGTGTGTACGAACCCGGCTCGGTCAGTGTGTACGAACCCGGCTCAGTGTGTGTGTACGAACCCGGCTCAGTCAGTCTGTACGAACCCGGCTCAGTCAGTGTGTACGAACCCGGCTCAGTCAGTCTGTACGAACCCGGCTCAGTCTGTGTGTACGAACCCGGCTCAGTCAGTGTGTACGAACCCGGCTCAGTCAGTGTGTCTGTACGAACCCGGCTCAGTCAGTGTGTACGAACCCGGCTCAGTCAGTCTGTACGAACCCGGCTCAGTCTGTGTGTACGAACCCGGCTCAGTCAGTCTGTACGAACCCGGCTCAGTCAGTGTGTACGAACCCGGCTCAGTCAGTGTGTCTGTACGAACCCGGCTCAGTCAGTCTGTACGGACCCGGCTCAGTCAGTGTGTACGAACCCGGCTCAGTCTGTGTGTACGAACCCGGCTCAGTCAGTCTGTACGAACCCGGCTCAGTCTGTGTGTACGAACCCGGCTCAGTCAGTCTGTACGAACCCGGCTCAGTCTGTGTGTACGAACCCGGCTCAGTCAGTGTGTACGAACCCGGCTCAGTCAGTGTGTACGAACCCGGCTCAGTCAGTCTGTACGAACCCGGCTCAGTCAGTCTGTACGAACCCGGCTCAGTCAGTCTGTGTGTACGAACCCGGCTCAGTCAGTGTGTACGAACCCGGCTCAGTCAGTGTGTACGAACCCGGCTCAGTCAGTCTGTGTGTACGAACCCGGCTCAGTCAGTCTGTGTGTACGAACCCGGCTCAGTCAGTGTGTACGGACCCGGCTCAGTCAGTCTGTACGAACCCGGCTCAGTCAGTCTGTACGAACCCGGCTCAGTCAGTCTGTGTGTACGAACCCGGCTCAGTCAGTGTGTACGAACCCGGCTCAGTCAGTGTGTACGAACCCGGCTCAGTCAGTGTGTACGAACCCGGCTCAGTCAGTGTGTACGAACCCGGCTCAGTCAGTCTGTACGAACCCGGCTCAGTCAGTCTGTACGAACCCGGCTCAGTCAGTGTGTACGAACCCGGCTCAGTCAGTGTGTACGAACCCGGCTCAGTCAGTCTGTACGAACCCGGCTCAGTCAGTGTGTCTGTACGAACCCGGCTCAGTCAGTGTGTCTGTACGAACCCGGCTCAGTCAGTCTGTACGAACCCGGCTCAGTCAGTCTGTACGAACCCGGCTCAGTCAGTCTGTGTGTACGAACCCGGCTCAGTCAGTGTGTACGAACCCGGCTCAGTCAGTGTGTACGAACCCGGCTCAGTCAGTCTGTACGAACCCGGCTCAGTCAGTCTGTACGAACCCGGCTCAGTCAGTCTGTGTGTACGAACCCGGCTCAGTCAGTGTGTACGAACCCGGCTCAGTCAGTGTGTACGAACCCGGCTCAGTCAGTGTGTACGAACCCGGCTCAGTCAGTCTGTACGAACCCGGCTCAGTCAGTGTGTACGAACCCGGCTCAGTCAGTGTGTACGAACCCGGCTCAGTCAGTGTGTACGAACCCGGCTCAGTCAGTGTGTCTGTACGAACCCGGCTCAGTCAGTCTGTACGGACCCGGCTCAGTCAGTGTGTACGAACCCGGCTCAGTCAGTGTGTACGAACCCGGCTCAGTCAGTGTGTCTGTACGAACCCGGCTCAGTCAGTGTGTACGAACCCGGCTCAGTGTGTGTGTACGAACCCGGCTCAGTCAGTGTGTATGAACCCGGCTCAGTCAGTGTGTACGAACCCGGCTCAGTCAGTGTGTACGAACCCGGCTCAGTCAGTGTGTACGAACCCGGCTCAGTGTGTGTGTACGAACCCGGCTCAGTCAGTGTGTATGAACCCGGCTCAGTCAGTGTGTACGAACCCGGCTCAGTCAGTGTGTTCGAACCCGGCTGGGGAAGGAGCTCATTAATTTGTCCAGGGCAGGGGTCGGGTCGCCAGGGCCGGCTTCCCAGATGCGGGCGTCAGTGTGCGGCTGAGCGCCACCTGGGTGCAGGACAGCGGCCGCTTTTATTTTGGGTCCCAGCTCGGGTGAGTCACGCCAATGGCTGCTCCCGGCACAGTCTGTCCTGCCCTCCCAGGTGCGGAGGGGGAGAGCTGGATGACATCCATTTTTCTTTTATTTTTTAATGTTTTTATTGATTTTTCTTTTTTCTTTTCTTTTCTTTTTTTTTAATAGAAGAATGGAGAGGGAGACAGAGATAGAAACATTGATGAGAGAAACACCGATCGGCTGCCTCCTGCTCATCCCCTACTGGGGATGGAGCCCCCAACCCAGGCGTGTCCCCTGACGGGGAATCGAACTGGTGACCTCGCGGTGCATCGGATGATGCTCCCCCACTGAGCCACACCGGCTGGCCAGTTTTTTTTCCACCTCTGCTCTTCACCCCACTCCCTAAGAGCGCCGGGTCCCGAGGAATGTCCGGGCTGACTTTCCAGCAGGGGTGAGAGAAAGGAATTCAGAAGCCTAGGCATAGGCAAGCCGGAAGGAGCTTTGGAAAAAACCAAGTCCAACGGTGTGACCTTTCTTTCCACCCAGAGGAATGGCTTTCTGTCCCCCCCCTCACCTCTTCCCCCTAAGCTCGGCGGCCCAGGGCTACGTGTTGAGGGCATGGTACTCGAGCACTCGGCCCCCCGTGGTGAGTTGGAGGCCGGCTCACAGACTCTGGGCGTCCAGGTGGCCTGGGAACTGGGGGGCTGGTGCTCAGAGGGTTTTAGGCTAATCGTGTCACCCAAGCAGGTGACCTTGACAATGGACTTTTCCGGCTGCTGAGATTCCTGCTCTAGGAGACGGCAGCTCTTCCCACGTCCGACCTCGGGGGCCCAGGTCTGGCCCAGCTGCTCTGTGAGCTGAGGGACCCTGTCTTACTGGTCTTTGAGTCACCGTGCCCAGCACAGTGGCCTGGTGACTGTTGGGAGGAGGCAGTGGCAGGAGGCCCAGAGGTGGAGGGGTCTTGTCTATCCAGCTTTAAAAAAATTTGTATTTACTTATTTGTTTGTTTATTGTATTTTGTTTTTTAAATATATTTTATTGATTTATTTTTTTTTTTTTTTTTACAGAGGGGAAGAGAGAGGGATAGAGTTAGAAACAGCCATGAGAGAGAAACATAGATCAGCTGCCTCCTGCACACCCCCTACTGGGGATGTGCCCACAACCAAGGTACATGCCCTTGACCGGAATCGAGCCTAGGACCCTTGAGTCCACAGGCCGATGCTCTATCCACTGAGCCAAACCGGTCAGGGCTGTTTGTTTATTTTAAAACCCTGATGTCTGGGACTTACCCCCAGAGAGGTTTTTGTTTATTAAAAAATATATTTTTATTGATTTCAGAGAGGAAGAGAGAGGGAGAGAGAGAGGGGGGGAGAGAGAGGGGGGAGAGAGAGAGAGAAACATCCATGATGAGAGAGAATCATTGGTCAGCTGCCTCCTGCACACCCCACACTGGGGATCGAGCCCACAACCCAGGCATGTGCCTGACCAGGAATCGAACCGTGACCTCCTGGTTCATAGGTCAGTGCTCAACCACTGAGCCACTCTGGCAAGGCCCCAGTTTTTGTATAAAGCCTCAGTGCACACCGTGCTTTGCTCGCTTTGGCTTACCTCTGACCGGGGACAGTGGAAGACAGCTGGGCTGAGAGGGCGTAGGGTGTGGGGGTGTGAGGAGACCCTGGACTCCCCGTCCCTCTGGGGCCCTGGTATCTGTATCCATCAGTGGGGCTAGCGGTGCTCCCTGCCAGGTGTTTGGGCCACGCCGACAGGAGAGGTTGCGAGAGTTTAAGAAATGTTACTGCATTCTCTCAAAGTGGATACAGTGTGTCGGTGTGAGCCCCGAGGGTGGTTAGGGCCCCTACACAGGGTGGAAGTGTGCAATGTAGGGTCAGAGGTGTGCAATGTGTGGGTGCGCAAGCCGGTCAAGCAGAGGAGAGTGCACAGTTGGGTCAGGTGGAGGGGAGTTCTTATCTTGCTTTTGCAGACTCTGGCCGTCTGCCCCAAGCTATGGGACCTTATAACAATGCTAGAGGCCCGGTACACGAAATCTGTGCACGGGTAGGGTCTCTAGGCCCAGCAGGCGATCAGGGCCCATCCCTGGGGCGACCGGCGGGGTGATCAAGGGGCTCCCGCTGGCACTGCCTGGGCTGGCCTGGGGGCAGCTCCTGCATTGAGCGCCTGCCCCTTGGTGGTCAGTGCACATGATAGTGCCCGGTTGTTCCGCCTTTTGGTCGATTTGCATACTAGGCTTTCATTATGTAGGATGGATTTCAGAAGACATGTCCAAGCAGCAGAGATGAGGGGTAGTTCATCCAAACCCAGGGATGCTGTGCAGATGCAGCAGGAGGCTGGAGGAGGTGCCTGTGGGAACTCTCCGTGCCTGCCCTGTGCCCACCGTCGGGGCGGCCTGGGTTTTCATCACTCACAGGCAGGAGTCGGGGTGGCACCCGGCCTCCCACCCACCTGGGGCTCTGAGTGACGGCCACCTCCCTCAGAGGTGCGGCTCCCGGAGAAAGATGGCAGGCGAGGTGGCAGGTGTGTGTCCTGCCTCTCGGGGGCCTGGGCACTCCCCGACTTCCAGCCCGCGTCGCTGCAGGGGAGGGGCCGGGGGCCGGGGCCTCCTGCCGCGCACACCCCGGTTGGCTGGCTTGATGCTCCGGGAACTGGGAGCCAGGAGGGTGGCTGAGTCGGAGCAGAATGTCGTCTGCGATTCGCTAAGTCACACCTGCCTTCATTAGGCTAATTACCGTCCGCTGTGAAGTGGCTCCGCCAGGCGGCCTGGGATGCGCGTTCTCGGGCAGGCGAGTGTCTCGTGGGGCCGGCTGCTTCCTGTCTGCCAGGGAAGGGGCCCGGTTACGAACTCCGCTCCGGCTGGCGGGTGCTGGGTTGCGTGCGTCATGCCTCACCAGTGACGCTTAAGGCCGCTCAGAGTGAACCGCGATGCAGTTCATACGTGTACGGTCGGGGCCCGGCGTGCACGTCGGCCGTAGGTTGTTGCTCAGAGGATGAGCGGAGACGGAGGGCAGAGTTGTAGAAGGTCGTGGGGATTGAGGGCGAGGGGAGTTCGGCGTGGGGAATGTCTGGTGGAGTTCGGGGGCGTGGCTGTCCTCTCTGGGGTCTCAGGCTAGTCCGCCCCCCAAAACACACCCGCCAGGCGGCTGCATGAGTAGCTTTTAGGGCCCTTCCTCTGTGCCAGGGCCTCACCTGCCCTCTGCAGCAGCCCCATTTTTAAAAATATATTTTATTGATTTTTTTTTTTTTTTACAGAGAGGAAGGGAGAGGGACAGAAACATTGATCAGCTGCCTCCTGCACACTTCCTACCGGGGATTTGCCCGCAACCAAGGTACATGCCCTTGACCGGAATCGAACCTGGGACCCCTCAGTCCGCAGGCCGATGCTCTATCCACTGAGCCACACCAGCTTCGGTTGCAGCAGCCCCGTTTTACAGAAGAGAAAACGGAGGCCGGAGGGGACACACTGAGGGAAAGGGGCGACCGGTGGCTTCAGGCCCAGACTCTGCTCTGGAGCTGGAGGCTCCCCTGCTGTGTTAGTTCACCTGGCGCTGGCGGGTGTGGGAGTCCAGAGGCTTCTGAGAGCCCGTCAGCGTGGGAACGTGTCCCCGGGCGGAGCTGGAGAGGGGACACTGCCTCCTCTCGGCGGAAGAATGGCCTCCCCCTGCCCAGAGCTCTGCGTGCGGAACATCCGTGCCCACAGGCCGGGCGTCCCGCGCTGGTTGGTACTTACCCTCCCCCCCCCCCCCCCCCGGAGCCCATTGTCCGGGCTCCCGGGTGGCCAGCTCCCCTGCCGAGCACAGGTGGGGCCGGTGTGTTGTCCCCTCTCCGCTTGGCACAGCACAGCTGGAGCTGAGCGGACGGCTTTGGGAGGCAGAGGCTTTATTTTTAGCCGCGCGGCCTCTGCGATTCCGTCTCTATGGAGATGCCAGGCTCGGGGCCACCAGGCTCCAGGCTTTTCCTGCCGCTGAGGGAGGTGGGTCCCTGGGTGAGGGACAGGACGGCAGTCAGGTGTGTGTGTGTGACAGAGAGAGAGAGAGAGAGAGAGAGAGAGAGGAACAGAGACAGAGGTGCTGATGGAAGCTGTGCTGTGTGACCTTGGGCAGGTTGCTTCACCTCTCTGGGCCTGCCTTCACTCCCCCCCCACCTCCTCTCCGGATCAGCCGATTGGGGCAGTCTGTGGCGAGGCTTGAGTGCCGCGCGTGCCCACGTGCGTCCCTCTGACCCACCGGGCCCTCAGTCGATCGTCCAGGAACTTTCCATTCCTTCTTTGTCTTGTTGCTTTTCCCGGTATTTTGGCTTCTCCATTTGAAGGCAGAGAATGAGGAGGTTGGAAGGAAACGTATTCGAGTCCTGGTCACACATTAGCACGGAAGGTATTATCCAGGGAGGGGAAAGGGCCTCCCTCCCACCACCCCTGGGTGGCCCCGTGGGGTTGATGGGAACACTCTCTCTTCTGTTCCCCGTCCCCCCCCCCCCCCCCCCGACAGGCAGAGGCACGTGGCAGCTCAGCTCCGTTCCCACCGTGGGCCCGGCTGAGGCTCAGAGTGGGTCAGGTGTTTGTCCAGAGCGGCCCAGCCATACGCTCCGCAGCTGGGACCCAACGGAACGTTCTAGACTCTGCAGCCAGCATTCTTTCCGGGGCTCTGTACAGAATGGGGGTGGGAAGGGGTGGACGCCAGGGGTCAGCCACTGCCCGTGGCACTTGTCTCCACCCTCCCTCTGACATCTCCAAAATGGCTGCTACCCCCAAAACGGGAAGTGACAAGGGCTGGCGAGGGTGTGGAGAAAGGGCAGCCCTGTGCGTGGATGGCAGACTGGAGGACGCCCGGCTGGTTGATGGAGAAACAGGATGTGGCCGGTCCATGTCACCGAATGTCATTCGGCCGTGACGAGGAAGGGGGTTCTGGCACAGCTACACCATGGATGAACCTCAAAAACAAGCCGGGCACAAAGGACAGTGTTGTGTGATCCCACTTAGACAGGGGCCTGAAAAAGGGAACCCATCGAGACAGAAAGGGAAGGGGGGTTGGTTAGCAGGGTCTGGGGCGGGGGGCGGGTACAGAGTTTCTGTGTGGGATGATGAAAATGTTCTGGAAATAGTGGCGCAGCATCGAGAATAGCCTTCATGCCCCTGAATTGTACAGTTAAAAAATGGCAAGAAAAAAAAACAACGCTCAGGCCCTCCACTGGCCAGTGTTGCTCATTGGTTAGAGCATCCACCTGTTCCCTGGAGGGTCTCTGGTTCCATTCCCGGTCAAGGACACGTACTGGGGTTGCAGGTTCCATCCCCGCCCCAGGCAGGGCCTGTGCAGGAGGGACCCGATCCACGTGTGTCTCTCTCACTGTTCTCTCTCCCCACTCCCTCCCTCTCAAAAAATAAATGAAAAAAAAACACCCTTCTGGGGTGAAGATTTTAAAAAGAAAATCTCAGGCTCCTCTTGGAGCCTCCAGGGGGTCTTGGCGGGTCGCCGCTGCCTGTGCGTTTGCAGAGCCTCTGGCTGCCCCCCGGCTTTGGGAGAGGCGCCCGCCCCCGGGCCTGGCTTGGCCGAGGCCACCTGTGCGCCCGGCGGCTCCTGCTCCGCGGGGGGCGCTCCTGACAGTTCGCACCGCGGGCGGAGCCCGGGTGTCTGTGGAGCGCCCTGCACCTGACGTGGGCATGTCCTTTTATGGCGCTCGCCTGCTCTGGGCGAGTGGAAAGATAAATACCTTCTCAGAGAGCAGATGCCAACCGCCCCGGTCCCCGGCCTGCACAGCTGCCAGGCGCGTGGGAGAGGGCTCTGTGCGGGCAGGTGCCGCGCCGGGTTAGCCGGAGGATGGACCTCGGGGCGGGGCGGGGCCCCCGCAGACAGCACGGGCCGGAGCCGGGGTCCTGTCGCGGGAACCAGCAAGTCTGGGGCCCTCCCCGAGCGCCTGCCTGCTCGCCCGGCCCTGAGGTTTAACGAGACCGAGGTGAAGGCGCCTGGTGCCTCCATAGACTCGCCTGCCTCTGGCCTGTGGGCGCTGCAGCGGCCCGGGCTCCCCGAGGGTCCTGGGAGCCTGGAAGGTATGGCTGGGGGTGGGGGTGGGGGTGGTGATGTGATTGGAGGGATTCTGGACGGACCGATGCACAGGGGGCTCCCTGGGCTCTGAGGGAGAACCAGCCCTCTCCATCTCGGGGGCGGCCGCCTCCCTCTCGTGTGTAGATGTGTGGGCGCCCCGTCCCGTGCCCCGCCTCCTCTTCTCTGTGCGCGTACGTCTGTCTCCTCTCTTCCGTAACGGACACCAGTCCTTGGGTCAGACACTCAACTCCTGCAGGACCTCACCTTAGCTCATGACATCCACAACGACCCTGTTTCCCAATCATCGTACTTTTTGAGGTTCCAAGAAGGACCTGAATTTGGGGAGGGCACACCCTTCAACCCTGTCAGCGTCCCTGCTTGCTGCGGGAATGAGGGAGGGAGCGAGGACTGGAAAAGCCGTCCGTGTGGGTGCAGAAGACGTTGGTGGAGGGTGGGATGGGGGGCTCATGAGGGCTCCGGGGTCATTTCCTCTTCCCCAGCAGGCCACTGGCCTCTGCGCCTGCACCCAGCGCCCTGGCCACCTCCTGACCTGGCCGGCTTTCGGTGGCAACGTGACGTTGACTTCAGGCAAAGCCACGACATGGGGGGGGGGGGGGCTCTCTGCTTCCTTCCTGCCCAGGGTCTCACACTCCCTTCACTTCCTCCCTTCCCTTGCAGCCAGGAAAGGAGGTGGAGGTGGCTCGGCTCGGTGGTCTTGGGCAAGTCGGCTCCCTTTGTCGAACCCTAGCCTCATATGCCAGTGAAGGAGACGGGGGTGGGGTGGGGAGAGGGGGGGGGCGGGTGTTGCCCTGAAGGTCTCTGGTGGCCGATGATCATTTCCATTTTACTGCTGAGAAAATGAGGGGCAAGGAAAGCCTGCCTTCGGGGCCCACTGGAGGTGGGACTCACATCCAGATGCCCGCCTTCCCAGCTTGTCCGTCATTAGGCCTCTGGCACCTCCTGCAGGAAGTCCTCCGGGATTCGCCTGAACCGTGTGTTTCCTTGGGTCTTTACTGTGCTGTGGGTGCGACATGAAGTCACAAATACTAGCCTGCTGTTCAGATGGTGCACAGTTGTCTGTGTGTGTGTGTGTGGGGGGGAGACAGGGACCAGGGTGCGTGTGTGTGTGTGTGTGTGTGTGTGTGCTTTCTCTGTCTTCCTTTCCTCTCCCTCTCTGAACAGGCAGGAGATATCTGGTTGGGGTATCGCTCTGTGCCCTCCAGTGCAGCACCCACCACAGGGCTCACGACACCGTGTGTGGACCAGCCTTAAAGTGCCCAAACCGGTTTGGCTCAGTGTATAGAGCGTCGGCCTGTGGACTGAAGGGTCCCAGGTTCGATTCCAGTCACATCCCCAGTGTGGGGTGTGCAGGAGGCAGCTGATCAATGTTTCTAACTCTCTATCCCTCTTCCTTCCTCTCTGTAAAAAATCAATAAAATATATTTAAAGAAAGAAAGAAAAAACATACACAGAGGATTAAACACCAGGTGAACGACTAAAAGCAAAAAAAGAAAAAGAAAAAGAGGTCTGTATTCTTTCAACAGATGCCAGAAACGCATTTGATAAAGTCCAGCCACATCCATTCCTCTTAAAAACCCGGGGAGGGCGGGCGAGGCTCAGATGTCGCCCATAAAGAACATCCCCACCGGCAGGCGTGATCCTGGTTCACAGAGAAGCGCTCCAGCAGCGGCTTTCAGTGTCTGCGGAGCCTGGCTCCCTGCTGGGTCGGGGAGGGATTACGGATCCTTCAGCCTCCGAAGACCGGATCCTTCAGCCTCCGAAGACCGGATCCTTCAGCCTCCGAAGACCGGGCTCTGGGGGTCCTCCCTTGAATGCCGCTCCCGCATCGCATCGCTGTGAAGCCGCGCTCCGGGGCGGGCGAGGGCAGGAGCCGCCGGGATGGAGCACGGCTCAGGGAAAGCAGGGCGCACACGGACGTCTTCAAGTGGAATTGCGTTCGTCTTAGGTTTCCAGAGAGGCGCCCCGAGAAGTAACAGGACAGGGGTGGCCCCCACATGGCTGTGCACCATGTGGATGGGGAACCGTCGTTTCTGCTCCGGCCCAGGGACCCCGGCCTCGGCACAGTGTTCGTCCCCGGGGATGGCAAGGCCTCAGGCCCTGTCAATCCAGGTGCGGGGAGAAACCCGAGGAAGAGGCGGGTCCCCGCGAGGTCAGGCGGAGGTCAGGCTGGTGAGGCCCTCCCGGTGGAGAATCCATTGAAATGCATTGAAATGTGATGAGCAGGTGGGAGAACGGTAAGGAACGACAGAAAGCTCAGGGCATCAGTCCAGCAAACACGCACCTGCCGGGCCCCGCTGCGAAGGAAGCCGCCAGAAGACACCGGTCCGGAAACTGCAAGAGGATGTGGACGTGGAAGTCGTGGCTGATGGTGGCAGTTGAACCGTTTCAGCGAGCGCACTGGAAAATCTCGGTGAGAGGTTCAGAGCGCCTGAGCGGCTGGTTTATTTTTTCACCCGAGATGATTCACACGAAACGGCGGTTAAAGATAACACCTCCTGCCCGGCCGGTGTCCCTCCCTGGTTGGGCATCGACCTATGAACCCGGAGGTCACGGTTCGATTCCCGGATTGTGGGCTCGATCCCCAGCGAGGAGCATGCAGGAACGGCCCAGCGGGGGTTCTCCCTCATCACTGATGTTTCTCTCTCTCCCTTTCCCATCCCCTCTCTGAGACCCAGAGAAACGCCTTCTTAAACATGCGTCTCTCTACACGATCTGCGAAACGGCAGACGATACGGACACCCGATCGCCTCTGTGTTAAGTGTGCTTTGCGGGTAGGTGTGCTGTGTAAGTCAGGAGAACCCGGTAAACACGGAGGGAGTTGTGGGCACAAAATGATGGGGCCACTTGGGCAGTGGCCCCGGCAGTGTTTCCGTAACGACACACTTGGTATCGGGCGGCCGAGGGTCGGCGGTAAACAGTCCTCTCTGCACCCTTGTCTGCACGCTGCTCCCCACAGACAACCGCGGGGGCCAGTGTCTGCGTCCATTTCTCTGCATAGATGAGCATGTATTTTTGCAAAGGAACCCGCTAATAGCTGCCACCTTGTGCACCTGCTTGTTTTGTTGTTGGCGTTAATCCTCACCGGGCACGTTTTCCCCCCGTTGATTTTCAGAGAGAGTGGAAGGGAGGGAGCAGGGAAGGGACACACACACACACACACACACACACACACACACACACACACGGATTCCCCTCAACCAGGACGGGGAACAAACCTGCAACCCAGGTGCATGCCCCCGACTGGGAATCAAACCCGAGAGAGACCCGCAGGGCGGGGCTGATGCTCCGGCCGCTGGGCCACCCAGGCCAGGGCTGCATCTGCTTTTTTGACTTAAGAATTTGTAAGTCCTGCTGAAACCGGTTTGGCTCAGTTGATAGAGCGTGGGCCTGCAGACTGAAGGGTCCCAGGTTTGATTCCGGTCAAGGGCATGTACCTTGGTTGTGGGCACATCCCCAGTAGGGAGTGTGTGCAAGAGGCAGCTGATTGGTGTTTCTCATCGATGTTTCTGACTTTCTATCCCTCTCCCTTCCTCTCTGTGAAAAATCAATAAAATATCTTTAAAAAAAATTCGTGGTCCTGGAGGTGGTCCTCTGTCGGTCCATGTGGATTGCCCGGGCTCTTTAAGGATGGGCTTCTGAGCATTCGGCTCCCAGAAGTCCCATTGCTTATCCAACGGCTGGCTCCCTTTAGCCCGGCGTTTCTGATTTCAACAGCGGAGCATTGGGAGCACACAGTGCTGCGGAAGGCACCTGGGACCTGGGTTTCTGTGCAGATAGACTCGGTCTGAGGGATAATTCCCCGAACTAGCGTAGCTGCCATCCATCTCCATCCAGGTAGGGCCAGTTCGCACGCCCGCTTGGGGTGTAAGTGCGAGGCCGTGGTTTTTAACCTCAAAACCCCAGGCCAGGGAGAGCTTTTAAGTAAAACGAAAATCAGGAGAAAACCATGTGAGAGCCTTTTTCTACCGCAAAGGCGGCTCGGGCGGCTCCTGGCACAGCTGGGGGAGGACACCAGGTTGCGATGCGAGGCGGCTGGAAGACTCCTTGCTGGCGGGGGGGGGGGGGGGGGGGGGGGGAGAAGGGGGAGGGGGGGCAGCCTTGCCCTCCGCCACCCTCCTGTCCGTCACAGTTTCACTGGCACTTGTAAATTGCGAAATAACGTTGCCAAGGAAGGACGTTATTTTAGAAAGAGTCGCCGTTCACAGATGTTCCCAGGGCTGGTGGGGTGCGGGCGGGGCGCAGCGGTGACAGAGCTGCAGTTTGGGAGGATGGAAAAGTTCTGCGCGTGGATGGCGCTGTTGGTTGCACAACAGTGTGAATGTGCTTAATGCCACCGAGCTGTGCACTTTTCTTTTGGGGGTGCAGGCGCGGAGCCGGCTGGTCCGACACCCACGGTTTTTTAAATCGGGAGGGATATCTCCAAGGCCTCCCATGAGAAGCAGGGGGTCCCCAGCCACACACCAGCCCCCCAGCCCAGGGTGTTAGAGCTGGGAAGAGACATCCCTGTAGCTTCAGGCTGTAAAACCCAGCAGGGGTGGTGGCTGAGTGACTCGCAGGCTGCTGGAGTCCCAGGTGTTCCTCTTAAAGGGCCAGCCCATGAATTTACACAGCCTCCACTTCCTCTGAGCCCCAGTGCCAGGCAGCGGCTTTGGGGGAATCCAGGGACCTATGGGGAGGAACTGTATCATCTGGCGTTTGGGCAGGAACTCCGGGGCCGCTTCCTCACAGACGGGGGTGCTCGCAGGGGTCGCTGTTCCTGTCCTGGGACCTCCCCCATCACAGAGCTGACTGGCAGCCACACCTGAGCTCCCATCCGTGTGTAAGCTGTGCCCTTAAACGTGGTCAGGAACATTTGTGTTACGTGTTATCTGCCACACACACAGAAGGGCTGCCATTCGGGATAGCCATCCTCTCATGAACAAAGCGGCGCTAAGGAGCAAGGAGGGTCTCCTCCAAGAACGAGACAAGAATGAATGGGGCTGCCAAAACCGGTGTGGCTCAGTGGGTAGAGCGTCGGCCTGCGGACTGAAGGGTCCCGGGTTCGATTCCAGTCAAGGGCATGTGCCTTGGTTGGGGGCACATCCCCAGAAGGGGGTGTGCAGGAGGCAGCTGATGGATTTTTCTCTCTCATCGATGTTTCTAACTGTCTATCTTTCTCCCTTCCTCTCTGTGAAAAATCAATAAAATATATTTAAGAAAAAAGAATGAATGGGGCTGCTGAACGGCTGGCCCCAGTCACATGTGGCTGTCATTTCGCCTTGAACTAAGAGGGCCTGGCGGTGACCTGCTCCCGGGGGTGGGGAGACGGCGGGCTGGTGGTGGAGTGGTTCCCAGAAAGGAGCTGGGGCTGGGCCTTCAGGGCCTCGAGGTCCCATCTCTGACCCCCGTCCCAGCGGCCGGGCCACCCTGGCTGTCGCCCCTCTCTGTCTCCGGCCGGAGGTTTCCGGGCCCGGCTCGGGGGAGACCGCAGGCCTCGGCGTTCCTGTGACCTCCCCGTGGCTCCCCCAGGTGTGTGCCTCTGCAGGCCGGGTCCCAGCGCAGCCAGGCCGGCCCGGCGAGGAGTTTCCGTTTGACTCACTGTTGTCGAGCGGGGCCAGGGCTTGCCGGCTCTCAGGCACCACGAAGGCCGGGCCGGTGCGGCTCCCTGCGAGGGCGGGCGCGGGCGGGCGCGGGCTCCCCCCCGAGAAACGCTGCTTTTGAACAGGCTCCGGACGGAACTTTTCTGCTTTCACTCAAGTTGAGAAAATAATAGCTCACCCAACACCCCACTTAGAAAAAAAGAAAGGACGCCTGGCCGGGCAGCTCAGTCGGTTAGAGCGCCGTCCCAGGCTGCCACAGTTGTGGGTTCGATCCCCAGTCAGGGCACATACAGGAAGCAACCAGTGAATGCATCCGTAAGTGGAACAACAGCGGGATGTTTCTCTCCCTGTCCCTCTCTCTCGAGTCCATAAAATAAAATAAAAAAACATTGCTACTTAAAGAATCTAACACCAACCCACACCGAGTCTGTGTGTCCAGCCTGGGATCAGGACTCGGCAGCGCCAGGCGGACAGAAGGATGCCGGCACCTCCTTGTGCAAGGCCCGGAGACCTCCATCTTCCAGGGGCTGCGGTCCCCGGTGCCCGGGACCGATCTTGGTCCCGCCGCCTCCTGACCCTGGCAGAGCCTGCGCACAGGCGGACGGAGCTGCACGCGCCCCCGAGGACGCCCAGGGGTGCCGCGAGCTCGCCGGGGAATCGGAGCCGCCTCCCGGGTGAAGCCGTGCTCCGACCCTGGACTCTGTCCCAAGAGGTCCTTGGTCGAGGCGGGGGAGGCAGCTGTCACCGTGCGCGGCCACTCAGAGCAGGTGGGAGGCGGGAGCTCTGCTCCACCGGCAGGGCCCGCGGCCAGGCCCCCTGAGCGACGGGCAGCCGATGGCCTCTCCGGGTCCCCGTGGTCCAGAGCATGACAGGGACAGGCCGAGGCGCTGCCCCGGCCCCGAGCCCGCCGTCCCCCACCCCCCCTCCGGGCGCCGAGGCACAGTGTGTGCACCGGCCATGTGTTTGACAGTCCTCCCCGCATCCAGTCGCCAGATGGTCTAAACAACCCGTCAGCGGTATGGTATGCAAATATTTCCCGTCATTATCATGGAGCTGCCGTGTTGACAGTAACGAGGATGAGGAATTACTGGGAGCATCTCGCCATCAAGAGCCAGTCGGGGTGCAGGCAGGGCTGCAAGGCCGGCCCTGCGTCGTGGAGGGGACAGCGTTCGGGGCACGCATGGCCACCTCCCGCCTGGACTCGGCCTCCCTCAGTGACCCCGGGGAGCACTCCCTTTGAGCCCTTAGCAAGGACAACACGTGCTGTTCATCATGACCAAGGTGACGTTTTCCCCTTTGGTGAGAGCGAATTGCCCCCTGCCCGCTATTTCCCTTTTGCTTTGCCTACCAAGAAGCACACAGCGGAGACTTTCACATGTAATTGTATTTTTAAAAAATATATTTTATTGATTTTTTTACAGAGAGGAAGGGAGAGAGATAGAAAGTCAGAAACATCGATGAGACAGAAACATCGATCAGCTGCCTCTTGCACGCCCCCTACTGGGGATGTGCCCGCAGCCAAGGTACATGCCCCTGACCGCATCGAACCTGGGTCCTTTCAGTCTGCAGACCGACGCTCTATCCACTGAGCCAAACGGGTTTTGGCTGTGATTGTATGTTTTAACTCATTTGCTTGTAGATTGTCCTCAGGCGCATATCGGTAGAGGCTTCCATCTGCCTCCGAGGGTTCTTTCTTTCTTTACCCGTCTGGCCTCTCGGGAGGGGAAGCTGTGTTGGAGGCCTTCGGAAGCAGGTCGGGCGAATAACATGAAGAAGCTCCTATCGGGAGCTTCGTGTGTGACTGCGGGCTGCAGGACTGGTCTCCGGCCGCTGTCCTGGAGTTACCACGCACAGGGTGCTAGCAGGGCCCCGATTCGGTGTAGGCCTAATTCTCCCATGGATCCCTCAACACCAGACATGCGGTCACGGTTTGGTGAGTGTGCTGGGACAGGCGGTGCTAGCCGCTGTAACGAACAGTCCCCGGTTTGCAGTGGCTCCTGGCAGTAAAGACTTGTCTCTCTCGTCGTTGGGTGCTCCGGCTGCGGCCTCCACAGGCGGCTCACGGACCCGAAATCCTTTCCTTTTGTGTTTGTGCCCTCCCGGGGCTCCCTCTGGGTCTTCCACTGGATCTGGGCTGTGGGGGATTATTTGGGGCGTTTAGGGAGGGGCCAGTCCTGGAAGGGAGAGGTGTGCATTCCCGCTATGGTCACACAGCCCCTCCCGGAGCCCAGGGGCTCACTGTCCTGTAGGAAGAGGACCTTGGACCGAGCCGGACCGCCCCAGGGCAGGTGAGGAAGGACTGGACAAGGGTGGGAAGGACAGAGAAAGGATAGAGGGCTCCTAGGAGACAGGGGTGAGGGGTCCAGGTGTGTGTGTGTGCCTCGATCTACAGCACGGCATGCGGACGTCGTTCAAAAACGGTAGCATTGCAGGGTGTCGGCGTTGACGCCAAGGCTCTCAGAAGTCCAACCCCCTTGTACAGGTGGGGACACTGAGGCCCAGCGAGGTGAGCCCGCTCGGCGTCAGCCCGCGGGAGCCCGGCCTCGGCCCCCACACCGGGATCGCTTCACCGCGCCCGGGCGTGCACGCCCCACTCCGGACGGGGCGACGGACGGACAGTCCAGTGGCGGGCAGCTCGGGTCGGTCCGCCGATGGCCCGGTTGGATCCCGGGAGGAAGGCCCCCAGCCTTCAGGGCAGCCCTGGAAACGGCCCACAAGGCTTGACGTCAGCATTCATTCCGCTGGGATTTGGGGTGCGGAAAACTATCCCTCCGGCTCGTTCGGGCACCGCTTTCTCTTGGTGGCTCCCCCGGGAGCATGTGCAAGTTCTCGGTCAGTGTCGCCTTAGGCCAGTGATCGGCAAACTGCGGCTCCCGAGCCACACGCGGCTCTTTGGCCCCTTGAGTGTGGCTCTTCCACAAAATACCACGGCCTGGGGGAGTCTATGTTGAAGAAGCGGCGTTAGAAGAAGTTTAAGTTTAAAAAATGTGGCTCTTCAAAGAAATTTCAGTCGTTGTCCTGTTGACATGTGGCTCTGCTGACTCATGAGTTTGCCGACCTCTGTCTTAGGAGGAAGACAATCCCGGCCAGCCTGACCGGCTGTGACCGGCCGTCTGCTCCCAGACTCCCCAGCTTAAGCACAGCCGTTCTGTTGAGTCATGTGCGCGGTGGCGGCTTGGACAGCATCCGGGACCGCTCGCTGCTCCCCTGCTCCCCGGGGCGGCCTGGGCTGTGTCCAGGGGGGCTGTTGGCGGGGGCGGTGGTCCCCCTCCGTACCCCATCGCCCGCAGGCTTCTCACCGCTGTCTGGGCTCCATGGAGTTGGACTTCTCACCTGCAGCGGCTCCCCCAGAGGAAAACCACAGGAGCACTCGTCTCCTCCCCCCCCGTTTTGTTTCCCCGGCCAGTGTTGCTCAGTGGTCGAGCACCCGCCTTTTTAATGGAGTGTTTAGCAGTCAGAGTGTTTGTAGTAAAATGCACGTAACGGAACGCCCACCACTGTCGCTCTTCTTAAAGGCGCGGTTCCGCGGCGGCCGGTGCCGTCCGTCCCGGAACGCTGTTGTCATCTTGTAAAACGGACACTCTGTCCCCATGAAACGCGAACGTCACCCCCCCCCCCCGCCCCTTTCCGCCCCGTCGGCGGGATCCTCTGGGCCCTCAGTACGCGGAGTCGCACCGGGCTGCTCTTGCGTCTCGTTTCTTTCTCTCGGGCTAGAGCAGCGGTCGGCAAAGTCCTGAGTCAGCAGAGCCACATGTCAGCAGCACAACGATGGAAACTTCTGTGGAGGGCCACATTTTAAAACCGTAATCTTCTTCTAACGCCGCTTCTTCAACCTAGACTCGCCCAGGCCGTGGTGTTTTGTGAAGAGCCACACTCCAGGGGCCAAAGAGCCGCGTGTGGCTCGCGAGCCGCGGTTTGCCGACCACGGGTCTAGTGCCCTTAAGGGTCACCCATGAGATAGGATTTCCTTTCTCTTCAGGGCTGCATCGTATACCTGGGGGCAGCTGGAGGCCACACCCCGTTGATCCACTCTCCCTCGATGGACACACACACGCACACACACACGCACACACACATGCACATACACACACGCACACACACACATGGGCGTTTCCCCGTGTCCTGCTGAGAACGTGGGCGCTCGTGTGCTAATACCCGTCCGACCCCCTGCCTTCCCGAGACCCCTCCGCTGTGTCCCAGGGCTTAGGCCAGATGGGGTTCCCAGGCCGTGGCTCACGGTGTAGGGGTGTCACCAAAGCCACCGTCCGCCGCAGCCACGCCGGGGGGTATCCGCAGACGCACCCGGCGGACCCTAGCACCGGCCTGTCCGAGGCCTGGCCCCACCCCAGGCGCCCCGGACCCCAGGGGCCCTCGGACAAGCCCTGCCCAGCGCCCTCGGCCCTCCCCCGGGGAGGCTGCCGGGATGGCGGCTGCGCCTCCCGTTACATAATCTGTTATTCCGCGCTGCACCAGCCCCTTACTTGTCAGAAGTTTCTGGAAGCCAGCTGTAGGAGCTCCAGGCAACTGGGGGGTTGGGGGGGGTGCTGCCTCTCCCTCATAGTATTAGTCACTCTGTACTCGGCTAAATTTAACTTTTTATCATCCAAATGATATTTTTGTGGGCTCAGGGTTTTACATAATGCTACCAACTGCCGCGGGCTGGGCACGCCTCCATGGCGTTAGGCGTGTGTGTGCCCGTGGGGGGGTGTCTCCCCGTGAACTTCTGCACGCACAGGGGAGCCTGGCTCCGCTCGCTTCGCTTCCCGCCGTGCACTCCGGGGCCGGGCCTCGGCTCCCTCGGGCTCTGCTTTGCCCCTCGCAGGCCCTGGGGGATGTGGGGGGGGGGGGAGAAAACATCGCTCTGACAGTGTCTAATGGCCCCGCTAATGCTTCCTCCTCGCTGGAGGCTCCCCGCCCTGGTCTCCAGGGTTCCCTGTGGCTTCCCTCCGGCTCCGGAGCGCGGAGGGAGTCCGTGCAGAGTGTCTTCGAGAAAGCAGAGAGAAGGATCTGGAAGGGGGGGCGTAGGCAGGAGAGGAACTGGCCGGCCCATGGTGTGGGGTCCCAGATGCCAGTGGGGGGCCGGTGCAGGGGACCTGGCCTCTCCGTGGGGTGGGGGGTCCTGGAGCAGCCACTCCCCCTTCCTCCCAGCGGCTCAGACACTGCAGCACTCGGGGTGTCACCCAGGGGTCCCCTGTGTTCTCCACCGCACCTGGGGGGAGACCGAGGGGCGAGGCAGCAGCCACGGAGCGTTCGCTGGCTCGTGCGCTCTCCGAGGCCCTTCCGTGGCGCGCGTGACTGTGCTCTGTGACAGGACAGGAAACTGAGTCCCGGCACACGGATGTTGCTCGAGGCCATGGCACATGTCAAACCCTGTCCGCTCCCAGGGCCCCCCCCCTCCCCGAAGGCTGTCTCCAGTATAGAGCCGGTGTGGACTGTCGCCAGGAGGGGGGCTGGGTGATGGGGAACAGGGACGGGAGAGGCTCGTGCTCGCCCTGCACCCTTTACCTTTTTAAAAACGCAGGTGTATCCCTCGTCTGTTATTTTATTGAAAAATCTGGAACGCCTAGGTCTATACCCCAAATAATTGAAAGCATACGTCCACACACACAAAAAGTGTCCTCAGCCCTGGTGGGTGGGCTCAGTGGTTAGCGCACTGGCCCGCGCACCGAAGGGTCTCGGGTTCAATTCCTGGTCAAGGGCACTCGCCTGGGTTGCAGGGTCGATCCCTGGCCCCAGCCCCGGTGCGCGTGGAGGCAGCCCAGCGCCGTGTCTCTGTCACATCAACGTTCCTCCTTCTCTGGCCTCTTCCCCCCCCCCTCTCTGAAAGTCAATGGGAACAACACCCCTGGGTGAGGATGAAAAGGAACACACAGGCCTTGCATATACGTGTTTACAGCAGCACAACCCACAACAGCCCCCACGTGGGAACAGCCCCCGTCTGCACCCACGGAAGACTTGCTAAGGGGGTCCATCCGCACAGAGGAATATTTCTCAGCCGTGAAAAGGAACGGGCCCTGACCCCCGCTGCTGCGTGGCTGAACCTTGAGAACAGGATGCTGCCTGAGACGCCGGGCACAGAGCAGACACACGTATGATCCCTTTGATAAGACGTGTCCAGCCCTAGCCGGTTTGGCTCGGCGGATAGAGCGTTGGCCTGCGGACTGAAGGGTCCCAGGTTCGATTCCGGTCAAGGGCATGTACCTTGGCTGCGGGCACATCCCCAGTAGGGGGCGTGTGACGGAACTCCAGCGGGCGGCGCTGTGCGGGGAAGTGAGATTTGTCCGTAGCAGAGCTTGTCCGGACCCTCCCTTGTCCCCCCCCCCGAAAAGGTAAATATGGGGAGTGATGGGTGTGCCCCCTGAGGATGGGGGGAGTCTCTTCAGGATGTGTATCGATGGCAAGTCGTCACATTATGCACGTCCAACTGTGGAGCGTCCCCCCAAAATGCACGCACACTGTAACAGCGGGTGGCCCGATTTTGACAATGAAGTGCGTTTTAATAAACACTGCCTTCACAATTCCTCCAAGTCCTGTAAACATTATGTGGGACACCCTATCTATTCAATTTTATTACAACACTAGAGGCCGATGCACGACATTTGTTCAACAGGAGGCCTTCCTTTCCCCGGCACCTGGGTCCCAGGCTTCCCTTGCAGCCCTGGCTTCATCTGGAAGGTCATCTGGAAGGACGTCTGGTATAATTAGCATATTATGCTTTTATTATAGATTAGAGGCCCGGTGCATGAAATTCGTGCACAGGGAGGGGGGTTGCCTCAGCTTGGCCTACACTCTCTCCAATGTGGGACCACTGGCTCCTAACCACTCACCTGCCTGCCAGCCTGATTCCCCTAACTGCTCTCCCTTGCTGCTGGCCCTACTGTTCTCCCCTGCTGGCCTGGTCCCCCTAACTGCTCTCCCCTGCCTACCTGATCGCCTCTAACCTCCTCTGCTTTGGCCCCGCCAGTATGGCTTTGTCGGGAAGGATGTCCGGAAGGATATCCGGAAGGTCGTGCGGCAGGTGTTTAGTCTAATTAGCATATTACCCTTTTATTAGTATAGGTAGTACAATATTCCAATTATAATTCAATACAATGGGGGGCGTGAAGGAATAAAATGTGGTGTTTTTTTTGGTTCCCGGTAAACAGCAAAACACGTGTGTTCCTTAGTATCAGGACCGCCCCTCTGCATGACTCCCCAGCGAGCACAAACCTCCGTACAGAACCGGGTTCTGCTTTGTCTCACGTCCCCTGCAGGGAGCGGGCTGATTTGCTTCTGGCCCCTCGTGTGTGGAGTCACCTGGCAGTGTCTCCTAGTTTATTCCAGCCATGTTCCGCCCCCCCCGCCACCGCCGCCTTCCTCCCGCCCCCCCCCCCCAGCTGCTCCCTCCCTCAGCGGACTCCTCGCTCACTTTTCGTACTAGAGACGCCTTCGTCAGAACAGTTGCTCCCCTGTGCACACCTGTACCTCCCACAGGGATCTGCCTTTTCCCTCGGCCCCGCCCACCTCGTTCTGCGGCCGTGAGTCAGCCAGTCGGCGTGGACCTTCTCACCCAGGGGCGGGGCCGGCTGCCGCCTTGGTTGGTGTGTTCCGGGGCCAACCCTAACCTCTAACGGGGAGACTTGCAGGGACCTCGCAGAGGGGTCTGGGGGTTGTGGTGAAGCTAAGAAACCGCGTGGAGAAGCCGTGCAGAGCAGGGTGTGTGTGGGGAGCTGGGGTTTTGGGGTGGAGGGAGAGGCGCGTGGGTCCGTGTGTGTCAGGGCTGTTGGGGCCGTGGCAGTGGCTGTGGCCGTGGCTGTGGCCGTGGCTGTGGCTGTGGCTGTGGCCGTGGCCGGGAGGGGCAGGCGCAGGGCTGAGGCGGGGCTGGATTCCCGCGGGCCCGGCCCGGCCGGTGAGGAGTCTGCAGAACTGGCGGTGACTCCGGGAGTGGCATGTGGGCTGGCGGGCGGTGGCGGCTGTGAAAGCCGTCCCTGTGCTCCCGGCGGTGCTGGCAGCCACACCTCCCACGGCTGCGCCTCCCTTCTCACCTCCCCGATTAGACGCTCCCTCCCCCGAACTCGCACTGTCTGTCCTCGCTCGGTCTGTCCTCACTCGCAGTTCATCGCTGCTGTAGTCTGCAGCCACCGGTGGGTCCCCCTCTTCCACCTGGTGGGCACAGCCGGGCCCGGACCCCCGGCAGCTGGCCTCGCCCTGGAGGAGGTGGCTGTGGATTGGGAGTTTCTGGAACAGTCCCTGCTCCTGCAGCTCCCAGGGGCTGCCTTCTGGTCCTGGTCCCTGGAAAGGCCTCCGGAGGGGCTGCCTGCGTCCCGGACAGGAGCAGGGGCTCGCGTGGCCAGACAGACAAGAATGTGGGGGGCTGCCTGCGTCCCGGACAGGAGCAGGGGCTCGCGTGGCCAGACAGACAAGAATGGGGGGTGGGGGCTGCTGACCTGGGCCACGTGCAGACGGCCCGGGCGTCTCTGTGGGAACCGGGGCGGCGGACCTCCTGCCATCTGAGGCTGTTGGCACCCGCACTCCCCGGAGACCCACGCCCGGACCTTCTCGGTTGTGGGTGCTCCTCTGGCTCCGGGTTTGCAGGCACGCGCTGCCGGGTGCAGGGGGCTCATGGGAAGGCGGGAGTCCGTCATTTGCTTCACCCCACGATGCTGACCGTGACCTGCCCTGGGCACCCCAGCTGCTGACCCCAATGCCGGGCTACTTCTCCCCCCCCCTTCCACCTGCCTCCCTGAGGCAGCCAGAGCCCCGCCGTTCCCGAGGGGCTGAGGCTGAGCTGGGAGCTGGGAAACCAGCTGTCAGAAACCCCGCCCCCACCCCCTGCCTGTGCCGGGTGTTGGAGGTGCTTCCCGGGGTCCTGTGTCCGGTCCTCCAGGCACGTCCACGTCCCCGGGCCCTGGCATTGCTCAGGGCGAGGCCCGGCTTTGGCGTTTCCGGGGGGGGGTGGGGGGTTGGCGCCGCGCGGTCAGAGCGCCCAGGAGTCTCACCGCCCACCCGCGGGCTTCTCCCCGCAGGATGCCGGCCCAGTGTCCTGGTCCCCGACACCCTTCTGTGGGCCTCCTCAGCCGAGCCATCCCGCCTGGGACACCGAGGGAGCCTTCTCCCGCAGACCCGCAGGTAAGGACCGCCGGCTTTGGAGTTTGGGGGTGCTTCCTTCCTACCTCTGACTTTCTCTGGTTACCCCGGGGCGGAGCGGATTCGTCCATCCGCCTTAGACATTGACGCTCCTCCCCGAGAAGGGAGGTCGGTGTTCCGTCCACAGAGGTCGCCTCCACGGTCCATCTCGGCTCCGGCCAGGGTGCCCGGCGCCTCCCTCCTCCCGGCTCCCCTGGCTCCGCCTCGCCTCCCCTCCCCAGCCAGCGGGGCAGGACAGGCGTGGGGGCTCCCGACCTCCGCCGTGGGCGGGAGCTGGCGGTGACCGAGCGTGGCAGGCGTGGCTGGCGACACGGAAAGGCCGTGCGTGTTTTTGCGTGACTGGCTCCCCAGAGGAGGAGCTGAGGGGATGAGGCAGAGATGCTCTGGGGGTCCCGGGGCCTCGGGACTAGAGGTGGGATTTCGGGGGCTTACTTGCTCTTTCTGTCCCTCTGCTCCGAGGGAGGAGCGGGAGCCCCGTCCCCCTTGTCCATCCCGGGCCATCTCACTCCCGCGTCTCAGGCCCAGGCCTCCCCCGGCCCGGTGTCACCCAGGCCTTGGGCAGAGCCGAGAGGGCGATGCGTTTCCTTCCCAAACTCCCGGAACCTCCTCCCTGTGTGCTGGCCGGCCAGACTGAGCTTAGGGGGCCCAGGAGGGAGGTCCCCCTGGGAAATTACCAGCAGGGCGCGAGGCAGGGTGGGAGGGGGGACGTGCCGGCTGGGCTGAGCCACACGGTGCCGTTTCACACGAGGAAGCCGAGGCTCCGAGATGCCGAGGCCCTGGCTCGGGGTCACAGGCGGGCGAGTGCTGGGCCGGGGACTGGCCCCCAGGACCGGACGCACATGCGCGGGGCCCGGCTTACTGACCCAGCCCGGACTGCCCCGTGGGGGGCGTGCCCAGCCTCCGGTGGTCGGGCTTCAGGGGGTCCGGTGCCGCTCTGGCCCCCCTTCCCGCCCTCCAGGAGCCGGCCGCACCCCGGGCCCCTCCGCCCCGCTCTCCGCCTGGTTCCCCGCTGGCCGGAGGCCTGTGTCCGTCTCCGAGTGCTCATCCTCTTCGGTTGCCGCGAACGGGCCTCGGGTGCGAAGGGGGGACGGGGCTGCCTTGTACGTTTGCGTTTTGTGTTCATTACTCTCCAAGGGGGTGTCTCGGCGGAGAGGGCGGTGTGGGGCGGCTGGCTGGGCCCCGAGGTGACCGCTGGGCGGTGGGGACTTGTCTGACTGGGGCTCCTGCCGGCACCAGCACCCCGTGCTCCAAGGGCCTCCTCCTGCTGAGCCTCTGCTTCCGGCCCCCTCTTCTGTGGAGGAGGGTTCTCCCCTCCCTCCAAGCTGCCTCCCAGACCGGGTCCCAGGGGGCGGGGACAGAGGATGACCTCGCCGCCCATCTTCCTGGGGGACAGAAGGTCCTCGCCCAGCATTCCTCAGTGCACGCGCTGATCCAGCAGCTGTTCACGGACCCCCGGTACCTGAACCCCCAGTACCTTTCGGAGGGTTCCAGGAGCTGAGACGCAGCTGTGGATCCAACAGACCAGTCCCTGCGGGGGAGACCTGGGGGGGCCCAGCGCTCTCTCCGCTCCTCACCTCTGCCCTTGGCTTAGGCCCGTGGTCGGCAAACTCATTAGTCAATAGAGCCAAATATCAACGGTACAGCGACTGAAATTTCTTTGGAGAGCCAAATTTTTAAACATAAACTTCTTCTAATGTCACTTCTTCAAAATAGACTCGCCCAGGCCGCGGTATTTTGTGGAGGAGCCACACTCAAGGAGCCAAAGAGCCGCAATTTGCCGACCACGGGCCTACTCTGTTCAGAGTCCCGGCTTCCCGCTTCTCACCTCTGCCCAGCCCCGGAACACGGCGGGCCCCAGTGGGGAAGTCAGGGTCACCCCAAAATGCCGCTGAGCTCCTCCTAGGAGGTGGGGGCCGTGCTGGGCCGCCGATGGCGAGACTCACACAGCGGAGAGGCTGAGGGTGGGATTCTCCCATCGCCTCTGCAGGGCAGAAGGAGCCGGTTTATTTTTAGGGGGTTCTTGCTCCAATGCAGCTCAGAGCCCTTCCTTCCTGCGGTGAAGTGGGGGTGCAGGGCCGGACGCTGGGGTTCCTTTCTCAGCTCTGCCCAGCTGCCCGCAGTCGCTCCGTGAGGGGCAGAGAGGGTCTGCCTCAAAGAGGGGTCCCCTGGGGCGGGCCTCTGTCCTCAGAGAGGCTCCCACAGTCAGAGACGGTGGTTGCTTTCTGAGCAGGTGGGTGAGCAGCTTTGCCGTGGGGAGGGTCCGAGGCTCAGAGGGTCACTTCCTTCCCGACTCCCCAGCCCTCGCAGGGAGGGGCGTTTCCTGCCATTGTCTCCGCGGAGGGAGGCCTCCCTCCTCAAGGTCACTGTCTCCTCAAGGTCACTGTCTGCGGGGAGGAAGCGCTGCTGTCGGGCAGGACCTCAGACCGCAGCAGCCGCTGACACACACTTTCCATCCAGCCCTCCTCTGTGGGCCCCCCTCTCGGCCTCCCCCGGAGCCCGGCTCCCTCCTCTGGCGCTGGGCCAGGAGAGCCGCCGAGGTCCCCTCTGGTTCCGGTCTGTGAGGAAGCGCAGGCTCCGTCCTGCAGCCAGCCGGTGTGTGTGTGTGTGAGTGTGTGTGTGTGAGTGTGTGTGTGAGTGTGAGTGTGTGTGTGTGTGTTGGGGGGTGGACCCCCCCAATACACAAAGCTGGCCCCCGCTGACCTCTCCCGGCCACAGTCTCTCTGAGGGCGGGAGCCCCGGTAGGCGGCGGGTCCTCCTTTCCTGACCCGCTCGGGGCCTCTTTGCGCCTCCGAGGAGCCCAGGCCACCCGTCTCCCTTCTGCGGGCCTCCGGGCCCCCTCCGGCCCCCCCCCCCCCCCGGGCTTGCGTGATGGCTTAGGTGGCGCACGCGTCCCGAGGGCATCCCTGGTTTCATCCGGTGGCGGGAGCTGTGTGTCTGCCCTGGTTTCTGGTCCCTGCTCTGGGCACTTGTTGGGGTTCGCACATGTGGCTCGCTCACTCGCACCCTGGGGCTCGGCAGGGTGGAGCTCCGCGAGCCGCAAGGGGGCGGCGCTGTCTCAGCCAGGGTGGTTGGGAGGGGCTCCTCTGGAGCTCTGACCACTGGCAGTCCCCCTCCCCCTCCCCCCGCCTTCCGCTCCCTCTGCCCCATGCCTGCCTTTCCCAATGAACAGCCCAGCCCGTTAGTGTTCCCTGGCTCATTTCATTGCACGGTTCCTCCTCACCCTTCCTGAGCCATAAGCCTGCCCAGAACAGGCCCTTTGCTTCCTGGGGACAGTGTCCAGAGCTTTCCCCTTCTCTCCTGGTAAACTCCTACACATCCTTCAAAGCCCAGCTGACGTGGCCCATTGTCTGTGAAATCTTCCCCATCAGGCAGTCGGCTGCTGCCTTCTCCCAGCTCCAGCTGCACCCTGTGCCTCCCTCTAGGAATGCACTGGGTCCGTGGTCGGCAAACTGCGGCTCTCGAGCCACATGCGGCTCTTTGGCCCCTTGGAGTGTGGCTCTTCCACAAAATACCACGGCCTGGGCGAGTCTATGTTGAAGAAGTGGCGGTCGAAGAAGTTTACGTTTAAAAAATGTGGCTCTCCACAGAAATTTCAGTCGTTGTCCTGTTGCTATGTGGCTCTGTTGACCCGTGAGTTTGCCGACCACTGGTCTAGGTGCTCTAATTGTCTGCTGCTCCCAGACGGTGAGCTCCGGTCCAGGCCACTGCGGAGCTGGAGCGGCACCCGGTCCCCGACCAGCCAGGTGACCCCCGCCTGTGCGTCTGTCCTTCCAGAAGGTGGGAGGTGGCGGGTAAGCGGAGATCGAGCGTGCACTCCGCCACGCCTGCACCTCCCCCAGGTGCTCAGATTGGTGCCAGTGACCTGCTCTGTGTGCCCGGAATCGGGGAGCCCTCTGCCCGCTCCGTGTGAGTCTCCGCTCTGTCTCCCAGCTGGTTGGCACGCCGACACCCTCGGGCGACCATGCCCCCTCCGCGTCCCCGCGGCCGGCAGCTGCCTCAGGTGTCCTGCACTCGTCAGCCTGTCACTGCAGAGGCCACAGCCATGGGGGGGGGGCGGGCCGGGGGGGATTATGTTGTTCCCATCTGGCCCCGCGCCTTCCCAGCCCCATCCAGCTGCTCCCCGTGACCCAGCGCCAGGCGGCAGGTGCAGGGGTGAGGCCTGCCAGGCGCGGGGGGGCCTGTCCGTCACCCTCACGTGAAACGTCTCCAAGGCTATTTCTGGCCTTGCCGCAATCGGGGATAAACACAGACACGAAGGAGCAGCCCCGGGGGCGGCACCGGACAGGGTGCGGGCGGGCGCGTGGCCTTAAGACGTCGGCCCAGCCATGCCGAGTGCAGAAGGACAGGTTTCCCGCCACGCACCGCGCCTGGGGCGGCTGGCCGAGCGGGGGCTGCGGAGAGAGGGGGACGCTGGGAGGGACGCCCCCTCGCCCTGTGAGCAGCCTCTAAAGGGGATGCCGGTGGCCCCAGCAGGAGTCCGGGGACAGCGCGGAGGGACAGCGTGCCGGGCGGAGACCATGGCCCCGTCCAGCGTGCTCAGCCCCCGGCCTCCAGGCCCGGCTTCTGCTGCAGAGGGGGCCGCCCTCCGGGGCCGGGCTGGTGATGGTGGGTGCCCAGGCCGCGGCCTGCAGGCAGCTGTGTCCACGCCTGTCTCCTTGCTCTGACCCGCGCTGCCTGGATCCCCCCACCGCCCACCCGGTCAAAAGCGCAGCTGCGTTTACCTGCGGCTCCCACTCCTCCCTGGGCTGCAGAGCGGCCCTAGTTCAGGCTGGAGCGGCAGGGAGGGAGCCCTGCCTTCCGGAACTTTCTCCTTGCCTGCCTTTACTTCCCCCTTCCTGGGGGGAATTAAAGGCAGGGACCACAGGAACATGCACGCCGGTGACAGGGGGGACCCTTCCCGCCCCTGACTGCCTCCTCCCGGCCGGAGCGGACGCCTGGGGCTGGCGCGGAGCGAGGACCCATTTCGGGGAAAAGGGTGGAAGTCAGCGAGCTGACGAGAGCCTCCCGGGAATCATCTGGTCGCCGTACCCGTCATCATCACCGTCCCCGTCACCATCACCACCCCCGTCCTCGTCGTCATCACCGCCCCCGTCACCATCCCCGTCCCCATCACCATCCCCATCACCATCACCGTCACCATCACCATCCCCGTCACCATCCCCGTCACCGTCACCATCCCCGTCACCGTCACCATCACCGTCCCCGTCACCATCCCCGTCACCATCACCATCACCATCACCATCCCTGTCCCCATCACCATCCCCGTCACCATCACCGTCACCATCCCCGTCCCCATCACCATCCCCGTCACCATCCCCGTCCCCATCACCATCCCCGTCACCATCCCCGTCCCCGTCACCATCACCATCCCCGTCCCCATCACCATCCCCGTCCCCATCACCATCCCCGTCACCATCCCCGTCACCATCACCGTCCCCATCACCGTCCCCGTCACCATCCCCGTCACCATCACCATCCCCGTCCCCATCACCATCCCCGTCACCATCCCCGTCACCATCACCGTCACCATCCCCGTCACCATCACCATCCCCGTCCCCATCACCATCCCCGTCCCCATCACCATCCCCGTCCCCATCACCATCCCCGTCACCATCCCCGTCACCATCCCCGTCCCCATCACCATCCCCGTCACCATCCCCGTCACCATCACCATCCCCGTCCCCATCACCATCCCCGTCCCCGTCACCATCCCCGTCCCCATCACCATCCCCGTCACCATCCCCGTCCCCGTCACCATCCCCGTCCCCATCACCATCCCCGTCACCATCACCATCCCCGTCACCATCACCGTCACCATCCCCGTCACCATCACCATCCCCGTCCCCATCACCATCACCATCCCCGTCCCCATCACCATCCCCGTCACCATCCCCGTCACCACCATCCCCGTCCCCATCACCATCCCCGTCACCATCACCATCCCCGTCCCCATCACCATCCCCTCACCATCCCCGTCCCCATCACCATCCCCGTCACCATCCCCGTCCCCGTCACCATCCCCGTCCCCGTCACCATCCCCGTCACCGTCACCGTCCCCGTCACCATCACCGTCCCCGTCCCCATCACCATCCCCGTCCCCGTCCCCATCACCGTCCCCGTCCCCATCACCGTCCCCGTCACCATCACCATCCCCGTCCCCATCACCGTCCCCGTCCCCATCACCATCCCCGTCACCATCACCATCCCCGTCCCCATCACCATCCCCGTCCCCATCACCATCCCCGTCCCCATCACCATCACCGTCCCCGTCCCCATCACCGTCCCCGTCACCATCCCCGTCCCCATCACCATCACCGTCCCCGTCCCCATCACCATCCCCGTCACCATCCCCGTCCCCATCACCATCACCGTCCCCGTCCCCATCACCATCCCCGTCCCCATCACCATCCCCGTCACCATCACCATCCCCGTCCCCATCACCATCCCCGTCACCATCCCCGTCCCCATCACCATCCCCGTCACCATCACCGTCCCCGTCACCATCCCCGTCCCCATCACCATCCCCGTCACCATCACCGTCCCCGTCACCATCACGATCCCCGTCACCATCCCCGTCACCATCACCATCCCCGTCACCATCCCCGTCACCATCCCCATCCCCGTCACCATTCCCGGCACCATCCCCGTCACCATCACCATCCCCGTCACCATCCCCGTCACCGTCACCATCCCCGTCCCCATCACCATCCCCGTCGTCATCACCGTCCCCGTCCCCATCACCATCCCCGACATCATCCCCGTCACCATCCCCGTCACCATCCCCGTCACCATCCCCGTCACCATCACCATCCCCGTCATCATCCCCGTCCCCGTCCCCATCACCATCCCCGTCATCATCCCCGTCACCATCCCCGTCACCATCCCCGTCACCATCCCCGTCACCATCACCATCCCCGTCATCATCCCCGTCACCGTCACCGTCACCGTCACCATCACCGTCCCCGTCACCGTCCCCGCCACCATCACCGGCCCCGTCACCATCACCATCTCCGTCCCCATCACCGTCACAGGCCGCATCACCGGCCCCGTCACCTTCACCTGCGTGCGTGTTCCTATGGTCCCCCCCTCCCCCCGTCACCGGCGTGCGTGTCCCTGTGGTCCCCCCTGTCACCGGCGTGCGTGTCCCTGTGGTCCCCCCTGTCACCGGCGTGCGTGTCCCTGTGGTCCCCCCTGTCACCGGCGTGCGTGTTCCTGTGGTCCCCCCTGTCACCGGCGTGCGTGTTCCTGTGGTCCCCCCCGTCACCGGCGTGCCGCGGGGAGCGTGTTCCTGTGGTCCCCCCCGTCACCGGCGTGCCGCGGGGAGCGTGTTCCTGTGGTCCCCCTGTCACCGGCGTGCGTGTTCCTGTGGTCCCCCCGTCACCGGCGTGCGTGTTCCTGTGGTCCCCCCGTCACCGGCGTGCGTGTTCCTGTGGTCCCCCCGTCACCGGCGTGCGTGTTCCTGTGGTCCCCCCGTCACCGGCGTGCGTGTTCCTGTGGTCCCCCCGTCACCGGCGTGCGTGTTCCTGTGGTCCCCCCTGTCACCGGCGTGCGTGTTCCTGTGGTCCCCCTGTCACCGGCGTGCCGCGGGGAGCGTGTCCCTGTGGTCCCCCCTGTCACCGGCGTGCCGCGGGGAGCGTGTCCCTGTGGTCCCCCCTGTCACCGGCGTGCCGCGGGGAGCGTGTTCCTGTGGTCCCCCTGTCACCGGCGTGCGTGTTCCTGTGGTCCCCCTGTCACCGGCGTGCCGCGGGGAGCGTGTTCCTGTGGTCCCCCTGTCACCGGCGTGCGTGTTCCTGTGGTCCCCCTGTCACCGGCGTGCCGCGGGGAGCGTGTTCCTGTGGTCCCCCCGTCACCGGCGTGCCGCGGGGAGCGTGTTCCTGTGGTCCCCCTGTCACCGGCGTGCCGCGGGGAGCGTGTTCCTGTGGTCCCCCTGTCACCGGCGTGCGTGTTCCTGTGGTCCCCCCTGTCACCGGCGTGCCGCGGGGAGCGTGTTCCTGTGGTCCCCCCGTCACCGGCGTGCGTGTTCCTGTGGTCCCCCTGTCACCGGCGTGCGTGTTCCTGTGGTCCCCCCTGTCACCGGCGTGCCGCGGGGAGCGTGTTCCTGTGGTCCCCCCCGTCACCGGCGTGCCGCGGGGAGCGTGTTCCTGTGGTCCCCCCGTCACCGGCGTGCCGCGGGGAGCGTGTTCCTGTGGTCCCCCCGTCACCGGCGTGCCGCGGGGAGCGTGTTCCTGTGGTCCCCCCCGTCACCGGCGTGCCGCGGGGAGCGTGTCCCTGTGGTCCCCCCGTCACCGGCGTGCCGCGGGGAGCGTGTCCCTGTGGTCCCCCCGTCACCGGCGTGCCGCGGGGAGCGTGTTCCTGTGGTCCCCCCGTCACCGGCGTGCCGCGGGGAGCGTGTCCCTGTGGTCCCCCCGTCACCGGCGTGCCGCGGGGAGCGTGTTCCTGTGGTCCCCCCTGTCACCGGCGTGCGTGTCCCTGTGGTCCCCCCGTCACCGGCGTGCCGCGGGGAGCGTGTTCCTGTGGTCCCCCCGTCACCGGCGTGCCGCGGGGAGCGTGTTCCTGTGGTCCCCCCTGTCACCGGCGTGCGTGTTCCTGTGGTCCCCCCCGTCACCGGCGTGCCGCGGGGAGCGTGTTCCTGTGGTCCCCCCGTCACCGGCGTGCCGCGGGGAGCGTGTCCCTGTGGTCCCCCCGTCACCGGCGTGCCGCGGGGAGCGTGTCCCTGTGGTCCCCCCGTCACCGGCGTGCCGCGGGGAGCGTGTTCCTGTGGTCCCCCCCTGTCACCGGCGTGCGTGTCCCTGTGGTCCCCCCGTCACCGGCGTGCCGCGGGGAGCGTGTTCCTGTGGTCCCCCCGTCACCGGCGTGCCGCGGAGAGCGTGTTCCTGTGGTCCCCCCTGTCACCGGCGTGCGTGTCCCCTGTGGTCCCCCCCGTCACCGGCGTGCCGCGGGGAGCGTGTTCCTGTGGTCCCCACTGTCACCGGCGTGCCGCGGGGAGCGTGTCCCGGTGGTCCCCCCGTCACCCGGCGTGCCGCGGGGAGCGTGTTCCTGTGGTCCCCCTGTCACCGGCGTGCCGCGGGGAGCGTGTTCCTGTGGTCCCCCTGTCACCGGCGTGCCGCGGGGAGCGTGTTCCTGTGGTCCCCCCCGTCACCGGCGTGCCGCGGGGAGCGTGTTCCTGTGGTCCCCCTGTCACCGGCGTGCGTGTCCCTGTGGTCCCCCCGTCACCGGCGTGCCGCGGGGAGCGTGTTCCTGTGGTCCCCCCGTCACCGGCGTGCCGCGGGGAGCGTGTTCCTGTGGTCCCCCCCGTCACCGGCGTGCGTGTTCCTGTGGTCCCCCCGTCACCGGCGTGCCGCGGGGAGCGTGTTCCTGTGGTCCCCCCGTCACCGGCGTGCCGCGGGGAGCGTGTCCCTGTGGTCCCCCCCGTCACCCGGCGTGCCGCGGGGAGCGTGTCCCTGTGGTCCCCCCTGTCACCGGCGTGCCGCGGGGAGCGTGTCCCTGTGGTCCCCCCTGTCACCGGCGTGCCGCGGGGAGCGTGTCCCTGTGGTCCCCCCGTCACCGGCGTGCGTGTCCCTGTGGTCCCCCCGTCACCGGCGTGCCGCGGGGAGCGTGTCCCTGTGGTCCCCCCGTCACCGGCGTGCGTGTCCCTGTGGTCCCCCTGTCACCGGCGTGCCGCGGGGAGCGTGTCCCTGTGGTCCCCCCTGTCACCGGCGTGCGTGTTCCTGTGGTCCCCCCTGTCACCGGCGTGCGTGTTCCTGTGGTCCCCCCTGTCACCGGCGTGCGTGTTCCTGTGGTCCCCCCGTCACCGGCGTGCGTGTTCCTGTGGTCCCCCCTGTCACCGGCGTGCCGCGGGGAGCGTGTTCCTGTGGTCCCCCTGTCACTGGCGTGCCGCGGGGAGCGTGTTCCTGTGGTCCCCCTGTCACCGGCGTGCCGCGGGGAGCGTGTTCCTGTGGTCCCCCCGTCACCGGCGTGCCGCGGGGAGCGTGTTCCTGTGGTCCCCCCGTCACCGGCGTGCGTGTCCCTGTGGTCCCCCCTGTCACCGGCGTGCCGCGGGGAGCGTGTTCCTGTGGTCCCCCTGTCACCGGCGTGCCGCGGGGAGCGTGTTCCTGTGGTCCCCCCGTCACCGGCGTGCGTGTCCCTGTGGTCCCCCCTGTCACCGGCGTGCCGCGGGGAGCGTGTTCCTGTGGTCCCCCCGTCACCGGCGTGCGTGTCCCTGTGGTCCCCCCTGTCACCGGCGTGCCGCGGGGAGCGTGTCCCTGTGGTCCCCCCTGTCACCGGCGTGCGTGTTCCTGTGGTCCCCCCTGTCACCGGCGTGCGTGTTCCTGTGGTCCCCCCTGTCACCGGCGTGCGTGTTCCTGTGGTCCCCCCCCGTCACCGGCGTGCCGCGGGGAGCGTGTTCCTGTGGTCCCCCCTGTCACCGGCGTGCGTGTTCCTGTGGTCCCCCCTGTCACCGGCGTGCGTGTTCCTGTGGTCCCCCCTGTCACCGGCGTGCGTGTTCCTGTGGTCCCCCCTGTCACCGGCGTGCGTGTTCCTGTGGTCCCCCCCGTCACCCGGCGTGCGTGTTCCTGTGGTCCCCCCCGTCACCGGCGTGCGTGTTCCTGTGGTCCCCCCTGTCACCGGCGTGCGTGTGCCTGTGGTCCCCCCTGTCACCGGCGTGCGTGTTCCTGTGGTCCCCCCTGTCACCGGCTTGCGTGTTCCTGTGGTCCCCCCTGTCACCGGCGTGCCGCGGGGAGCGTGTGCCTGTGGTCCCCCCTGTCACCGGCGTGCGTGTTCCTGTGGTCCCCCCTGTCACCGGCGTGCGTGTTCCTGTGGTCCCCCCTGTCACCGGCGTGCGTGTTCCTGTGGTCCCCCCCGTCACCGGCGTGCGTGTTCCTGTGGTCCCCCCTGTCACCGGCGTGCGTGTGCCTGTGGTCCCCCCTGTCACCGGCGTGCGTGTTCCTGTGGTCCCCCCTGTCACCGGCGTGCGTGTTCCTGTGGTCCCCCCCTGTCACCGGCGTGCGTGTTCCTGTGGTCCCCCCTGTCACCGGCGTGCGTGTTCCTGTGGTCCCCCCCGTCACCGCGTGCCGCGGGGAGCGTGTTCCCTTGGTCCCCCCGTCACCGGCGTGCTGCGGGGAGGCGTGTTCCTGTGGTCCCCCTGTCACCGGCGTGCCGCGGGGAGCGTGTTCCTGTGGTCCCCCCGTCACCGGCGTGCCGCGGAGAGCGTGTCCCTGTGGTCCCCCTGTCACCCGGCGTGCGTGTCCCTGTGGTCCCCCCGTCACCGGCGTGCCGCGGGGAGCGTGTTCCTGTGGTCCCCCCGTCACCGGCGTGCCGCGGGGAGCGTGTTCCTGTGGTCCCCCCGTCACCGGCGTGCGTGTTCCTGTGGTCCCCCCGTCACCGGCGTGCCGCGGGGAGCGTGTTCCTGTGGTCCCCCCGTCACCGGCGTGCCGCGGGGAGCGTGTCCCTGTGGTCCCCCCCGTCACCGGCGTGCCGCGGGGAGCGTGTCCCTGTGGTCCCCCCTGTCACCCGGCGTGCCGCGGGGAGCGTGTCCCTGTGGTCCCCCCCTGTCACCCGGCGTGCCGCGGGGAGCGTGTCCCTGTGGTCCCCCCGTCACCCGGCGTGCGTGTCCCTGTGGTCCCCCCGTCACCGGCGTGCCGCGGGGAGCGTGTCCCTGTGGTCCCCCCGTCACCGGCGTGCGTGTTCCTGTGGTCCCCCTGTCACCGGCGTGCCGCGGGGAGCGTGTCCCTGTGGTCCCCCCGTCACCGGCGTGCGTGTTCCTGTGGTCCCCCCGTCACCGGCGTGCGTGTTCCTGTGGTCCCCCCCGTCACCGGCGTGCGTGTTCCTGTGGTCCCCCCCGTCACCCGGCGTGCGTGTTCCTGTGGTCCCCCCTGTCACCGGCGTGCGTGTGCCTGTGGTCCCCCCCGTCACCGGCGTGCGTGTTCCTGTGGTCCCCCCCCGTCACCGGCGTGCGTGTCCCTGTGGTCCCCCTGTCACCGGCGTGCCGCGGGGAGCGTGTTCCTGTGGTCCCCCTGTCACCGGCGTGCGTGTTCCTGTGGTCCCCCTGTCACCGGCGTGCCGCGGGGAGCGTGTTCCTGTGGTCCCCCCGTCACCGGCGTGCCGCGGGGAGCGTGTTCCTGTGGTCCCCCCGTCACCGGCGTGCGTGGCCCTGTGGTCCCCCCCTGTCACCGGCGTGCCGCGGGGAGCGTGTTCCTGTGGTCCCCCTGTCACCGGCGTGCCGCGGGGAGCGTGTTCCTGTGGTCCCCCCGTCACCGGCGTGCGTTGTCCCTGTGGTCCCCCCCTGTCACCGGCGTGCCGCGGGGAGCCGTGTTCCTGTGGTCCCCCCCGTCACCGGCGTGCGTGTCCCTGTGGTCCCCCCCCCGTCACCGGCGTGCCGCGGGGAGCGTGTCCCTGTGGTCCCCCCTGTCACCGGCGTGCGTGTTCCTGTGGTCCCCCCTGTCACCGGCGTGCGTGTTCCTGTGGGCCCCCCTGTCACCGGCGTGCGTGTTCCTGTGGTCCCCCCCGTCACCGGCGTGCCGCGGGGAGCGTGTTCCTGTGGTCCCCCCTGTCACCGGCGTTGCGTGTTCTGTGGTCCCCCCTGTCACCGGCGTGCGTGTTCCTGTGGTCCCCCCTGTCACCGGCGTGCGTGTTCCTGTGGTACCCCCCTGTCACCCGGCGTGCGTGTTCCTGTGGGTCCCCACCCCGTCACCGGCGTGCGTTGTTCCTGTGGTCCCCCCCGTCACCGGCGTGCGTGTTCCTGTGGTCCCCCCCTGTCACGGCGTGCGTGTTCCTGTGGTCCCCCCTGTCACCGGCGTGCGTGTTCCTGTGGTCCCCCCTGTCACCGGCGTGCGTGTTCCTGTGGTCCCCCTGTCACCGGCGTGCCGCGGGGAGCGTGTCCCTGTGGTCCCCCTGTCACCGGCGTGCGTGTTCCTGTGGTCCCCCTGTCACCGGCGTGCGTGTTCCTGTGGTCCCCCCTGTCACCGGCGTGCGTGTTCCTGTGGTCCCCCCCGTCACCGGCGTGCGTGTTCCTGTGGTCCCCCCTGTCACCGGCGTGCGTGTGCCTGTGGTCCCCCCTGTCACCCGGCGTGCGTGTTCCTGTGGTCCCCCCTGTCACCGGCGTGCGTGTTCCTGTGGTCCCCCCCTGTCACCGGCGTGCGTGTTCCTGTGGTCCCCCCTGTCACCGGCGTGCGTGTTCCTGTGGTCCCCCCCCGTCACCGGCGTGCCGCGGGGAGCGTGGTTCCTGTGGTCCCCCCGTCACGGCGTGCTGCGGGGGAGCGTTGTCCCTGTGGTCCCCCCCCCCCGTCACCGGCGTGCCGCGGGGAGCGTGTTCCTGTGGTCCCCCTGTCACCGGCGTGCCGCGGGGAGCGTGTCCCTGTGGTCCCCCTCGGCCTCGTTAACGAAGGCGGGAGCTGCAGGGTGCCGGCCGGGCAGGGAGAGACGCTCACTCCCATTGCCTGCAGGGGCCATGCCCCGGGGCAGCAGTGCGGTGGGAACTCCGCCAGCCCTTCGACTGCGGCTCTAGGCCTGCAGGGACAAAGAAAACCTTGGCTCCTCGAGCAGGTGGCCGGGTGGGGGTGGTCACTCAGCCTCTTGTGGGCTCCGAGCAGCCGGCCGGCTCTCAGGATCTCATTGGTCCCCGAGGGGACAGAATCAGTCAGCAGTCGCAGTTCCCAAGGCACATGCTAAGCCCTGGGGGAGGGGGAGGGGGACGGACAGCTCTGGGGCCGGGAGCCCGTGGATGGAGGGCTCAGGGGCCGGACACTTGAGCTGGGCCCTGTAGAACCCCAGTTCACTCGGGAGAGGCGGGGGTGGGAGTGAAGGGGAGGGCCTTCTGGCGTGGGGAACAGCCTGTGCAAAGGCACAGAGGCAGGGGTCCCTGTTTGCCAGGTTAGGGGCTGAGCTGGGAGGACAGGCTGAGCCCAGGCCAGGAGCCAGGTGGCGGGGTGGGGGGGCGTGTGCACCCGTGAGGAAGTGTGGATGACGTCCTGAGAGCCGGGGGAGGGGGAGAGCGTGAGGGGCCTTTAATCAGAGCGATGCCAGGGCTGTGATGCGCGTCTTAGAAAAGGCGTTCTCGCCCTCCTGCGGAGGGGCCGGCGGGCGGCACACCCCGTGTCTTGCCGTGTTGCGTACCTGAGGGTGTTCTTTGTTTCTGAGCCTGTGAAGTCGGGGCGACAGACTGGGCTGCTGGATGGCGGTGCTGGCAGGGCTCTGACCAGAGGGGTGACCTGCCCAGCTCGCTTGGCCAGAGGCGGCGGCGGGGTCTGCAGTGGGGACACCTGGCTCCCAAGGGGCTCAGCCCATGACCGGCTGCGAAGGGGGTGGCTGTGTGGTTCTGGGCTGCTCCCCGCCTCCCCCAGTGCCGGGCCGTGAGCTCCGGCTCCCGGAAAGCCGCGACGGGACCGTGTCCTGTGATGGAAGGTGACCCACAGCTCACCTGGCCCGTGAGCATCGTCATGTGCCCACACGCCTGTGGGGTGTCGACAGCTAGAACAGAGGGGCGAGTGCATGGCCCGGGTCGCGCCTCCGGGAAAGGACGGCCCGGCTTCTGTGGCTCAGGGCTGAGCATCGACCTATGAACCGGGAGGTCAGGGTTCGATTCCAGGTCAGGGCACGTGCCCGGGTTCTGGGCTCCATCCCCGGGGGGGAGGGGGGGGCGGCGGGGGGTGTACAGGAGGCACCGATCGATGGTTCTCTCTCCCCATTGGTGTTTCTATCCCTCTCTCCCTCTCCCTTCCTCTTGGAAATTAATAAATACATATTTAAAAAAGAACTGTGTACATCACCCTCTAACCTGTGTATCTCAGTGGTTAGAGTGTTGGCTCACAGACTGAAGGGTCCAGGGTTCGATTCCTGGTCAAGAGCACTGAACCTGGGTGCAGGTTCAACCCCCAGCCCCACCCCCTGGGGCGCATGGGGGGGGGGGCAACTGATGGATCTGTCTCTCTCCTGTTGATCTCTCTCTCTCCCCACCTCTTCCCCCTGGCTCTTTCTCTTCCTTCCGCTCTAAAATCAATGGAAAAATATCCTCGACGAGGATTAACAAAACGGAAAAAAAAAAATCACGTGCGTGAGAAGTCCAGCTCGGCTCCTAAGTTCGGGCGCTGCGTGGCTGAGGTGAGAGCCAGGAGCCCCCAAGGCCTTCAGGCCCCGGTCCTCCCGTTCTCGGTGGGGAGTGAAGGAAACGGTTTCTCCTCACAGAGCACTCGGACCCCAAAGCCAGGCTTCGTCCACCCTGAGCCAGGTGTGTGTGGAAACCCCCAGCTCTCGTCTTTAAGAAGCATTCGGTGGATTTCGGAGCGGAAGGCAGAGGCAGAGAGAGAGGGAGAAGCACCGCCGATGAGAATCATTGGCGGGGGCCTCCTGCGGGCCGCACACTGGGGATGGTGTCCTGCCTGGGGGTGGACCGCGGCCTGGTCTGTGGGCGATGCCCACGCTGAGCCGGCCTGCCGTCTGCCCGGGGCCTGGGGGAGGCCCACAGTGGCCGGAAGTCAGAGGAACCAGCGCACAGTGGTCTCCGCGTCGTTGAATCGGGAGCGTGGTCGGTTTTCCTCAGATGCTGGTGTAGAGAGAGATGGTCGTCCTTGAGCGGGACTCTCTCTCTTTAAATCCTCACAGAGGGCGTTTTCCATCGATCTTTAGGGCGAGTGGGAGAGAGGGGGGAAGACGAGAAACGCCGACGTGGGTGTGAGAGAAAACACTGATTGGCTCCTCCTGCGTGAGCCCAGCCCAGGGCCTGGGCCAGGGGGAGCCTCCAGCCCTTGATAGGAATCGAACCCGGGACCTTCAGTCTGCAGGCGACGCTCTCGCCGCTGAGCCAGCCCGGCAAGGGCGGGGTCACACAGAATCCCTGCCATTGTGCAGGGCCCCCAGGTCTGGCCCCGGGTGGGTGCGGCTCCAGGTGTCCTCTGGGAAGGCGTACCCCCTCCTGCGCCCCAGCCCGGTTCCGTCTCGGGGTAACGGCACACGCGGGTGCTGACCAGCACAGCTGGGCCGAGCGGACTGAGAGGAGGAACCGGCCGACCCAGCTGTGCATGGGCGTCCCCAGGCCCTGCTCCGAGACCTCCCAGCCCGGCTTCCAGAGGCTCTCGTCATCCAGATGGGGAGCTGCGGAAGCCGGGGATCTGCCCTTCCCAGTGCGTGCTCACCGCCTCTCCCAGGCTGACCAATGTCCGTCCGTCCTCCCTTCCTCCCTCCCTCCCTCCCTCCCTCCTTCCTCCCTCCCTCCCTCCCCCCTCCCTCCCACCCTCCCTCCCTCTCTCCCTCCCTCTCTTCCTCTCTCCCTCCATTCCTTCCTTCCTTCTTTCCTTCCTTCCTCCCTCCCTCCCTCCCTCCCTTCCTCCCTCTCTCCCTTCCTTCCTCCCTCCCTCCCTCCCTTCCTTCCTTCCTTCCTTCCTTCCTTCCTATCTCCCTTCCTTCCTTCATTCCTCCCTCCCTCCCTCCCTCTTTCTCCCTCCCTCCCTCTTCCTCCCTCCCTCTTCCTCCCTCCCTCCCTCCCCCTCCTCCCTCCCTCCCTCCCTCCCTCCCTCTCCTCCCTCCCTCCCTCTTCCTCCCTCCCTCTTCCTCCCTCCCTCCCTCCCTTCCTCCCTCCCTCTCTCCCTTCCTCCCTCTCTCCCTTCCTTCCTTCCTTCCTTCCTTCCTATCTCCCTTTCTTCCTCCCTCCCTCCCTCCCTCCCTCTCCCTCCCTCCCTCCTTTCCTCCCTCTCTCCCTTCCTTCCTTCCTTCCTTCCTTCTTTCCTTCCTCCCTCCCTCCCTCCCTCCCTCCCTCCCTCTTTCTCCCTCCCTCCCTCTTCCTCCCTCCCTCTCCCTTCCTTCCTTCCTTCTTTCCTTCCTTCCTCCCTCCCTCCCTTCCTCCCTCCCTCTCTCCCTTCCTCCCTCTCTCCCTTCCTTCCTTCCTTCCTTCCTTCCTTCCTTCCTATCTCCCTTCCTCCCTCCCTCCCTCCCTCCCTCCCTCCCTCCCTCTTCCTTCCTCCTCCCTCTCTCCCTCCCTCCCTCCCTCCCTCCCTCCCTCCCTCCCTCCCTCTCTCCCTTCCTTCCTCATTTCTGTTGAGACACCTATGAAACAGTGAGGACCGGCTCAGCCCCCGGAGCCACACGACCAAGGTTTGAGTCCCCTCGGGGCTGTGTGACCCGGAGCAAGTCACCCCCTCTCTGAGCTTCCGATTCCTCGTATGCGAATTAGGGCCAAAAAGGATGAACTCGGTGAATTCCCTTTCAGAGGCCGTGAGCCTGCAGGCCCGATCCCCTGCCCGCTCCGGGATCCTGGGGCCTGGGCGTACTGAGCTGCCGCCTCCCCCGGGGGGCGCCGGGTCACTGCCCGCGGGTCCTCTGAAGGAGCGTGCCCGCGTGTCTGGAGACCATTCCGTACCTCCGTCACCGTTTGGACACTTGACCGTGTCCCAGCCACAAACGTTCCTCATCTCATACCAACGTCAAGAGAGCCTGTGTCACCCCGTTTTATAGGAGAGAACTGGGGCCTGGAGGGGTGAGGGGACTCGCCCCCTCCCCGTGCTGATAGTGATGGAGCGGGGATCTGTCTGCCCCCCACGAACTGCCTCTCCGCAGCCCAGACCGGCAGGGAGGTGCTGGCTTACCAGGAACACACACGGCCGCCCTCCATGCCCGGACCCTCCCTGCCTGTCCCTGACTGCGGGTGGTCAGAGGGACTGCCCCGGAGGAAGCGAGTCCCGTGACACGCACGGCAGGTGCACAGGCCCCCGCGTTCCTGCCCGCGGCCCGTTAGGAGCCGGTGTGTCTGGGGTCAGACGGGAAGCGCTCCCAAAGGCACTGTGATGTCAGCCCTTCCTGGAGCTCAAACAGCGTTTCTGAGAGTGGATTCCCCCCTCCCCGTCATTCCCATTAATGACAACCCCCCCATCTCCATCTCTGGGACCCTGTGCTCTTTCTGTCTCTGGATTTGCCTGTTCTGGGGCCCTCATGTGAGGGGGCTCACACTACACGGGTCCTTTAGTGCCTGCCTTCTCTCTCTCAGCATCCTGCTTTTAAGGGTCTTCCCTGCTGTGGGGGGTTGGACATTAAAATTTTTTTAAATATATATTTTATTGATTTTTTTTTTTTTACAGAGAGGAAGGGAGAGGGATAGAGATAGAAACATCGATGAGAGAGAAACATCGATCAGCTGCCTCCTGCACAACCCCTACTGGGGATGTGCCTGCAATCAAGGTCCATGCCCTGGACCGGAATAGAACCTGGGACCTTTCAGTCCGCAGGCCGACGCTCTATCCACTGAGCCTAACCAGTTAGGGCTAAAAATTAAATTAAAAAAAAATTATCGATTTCAGAGAGGAAGGGAGAGGGAGAGAGAGAGAGAAACATCATCGATGAGAGAGAAACATCAATCAGCTGCCTCCTGCACACCCCCCACTGGGGATCGAGCCCGCAGCCCAGGCCTGTGTCCAGACCGGGAATCAAACCAGCATCTCCTGGTTCAGAGGCTGATGCTCAACAACTCACCCCCAACAGCCGGGCAGTGGAGTGGGCATTCGATTATTTTTATTTTTTAAGTTCACTTTAAAAATATATATATATTTTATTGATTTTTTACAGAGCAGAAGAGAGAGGGATAGAAAGTCAGAAACATCGATGAGAGAGAAACATCGATCAGCTGCCCCCTGCACGCCCCCCACTGGGGATGTGCCCGCAGCCAAGGCACATGCCCTTGCCGGAATTGAACCCGGGACCCTTCAGTCCGCAGTCCGACGCTCCATCCACTGAGCCAAACCGGTCTCAGCTTAAGTTCACTTTTATTTTATTATTTTTAAAAATACAAGTACCTGGTTTTCTTCGAAAACCCTCATGTCGGCCATCTTTTAAAATGCAAGTGTCTGGGAGGTGATGCTTACTGGAAGGAAACAAACCTTAGCCGCGGGAGAGGGTGCAGCCTTCACTCCGATTGCTGGACCAGCCTCAGGCTCTCCTCCTCTTGGCCTTTTACGACAGAAAAGCTAGAAAGTATGCTCGAAATGGTTATGCTTTTAGAAATATGTCTCTTACACGTGTGACTGTGTTTGGCGGGGGGGGGGGGGGGCGGGGGCATTTTAGAAAATGGTGTGAGCCCTGCAGGCCGGTCCCGTCCAGAGCTGTGAGCCCTGCAGGCCGGTCCCGTCCAGAGCTGTGAGCCCTGCAGGCCGGTCCGGTCCCGAGCTGTGAGCCCTGCAGGCTGGTCCGGTCCCCGGAGCTGTGAGCCCTGCAGGCCGGTCCGGTCCGGTCCCCGAGCTGTGAGCCCTGCAGGCCGGTCCCGTCCCGGAGCTGTGAGCCCTGCAGGCCGGTCCGGTCCCCGAGCTGTGAGCCCTGCAGGCCGGTCCCGTCCCCGAGCTGTGAGCCCTGCAGGCCGGTCCGGTTCGGTACCCGAGCTGTGAGCCCTGCAGGCCGGTCCGGTCCCCGTCCCAGAGCTGGTGAGCCCTGCAGGCCGGTCCGGTCCCGTCCCCGAGCTGTGAGCCCTGCAGGCCGGTCCGGTCCGGTCCCAGAGCTGTGAGCCCTGCAGGCCGGTCCGGTCCGGTCCCCGAGCTGTGAGCCCTGCAGGCCGGTCCGGTCCAGAGCTGTGAGCCCTGCAGGCCGGTCCCGTCCAGAAGCTGTGAGCCCTGCAGGCCGGTCCGGTCCGGTCCCAGAGCTGTGAGCCCTGCAGGCCGGTCCGGTCCCGTCCCCGAGCTGTGAGCCCTGCAGGCCGGTCCGGTCCAGTACCCGAGCTGTGAGCCCTGCAGGCCGGTCCGGTCCCGTCCCGGAGCTGTGAGCCCTGCAGGCCGGTCCGGTCCCCGCAGCTGTGAGCCCTGCAGGCCGGTCCGGTCCGTCCAGAGCTGTGAGCCCTGCAGGCCGGTCCGGTCCCGTCCCAGAGCTGTGAGCCCTGCAGGCCGGTCCGGTCCCCGGAGCTGCCCGGGAACAAAAGAGGAGAGAATCCCCGGTCCTGGCAGTGTTGTGGGGCGACTTCCATGACCAGTTGCAAACGACCACGGAGGCGGTTAAGTTGGTAATAAGCAGGCAGGGATTTATTGAAAACTGGCCAGGACGGTCGTGGGGCACCGCACGGAGACCTAACACAGCCGCCCCACCCGGGTGCAGGCCGTCCTTGTAAAGGGGTCTGAACCGTAAATGCTATTGCCTAAGTTTGGCGAACAGCCCCCACGGCCACATCCGGGGAAGGGGTGCCAATAGACTATGAACGACCCTGTTCCTCGCTCCCTATCTTCTAACTGTACATGTTGCCAGATGTGGGAAAGTGGTCCTGTCTTGCAAAATCAGGTGGTGTAGCTACACAACTGGCGCCGACCACTCCTCTGAATTCTGGTCTTCAAAGTCCCGCCCCTTCCCCCCCCCCCCCCCCCCCCGCCAGCCTTCAAGGTCTCAAGCTGGAAACTAAAGCAATTATTCTTGTGTTTTAAGCAAGCAGGGGTGAACAGCGGCCAAAGTTCCAAACAGCAGTTTTACCCTACATCAGTGTTCTTATGGCCTTATTTCAGCGGCAGGACCTCAGACTCCCCCCTACCCCCTGCCCCTACCAGAGGCTGGGCTGCCCCCTGGGCCTCCTCGGTTTGCATGTCTCCCCGGGGCGCGCCTTCTCTTCCCGTCCGTCTCCCCCCCCCCCCATTCAGTCCTCTTCGCCGCCCCCCCCAGCCTCGGTGTTCTCATCTGTGGAATGGGTCTCACACACTGACTCTCAGGCCACCTCTGGCCCCCCCCACCCACCAGGCTGGCTTCCCGAAGCCGACCGGGAGCTGACCCGCATGCACCCTGCGCCAGACCCAGGGGGCGGGGAGGGAGGGAGCGGCTCTCAGCCAGGGACTTTTTATTTATTCATTAACGGGGAGACATTGATGTATCAGGATGCTAGAGGAGCTGACAGGTCACGTGGCCTCTGAAAGCACAGGGCTGGTAATCCATTTAAAAAAACATTTTCTTCTTCTTTTTAATTTAATGGAGGAAATCATTAGCTGGGAAATTGGTAGAGCTGATTTATTCCTGTTGGGGGGAGGGGGAGGGGAAGGCACGCCGGCTCTAATTGCCGCTCGCTCTGGAAATATGTCAGCCGAGCGAGCGTCCCATTAGCCGGGCCTGGCATGGGCGGGGGTGGCCGGGGAGGCAGCCCGGGGAGCCGGTGGGGGCGGGGGGCTCTCTCCGCACCCAGGGGGGCGGCCCCCGTGATGTCAGCAGCAGCTTAGAGGAGCCAGCAGACCTGCTGTGGCCCCTGGGGGCCCCCCGGGGCGGGGGGGGGGGCTGCTGCCCACGAGCCTGGATCTCACGCACGAGCCCTCATTCCCAGGGACACGGACACGGGACCAGGCCCGGTCTGGGAAAACGGACTACGTGCCTCTTGGACTTCATCCGGTTCCAAGAGGAGGCGACTGGGTTCACCCTAAAAATAACCAAACTCGCAAAGAGCTCCGACAGGCAAACGGTTTTCGTATCGATGGGCCACACCCCTTAAAGGTGCAGCTGTCCTCCCAGGGCCCCAGCCCGTTTTCCCGGGCCGAGGTGGGGGGGTGCCCTGGGCGCATCCGGCCTCTTCTGGGGTCCCGTCTCAGCACCCCGGCGGAGGTCTGGCTGGGTTTCTGGCCTCTCCGGGGACGCCTCCTGCCCTGGGGCACCCCGGTGAGGCAGGGGTGCGGCCCCTGAGACTCTCCGTGGCCCCGAGCGCCCCTGCCTCGGCGGGGAGGCCGGCTGGGGTGCTGGCGCCCCTTCATGCTTATGCCGAGGGGCCGCCTCACTTTGATTTTCCAGGCGCATCTGGCCCAGAAACACGAGTAAGTGAGCTTCGGGGAGGAGGCAGCTATAAATAGCCCGGCAGGATGTGGAGAGTGAAAGGCAGGGGACCGCCAAGGTTGTGGGCCCGCCCGCCTGCGGGGTGCTGGTCTCCCCACTCGGCAGGCAGAGCCCCGGTCGCCCGGCTGTCCTCCCGGCCACGCCTGTGCCGGGCCACCCCGAGGCTCCGGGCACGCTGCGGCCACTGCTGGGGACTCTGTGTCCATGTGATAATCCTCCCATGGGTGTGCCACGTCTTGGGGGGAGCGTCCACCACCAAGTGGGGGGCTGAGTGTGGTCACCCCTCTGGGCGATGGACCTGGGACTCAGGGCAGGCTTCTAAAGTGTTGGGGGACCATCAACACCATCTCTGGGAGTTGTGGGGAGGTGCAAGTCCAGACTCTGGGATACTAACTTCCACAGAGTCTTCGTTTATGAGTTCACCAGAGGCTCAGTTCACAAAATGTGTGCACTGAGGAGGGGCAACCCTCAGCCTGGGCTGCACACTCTCCAGTCTGGGACCCCTCAAGGGGATGTCTGACTGCCGGTTTAGGCCCGATCCCACAGGGATCAATGGCTCCTAACTGCTCACCTGCCTGCCTGCCTGATGCCCCTAACTGCTCTCCCCTGCCTGTCTGATCACCCCTAACCACCTCTGCCTGCCTGCCTGATGCCTCTAACTGCTCCCCTGCCTGTCTGATCACCCCTAACCGCCTCTGCCTGCCTGCCTGATGCCTCTAACTGCTCCCCTGCCTGTCTGATCACTCCTAACCGCTCTCTGCCTCAGCCCCCACCACCGTGGCTTTGTCCAGAAGGACATCTGGAAGATGTTTGGTCTAATTAGCATATTACCCTTTTATTAGTAGAGATTCATTCGTTCCTTCCTGTGTTCATTCATTCATTCAAAAGATGGCTTTCCATGTCTGTCGGTTGCCAGGAGCTCTCCCAGGCCCTGGGGATACAGCAGTGAATACCACCCACCCAGAGCCCTGCCCCAACAGAACCCCATTCCCATGGGAGAAACACTTAAAAAAAACCCAAAAAACAAAAAAACCACCACATAAAAACGTGTCACATCACAGATGGACCTGGAGACATCAGGCCGTGTGAGTTAAGCCAAACGCGAAAAGACAGACACTGTGTGGTTCCACTCCACGAGGCGGGAAACAGAGTGGCGGGCGAGGGGGGCTGCGGGCTCGTGTCTGGCGCGGGCAGAGGCGCCGTTGGGGAAGAGGAAGCCGCTGGACAGGGACGGGGCCCGCGCCTGGGCCCGGGGGGTTGCACAACCGCGTGAAAGTGCTCAACGCCTCCGGGCGGTGCCCTCACCCGTGGCCAAGGCCGCACGTTGGCCGTCGTGCGTGCTGTACCCCGTTTTTAAAATGGAAAACGCAGGAGAGAGAAAAGCACAGCGTCTCAGGCTCAGTGTGGTGAGGGGAGGAGAAGGGTCCCGAGGGCAGGGCTGGGTTAGGCCTCAGTCCGGCGGGAGGAGGGGCCCGCGGCTGCGGGAGGGGGAGGTGCCTCGGGCAGAGGGGTCGGGGACAGACGCCCAGACCGACGGGCAGGCTTCCTGGCCTGCACTCTGAGTGGGTGCCGCCGGGCCTCCTTGGGGCTCCGAGCCGAGCAAGGCAGGGCACCTGTGGGTGTGCAGGGGTCCCTCCGGCTGCTCCGTGGAGGGAGGCAGGGGCCACGGGAAACGAGGAGGAGCGGTGCAGGCTGGGGCGGGTCCGAGGCTGGGGCGCAGTTCCGCGGGGGGTGCCCCACCTGTTCTTCAGCTCAGAGCCGAAGGGGCGGTTCTCTGTGGTCGGGTGTCGGTGTTTCGGAGGCCTCGGTGCCACTTCCCGAGGCCACATGTGTCACTTCTCCCTTTGCCCCTCGGGCGGGTGGTGGCGTGACTGGGGTGTGTGTGGCTGGGCCAGGATTCGGTTCCTGCCTTTTGTGCTTGGAAGCCACACAGCGGCTGGAAGCATGAAGCCGTCCCTGGGCCCTGGCCCCCCCTGGATGGGTAGGTGCTGAGGCGCCTCCTCCTCCCCGAGCTGGGCCTGTCCCAGAGTGGCTTCCGGGGTCCCCAGCAGGCCAGGCTGGTTGGCCGGCTTCAGCCTCACCTGTGTCTGCTGCCTGTGCCCCTCCACCACGCCTTCCGTGCACCTGCAGAGAGGGGGCCTAGCCCCTGGTCCCAGCTCCAGCGCAGACCCTCTGCCGGAGCCTGAGCAGCTGCCTGCATGTGCATGTGTGTGTGTGGTGCACACGTGTGCATGTGTGTGTGGTGCACACGTGTGCATGTGTGGTGCACACGTGTGTGTGTGTGTGAGTGTGTGTGTGGTGCACGTGTGCGTGAGTGAGAGTGTGCGCGTGTGCACGTGTGTGTGTGGTGCACGTGTGTGTGTGTGTGATGCACGTGTGTGTGCATGTGTGCGTGTGTGCGTGAAGGTTGCCCTGAGTGGCTCCCACCACCCAGCCTGGGCCCAATGGCCCCTGCACGTCCCACACCCCCACCCTTGCTGCCACTTTATTTATTTGTAAACATATTTTTATTAATTTCAGAGAGGGATAGGAATATCAGTGATGCGAGAGAATCATCAGTCGGCCGCCTGCTGCACTCCCCACACCGGGGATCGAGCCCACAACCTGGGCACGTGCCCTGCCTGGGGATCGAACTGTGACCTCCGGTTCATAGGTCGACGCTCAACCTGAGAGCCACGCCGGGCACAGCTGCCACTTTAGAGGGTCTGTTCCAACCCTGTGGCTCCTGCCCAGACATTCCAGGGGTGACCTCAGGAGTTGCTCTGGGAAACGGCAAGAGGTGGGGTTCTAGAATGGGTGCCTGGGGCCGGTCGGGGCGGGAGGAGCGGTCCGTGGTTTGGGGACCCCGCCGTTATGGGGTCCGCGGAGCCCACTTCCCAGCTGGAGCTGGCTCTGTTCCCCGAGAGCCCGACCCCCCGCCTTCTGTCCTTTTAGAAAAGGGCCTGGAGGCCGGGGCTCCCCACGTGGACACCGGGGGGTAAGTGGGGAGAGCAGCGGGGAGGGGAGAGTACGGGGTCAGGGCCCTGCGTCCTGCGTCCCCGGCTCATCCAGTCCTCAGAGCGCCTCTGTTCGGGTCCATCACCGCTAACCCCGTACGACTGTTTACTTTTAAGTTAAAGTGAAATAAAGTTAACGATTGGGGTTCCCGGTCACGCAGTCCCGTTTCAGGTGCTGCGTGGACACGGGGGGGTGGCGGTGAGCGGTGGCCGCGCCGGGCAGAGCAGGCGTGGGCATGTTGGTCGTCACACAGAGTTCTGTGGGGCAGTGTTGGCCCTCGCTCCAGAGCGGCCCCATCTTACAGACGAACAAGCTGAGGCTCAGAGAGCTGCAAACAGCCGGCTGGTCGTGCAGCCAGCGAGTGTCAGAGGCGCGAGGACACATCGGGCTGGGTCTCAGAGCGTGGGCGTGGGGCGGGCGTGGGGCGGGCGTGGGGCGGGCGTGGGGCGGGCGTGGGGCGGGCGTGGGGCGGGCGTGGGGCGGGCGTGGGGTGGGTGTGGGGCGGGCGGGCACACGTGTCCAGCGGCCAGCAAGCTGCGTCTGAGGACCCAGGGGACCCAGGCCCAGGAGTGGGCCTCACACACACTCTGGGACCCCTGCCTCCTCCGGGAGCCCTCCTGTGCTCGGGACCCCGTGGGACGGGAGCCAGGCTTCTGGGGAAAGGCAGAACTGGGGTTCGCTTTCCATCTGGGGCCTCCGGGATCTGCAGCTTTGAGACCAAATCCCTTCAGAGGGAGGGGCTCCGGGAAGCATCACGGTGCTCTGAGACTTTTATTTTATTATTATCATTATCATTAAATACATTTTATTGATTTTTTACGGAGAGGAAGGGAGAGGGATAGAGAGTTAGAAACACCGATCAGCTGCCTCCTGCACACCCCCTACTGGGGATGTGCCCGCAACCGAGGTACGTGCCCTTGACCGGAATCGAACCCGGGTCCTTTTACTCCGCAGGCCGAAGCTCTGTCCACTGAGCCAAACCGGTTAGGGCTTATTATTATTTTTAAAACTGTATTTTATTGACTTCAGAGAGGAAGGGGAAGGGAGACAGAAACATCAGTGAAGAGAGAGAGATTGATTAGCCGCCTCCGGCGTGCCCGCTCCTGGGGGTCAAGCCCACAACCCGGAATCCAGCTGTGGCCTCCTGGTCCAGAGGCCGCCCCTCAGCCGCCGCGCCCCGCGGGTGGGGCCGAGACGCTCATTGTACAAGTGAGGGAGTGAGTGCAAAGGTGGGAGCAGCCCCGTGTCACCAGCGGCGAGTGCCCGCGGCCCGTCCGCACGGGGAAGGGCTGGCGCCTGCTGCCCAGGAGGCATCCCGGGGAGGCGGATCCATAGAGACGGCCGGTGGGTGGTGGTCGGAGGGACGGGGTGCGGTGTGGGGTGGCTGCTCATGGGACGGGGTTCCTGGGGTCGTGACCTCGTTCTGGAACCGGGCGGAGGTGCCGGGGCGCGGCCTGTCCCACGTGCTGCCGCATCGTGCCCCTCGGGGTTTCGTGCCGTGTGCCTGCGCGTTTCCCCGGGAAGTGAGGGCGGCGGAGAGGGTGTGGTGACGGCGTTCCCGAGGCCCTGGGAGACGGGGTTCGGCCAGGGCCCCCTCGCAGGCCCGGAGCCTCTGCCCTGGAGCTGGGGAGCCAGCCCGGAGGGCGGGAGCTGGCGGGTGCTGCCCGCTGGGCTCGTCCGTCCGGAGGGAGGTGGCGGTCCACAGCCACGCCCGTCCGCCCCGTCTCTTCCTGTGCCCGGCTGTCTCAACGCCCGCGTCCGGTGCGGCTGGGAGACGGACGGGGGGTTTACCCCAGATAAGCAGTGGGGGCGCAGAGATGTGGTCCACCCTGCCCCTCTGAGAGGAGAAACGGGGCCCCAGCCCGGGCCACTGGCTCTCTTCCCAGCCACCCCCTGCTCTGCTGCCTGGCGTGTGGCCGGGCCCATAGCAGCCTGGGGGCGCCAACGCCTGGGGGACGGGGTGTGGCCCGGAGAGCTGGAGCATCCCCCACACACACCGCGCGGCTCTGGCCAGAAGCCCTCGTGTGGGCGGACACCGTGTGTGTGGAGGGCGGCAGGTGCGGCTGAACCTCGTGGGGATTCGGACTCGGGGTTTGGCCACGCTGATGGCCGGACGTGGGGAGGAGGTGGAGGTCCGAGGTGCCTGCCTGCGGACACGGACACGGGTGCGGACCGGGCCCCAGCTGCTGGCCGGCCCCCGGAGGGGCTCTGGTCTCAGGCCCGCGCGCGAGATGCGGGGAGCATCCCAGCCAGGGGCACGGCCCTGGGGCTCCTGCCTGCTCCCCCCTCCCCCTGGGGTAGGCGCTGCTGTTTGCCCCGGGGTCAGGCCGGCCCCCTCCCAGCCTGGCCCCCTGGCCCGGAGGCCCGGTCCGGGGAAGCTGCACTGAAGGTGGGGACCGGCTCTGCCGCCCCCCCCCCCCCAGCATATGGCTCCTCCGCCCGCCTCAGGCGGTGCCAGCGGCTCCCCCTTCTCCATGGCAACTTAGCACAGTGGTCCCAGTGGAGGAGACAGAATCAATTCTCCCTCTTCCCTCCCTCCCTCCTCCTCCCACCCCTTCCTCCGGGCCCTTCCTCCTCCATCCCTGCTCCCGGCTCTCCTGTCCCCTGCCGGCTGTCCCTCAGTCCATCCCCGGGACTCTGGGCTCCGAGGCGCCCGCCCGCCCTCCGCTCCAGCATGGGCGGCGCCCCGAGGCTGTGGGCACGGGGAGCGCGGCGGCAGAGGGCCTCGGGGGGCCTCGGGGGCAGCCTGACTCCCGTGGAGTGGGGCTCCCAGCGGCTCTAACAGCGTCCACCTCACGCCTCCCCCCCTCCCCCCCCAGCTTGCATTTTCTTCCTGAAAGGTAATGTTCCATGCTCGCTGTCACCTCTCCCCGCTGATCCGGCAGGCAGCTCTGTCCTGGTCACGTGGCTGCCTGTCTCCTCGGAGGAGCTGGGATCCAGGGAGAGGCAGGGGGTGGGGGGGTGGGAGGGAGGCTGAGTCTGGGGGCCCAGGGACCCCTCCAGGCAGTGTGAGTAGCGGGGCTCTGGCCTCCCGGTGCGCGGGTACAGCTGTCTGTGCTGTGCGTTTTCCCATGTCATTGCTACTCTGAGGACGCCTGCCTCCCGGGACCGAGCTCTGAGGGGAGGGGGTTGGGGGCAGGCACGTGCACCCCACCTGGGGCCGCGGGGGCGCAGGGTCCCTGCCTCAGCCTCCCTCACTGGACGGTGCAGTTTGGTGTGTGTTGGGGGGTGGGGGGAGGGAATGTTTGGACTCGTAACCACGACTTTCTGAGCAGATGGTGCAGGAGAGTCTCGGGCGGGGTGAGTTGGGGGGGGGCGGGCTTGCCAGCGGGGTCTGCTGGGGGACAGCCCCTCCGAGGAGTCGGTTCAGGCGGGATTTGCAGGCCGCTGCCCAGGGGTCATTTCCCATCGCCTCCTCCTCCCTGTCTCCCAGCGAGGCCAGCGCTCAGGAGGGAACTGATGAAGTTAACCCCAGGAGAGGGGGTGCATTCTCTCCCCGTTACCTCTACCCCGTGTGCAGCGCGGCGGCGGGGATGGAACGAGCACCCCCTTGTCCGCAGAGCGCCTCCCGTGCGGACGGAAAGTGGGGCCCGAAGGGAAGGTGCGGCATGCAGCTCTTAGGAGCCGAGGCTTTGCTGGGCGTGCGGGAGGCAGCGCTGTGCGGTCTCTAGACAGAGAGCAACGCCCCCCCCCCCCCTCACTGGTGATCAGAAACGGCTCTCAGAGCCGAACGGGGACCCAGCCTCGGGGACAGAAGAGACGGGGGGCGGGAGGGGGGTCTAGACGCTCAGGTGTGTGTCCCGGAGTCAGGCTGCTGGGGGCACGCACTCGGCGTGGCCTCTGCCGGATCGGACCGGATCGGATCACTCCGATAACAGAACGGCGGGAACGGGCGGGGGGGGGGGGGGTCGCGGGAGGAGGGCTCCCCGCGGCCGCTGTGGTTGTGCCTCTTTCAACTGTGTTTGTTCCCGCCCCTGAAGCCGCCTCCTCGGACCCGGATCCTGGGATTCTCCCTGCTTCCTTCCGATAAGCCGCCGGTTCCTGCCGGGCGGGGGGCGGGGGGTGGGGGGGGACGCGCGGCTGAGCCCTGGCCGGTTTTCCCCCGGCCGGGCCGGGAGCCTGGAGTCCGTCACCAGACCCTCGGCATCCGGACGCCGTGCAGACTTCTTAATGACATTCCCCGCTTCGGCCGGACTCCGCCGACACCCGCCCCGAATGCTGACGGTCTGCGCCCGGTGGGCGGGGAGGCGGCGTGCCGGTTTTGTTTGGTTTGCCGGCAAACGGAAAGTCTGAGGGGACGTGGAAAAGGTCAGTCCTGTGAGCGGCGGCGCTCTGTGCTGGGGCCCGCAGCCTCCGTGGGGGGCAGCCCCGTGCCCCGCGGCCCCCCTCCTGCTGCTGGGGCTCCTCTGCTCGGGGTCTCTCCTGGGCAGCCGGTGGGGTGGCTTTGATGGCACCGTGCGCCTGCCAGCAGCAAACCCCAAGTGGGAAGGAAGGCAGAGCGAGCTGGCCTTGCAGGG